>JAKTRK010000038.1:0-113049 GCA_030579675.1 Liangdongia quercuum | reverse complement strand
GAATCAGGATGAAGAGGAAGAGGATCAGAATCAGGATGAAGAGGAAGAGGATCAGGATGAAGCTCAAGATGAAGATGGAGACGATGTATATGGAGATGATGAAGGTGAAGAAGATGGAGAAGATGAAGATGAAAATGAGGATGAAAATTAGGATGAAAGTCATTATGATCACTCCTAGTGGAGAAAATTTTAATGACCTACCCCCTTCCCCCCTCAGCTAATTTATATTATAGTTTAGTTATTCTCAAGTTCTAAAGATTCTGTACGAAGTAGGACGACTTTTACATGTTTGGTAAAAACTATGCTGACGATAAGTATGTTATTGGTAAAAACACACAAACTGAATCTGCGGATCTCTCAGATTGCAGAGCTTATATCAAAAAATGCGACGACTAAAAAAAGAAAACAATCGTTATAAAAGGCATTCGAGTTGAGCGCACGAGTTCAGTTGGTTGGCTGAAGATTTTGGAGACTATTGATAAAGCTGCTGCCACCGTAGACGCTCTCGTTCATTTTCATTAGCTTTCTTAACTCAAAAAAAAGAGAGATTAGAAAAGCCTCCAGCTGTGTTTTATACTGAGCCGCAAGGAGAACAATGGTTGCAGCATTCATCGAGGTTTCTTTACAGGAGAATCCGAAGGGCTTTTATACAATAGGAGACACAGTCAAAGGGAATATAATTGTCAAAGTTATCAAAGATATAGCACTAAAGGACATCCATGTTAAGCTGGAAGGTAAGGTCAATGTCAACGTGTACCAGAGAGAAAATATAACGAGAGGCATGAACTCCTTTTCTTTGACGGGGAATGGCTATGCTCAAGAGACCCACTCATTATTTGAGCTTAAAGAAATTGTGTTTCCTCCTAAAGATGTGCGAGATCTGAGCTCTTCAAATTTCTCATTGGTGCCGGGGAAATATGAATACGAATTTGAATTCAAGTTTCCTGAACAAGCAATAGAACCCACTCTTGAGACATCATTGTTCGACACAATATCTACTGGTGGTATTGCAGGATTCAATGCTTTAAATATTCCCGTGAGTCTGCCTCCATCATTCCAAGAATTTGACGGCGTTGGATCATCAGTAGGAATCACCTACAGAGTTCGTGCTACCATCAAAAGAGACTCAAACATCAAAAGGGATATTCATCATGAGATTGCGTTAAAATATTTGCCATTCCAAACACCTTCACTATTTGGCTCCAATAGTATTTCCTCGAGATCCAGGTCGAAGGCACTCAAGAAAATTCCCGAAACCATAGCTGTCGAAGATAAATCTTCGAAAGGGGGGTACAGGTCAGTGAAGGCAGAAGAAACTCCACATGGATTCGCAAAGCTGAAGAATCTTGTGCGAAAAAAAGAGGAAACAGATTCAATTTTTGTGGATCCAATTAAAGTTCCATTTTCTTTACATTTGAGAAGTGAAGTGTGCTACGAGAGTGTTGGGCAAAAGTTGAATCTCAGACTTTACCTGATCTCAGGCCTGAATCCTAAGGAATTTATTGGATACGATAATAATAGTACAGGTTTAGGAATCGTTTACCTTAGAAGTCTGAATATAAGATTGAACTACATGACATCCTTGTCAGCACGTGGATACAGAGCCTCTCTTTTGGGAACCAATGTGCTGCTTTCTGAGGAATATGATGATCTGAAAATTGATTTGGCACATTGTTCGACTAGATCTGAGTCAGGTATAACTAGCTACGAAATTTCAATCCCGGATGAAGCTTATCTTCAGGTATCAATTCCTCTCGATAACATTCCGTCATTTTCATACCCTCTTGTTCAAAAACAACATCAAATTGAAGTGTTAGCAACATTCACGGGTATGAATACAGATTCGGGATTCCTCAGAGCCCAAACCCTACATCTGGTTAACCCCATCGTTGTATTGAGCGGGATAAACAACGAACCTCCATTGTTCAGAAGCAATGAACTTGAGCTAAATAAAGACCAGCTTCCTCGCTATACTGAATCCTTTAATTGATATATCAGACAGAGGCTAGGTGTTTGAGAGACGATACACTGTAAAAAATGAATCACAAACCACGATTTACGACTCACGAATCGCAATGTAGAAATCATAGATCATTTTTTTAAATGAGCTAATTATATTTGTATGCTTATCCAGCCTTGCTTATTTTTCTTTTGGCATCTCGAATCCGACTCTGTTGGCAGTCTTTCTGATATTGTCTTCTTGTGTCATTGTCAAACCAGGATTGTATCTCTCTATTAGTTCCTGGTAAGTTCTCTGGTATGAAATATAGTCAGCAATATCTCTGATGTGTGTATCGTTATGTTCTGAGGCCTTCAACTGTAGTCCCTCCCACAAGTCTTTTGGAACTTCCGTGTTGTCCTTGTTTTGTTTCTTGGAGAGTAACTCGATTCTACCCTCAAGAGTCTCAACGGCCTTCACGTCGTTCTGTTTTATGGCATTCAGTCTTTGGTATTTCAACAGCGAGATGTCTCTTTTCAGCTTCGCAGCGTCCTGTTTGGAGGTAGCAGCCTTGATATTTGCAATCAACTGCTTTTTTAAGATGTCGTAGACAGGCATTTTTGTTATAGCTTACACTTCAAAACCAATTGCAGCAACTATAAAGGCTCTTCCTGCTCTTCAAGTGCGACTTTACACCTACCATTCATCATTGCCAGAAACAAGACAGCCTTAAAGAGTTACCCTATAAAGAGGAAATGATTTCATAATCGGACTATATAAAAACATTCCGAGGCTATTCACGTGATGCGTCATGCTATTTCCCGAGAATTACCTTATATGGAAGAGTACATGACGAATAAAGCTTCAATTTTGATCACGGTCCCGATATCAAAAAGCGAGAAGGTCATTCGAAAAGCAGTATAAAACGATCGAAATCACCGTCTTCCTCAGCACAAACAGCAACCCTTAAGAGGCCAATTGAAGCTCACCTGCTCCACTAACGATGCTGAGACAATCCTTCAAGCAACATACGAGATCTTTTGCGACTGCCGTCAACGAGGCCCTCCTGCCTAAGAAGTACGGTGGGAAGTACGTTGTCACTCTGATCCCTGGTGATGGTATAGGTAAAGAAATCACTGATTCCGTCGTGGAGATCTTCAAAAGGGAAAGCATTCCTATCGATTGGGAGACTGTTAATGTTTCCGGCTCTGATGGTTCTAAAGAAGGTGTCAGTGAAGCTGTTGAATCTTTAAAAAGAAACAAAGTTGGATTGAAAGGTATCTGGCACACGGATGTTACTCAATCTGGCCACGGTTCTCTAAACGTTGCGTTCAGAAAAGAGTTGGATATATACGCTTCTTTGACCTTGATTAAGAATATCCCAGGTGTGAAGACTAGATTGGATGGGATCGATCTGTGTTTGATTAGAGAGAATACAGAGGCTGAATACTCCGGGTTGGAGCACGAATCTGTTCCAGGTGTTGTTGAAAGCTTGAAAGTGATTACTCAATACAAGTCTGAAAGAATCGCTAGATTTGCCTTTGACTTTGCTAAGAAGAACAATAGAAAACAAGTCACCGCTGTTCACAAGGCCAACATCATGAAACTCGCAGATGGATTGTTCAGACAGACTGTCAAGACCATTGGCGCGCAAGAGTACCCAGATATTGATGTCAAAGATATCATTGTTGATAACGCTTCTATGCAGGCTGTTTCTAAGCCCCAACAATTCGATGTCTTAGTAACTCCAAACTTGTACGGCGCTATCTTGTCAAACATTGGTACTGCGTTGATAGGTGGTCCAGGTTTAGTGCCAGGTGCAAACTATGGTAGAGAGTATGCGGTTTTCGAGCCGGGTTCAAGACACGTCGGATTGGATATACAAGGCAAAGGTGTTGCCAACCCAACTGGTATGATTCTATCCGCCACTCTCTTACTCAGACATCTAGGTCTCGATAAAAACGCTGATAGAATTTCCAAGGCTGTATACGATGTGATCAAAGAAGGCAAGACGACCACTAAAGATATCGGAGGTACTGCTTCAACACAAGAATACACAGATGCTATCATTGCAAAATTGTCCGCATGAATCTGGTATTTCCTACTGGCTGGGTCAAGATGTCAGCTAGAACTTCATTTTTGGAGAAGATAGATATAAATCTCATATAGCTTATACTATATAAATAAACGTGTTTTTCTATTCATGTTTCACACTGTTGGTTATCATTACTCGATTACAATACATAGTATTAGAGTGCCCGTACCAATTCATATTACGTATGGCGCGTACCGCTATTTAGTATCCTGAACTCCTAGTCTAATAAATAGGTAGATGACATTAATAGTGATAAACATCAGCAATTATCAGACGGCTTAAGGGGTGAATTGTAAAGAGGTAAATGAGATAAAACAAAGATTTGAAGCTATTCCACCATGAACAACCCTTCTGTTGATTTCCATCTCAAGCTCCAGGAACCATCTTTCAGAATACCTTACGAATCGATCAAGAGGAATTTCAAAAATGTTCAGAAACTAGACGAGAAACAGTTCAAAAAGCTCGAAGAATTAGAGAAGAAGCTACAAAAGGCAAAGAATAAAGATGAACAGCTGAAAATCCTGAAACAGATGATTTCAAGTCTTAAGAACCATGAGAAAAAGCTCTCTGCTAAAGTTCAAATTGAGGAAGAACTAATATCAAGAATAAATGCGCGCATAGCTAGACTCAACGAATTTGCAAATTTGAAAAACGCTTTGGACAAGGACAAAAAAAGCATAAATAGCGATAAATTATTAAACTGGTATAGAGGCCAGACGAACTTACTGATTGCTGACTTTCTGCTGAAAAACAGTGAATATCACTCGAATCAAGGGTTGAAACTATTGAAGCATTTGAAATTCACAGATTTGATTGACCATGATATTATTTTAGTATCGAACAAGATCTCAAATTCAATAATGAACCAGGATTTGACGCAACTAGTGGACTGGATTGATGAAAATAAATCATATTTGAACAGAATCAAATCGAATTTGGAATTCGAAACTCGGTTTCAAGAATACATTGAACTGATAAGCTCAATGAAGATATCACAGGCTCTTGAACTATTCAGGAATTACCTCTCAAAATTCAAGACCACGAATCTAAATGAAATCAAATCAGCTTCTGGATTGTTAATTTTCGCTGAAAAGTCTTTACAACAACCTAACAACCCAAACTTCGAAAAATACAGCTCTCTCTTATCAAAGGAAAGATACCAGTTTCTATCCAAACTATTCCTCAAGATTTATTACAAAATGTACGGGATATCTGAAGACGATCCTCTGTTGATATATTTATCAATAGGAATATCATCACTGAAAACTCACTCCTGTTCAATTTCTCAACTCAAGCCTCAAACTTTTGAAAAATCACTCGCAATGAAATTAGACCATCAGGAATCTAACTCATGCCCTGTTTGCTCTTTAGAATTCAACGAAATTTCTCGGGCTTTACCGTATGCCCATACTGTCAAAAGCTATCTATTTGACAACCCCGTGATGCTACCTAACGGTAACATCTTCGACAGAGAGAAGCTGATAGCATTTAATGGCAGAGATCCCAAATTCATAAAGGACCCCATAACTGGTGAACAGTATACATACAATGATCTCATCACAATGTATCCTACTTAAGTTGGAAAATATCTTTTATCTATTTATTCAAGTTGCTACCTCGAGAAGCTGCTTCACCGACGTTGCTACGATTCATGAAACATCTACCAAACTTGCTAGCTTTGAATGAGGTTTTCTAACCAAAAGTGAGTCAGTAATCTCAATACAAGTTTAGTATCCTCCATTTATATAGTAAATATTCTTTTAAACTACTAAGAGCTACCGAATAAAGAGTTGATGGGAAGCACCAGACTAGATTACAGTAGTTCGAATATTAAACACTGATTAATAATAATATAGGAATTCTGACGTATGTGCTTAATAATCTAAGTGTGTCCTTATACAACTAGTAAACCCTTTTCAGATTGGTCATATAAACACACGAGTACATTAAATTTTTGCTAGAGTAGGAGGTTTCTACAGATAAGAATATGATTGTTGAAGGGGAATATGATGTACTTCTTGAGAAAGAATTTAATGCAACCTCTTTCGCTAATGACTTGTTGTTGGCAACAAACTCCAACGAGAATGAATTGGACATTTCCACTTCAATCAAAAGAGTTAAGTTTGATCTTAAAGATATAGATTCCAAGTTAGACAAGATCTGTGGCGAAGAGCATCAAAATCTTATCAAAGAGGTTGAGAAGAGTTCTGAGATATCACAATTGTTCACACAACTTCAGCCTTCTTTGAATCAGGCTAATAATTTATATCAACGACTCGAAAAGGACATAGTGAGTCCATACAACGACGCTACGAAAGCCCAAGATGCTTTGAAGAGGATCCATTCAACCTCGTATCTGTTAAGGGGGATAACTTACTTCTTATATCTAGTACAACAAATTGAAGAGCTGAGCTCAAATCCCGAACAATTTCTCGACCAAAATTCTCTATCTTCCACTAAACTATTGAAACTAGCCAACTTTAATAAGAACCTGAAACAGCATCTCATCAACAATCCGAATTTGAAATCTCTGAAAATAACCAGAGACTACGAACATATAGGATTTCAGAAAAGAGAAAGATTGATACCGATAATTCAACAACTCTTGAAAAACGTTACGGAAAATAATTTTGGAAACTATCAAGATTCAGACTTGCAAAATTATTTCCATGCACTATATATTCTGGATAAGTCAAGGTTCATACAAACTTTCAAAATTATAATGGACACACAGGTCAATATTTCTTTAAATCTGCTGACCAAAACACTGACATCCCCAAGAAATTTTGATAACACAATGAGTACGATATCGAAAAAAGGTGAGCTAATCAATAATATTTCATTGCTATTGCAAAAAGTCCATGCAAATGATGATATTGTTGATGACGTTATTTTGTCAAATGTGCTGTTGGAGGATTATCAAGTTGATAAATTGGTTTCAATTTTCTGGAGAGATCTTGCGAAAAATTTTGAGAATAAATTCAAAGAAACTGTCCAAAGAGGAGGACCAGTCGCTAAATCTTTAATCAGTTATAAAGAACAGCTGAAGAAGTCCATCAAGCAAAACGTTTTAAAGAGTGATCCATTTGATTTAAAACAAGACGGAATAGAAGTTAGAATGATGCTGAATTCTATAGCAATTCTAGATAGAACTACAAGACATGAGAAAATAAAATAACACATTGAATCTTTCTCTTTCAGATAATACAGTATATCAAACTTCATTGCTTGAAAATTAAAAGTTCCTATTACGACTCAACCGTAACTCCTAAACCGTTATATGTTTCTGATCGCCGTTTTGTTACCAGAGCTTCTTGTTCTTTGATAAAATTTTAGCAATTAACGGTCTTCCTCTTAAAGCTAGAGGCAGATGTCCGCTAGGGAAGCTATCTGAGATTCTTTTTGAGCCTGGAAAATACGCACTATCCGCATATGCGGTGGTCTTGTCCAAACTATTCAAGTCAAGTTCCAGTATTCTATCTGCCACAACTTCATAGACTATCGGAAACTTCTGTTTCAGCACAATCAAAACATCCTCATATCTGACCCAGTATAAAAGAAGACCTGTGAATTTAACACGTTCTAGGTTGTAATCTTCTATTTGCTTGTTTATAGATTTTTCTTGGAAATTTCCTAGAAATGGGTACAAATAATTGAACAACCTTACCTTCATATCCTCATCAATAGTAATTCTAGTTTTCTCCAACGTTTGACACTGGGCATAGAAATCTTCAATCCCGACTAACAAAATAACTTGCAAATCAACGCAATACTGATTTCCATTGATAGTAGTAAAATATAACGGTAAGTACTTGATGATTTCGCCTTTGGTTCTATTACCATTGAAAGTGGCAATTTGTAAGCCATATGGATAACTCTCTCTGATTTTTCGGCGTCTTTCTGTCTCCTCATTTTTAGACATCAATAATCTTCTCTCTTCCTCTACTTTAGCTCTGGCCTCCTGTTCTTGGATTTCCTTCAGTTTCTTTTCTTCCTGAAGTTCTGATAGCTTTCTTAATTCCTCCTGTTTCTTTTTTTCCAACGCATCAAAGTTATTCAAATATTGCTTTTCACGTTCTTTTCGTTTGGCTATTCTCTGAGCCTCATACTCTTCCCGTTTCTTTTTTTCTTCGTTTTCCTTCATTTCCCTCAAACGTTTTTCTTCGTCGGTCTCAGTCTCCAGTTTCGTATCAGTAGTAGACTGTGTATGTGTTTCTCTTTTCTCCTCAGAAGCACTCACATGTCTTTTATGAATATCCGGTTTTGGTGCAGAAAATTTGGATTCAACATGCTTGGCCTTAATTTCTGGTTGTCTATGCTTCACTAACTCGATAGGTTTTGAAGATTCTGGACTCTCTGTCTCTTTGACAGATCTCTTTTTTTTATGTTGAACACTCTCAGTTATATCAGACTTACTACTGCTTTGCCTAATTTTTCTTTTTTTACTAAAGTCGTCAGTTTCAGACTCTTCATTTTGAGTTCTATCCGCAAAGCTCTTTTCATCTCTGGAACCTTGAGTGAATTTTTTCATAGCGTCTTCGATCACCTTTATTTCTTCTCCTTCAGAAATCAAAGCATCTTTGGCGTAATCCAACGAATTTTTACCTTCCTTCGATCTTTTTGTTGGATCTGCACCTGCCTGAATCAATAGTTTAACCGTTTCAAGATGCCCTCGACCAACAGTTTGCATCAATGGAGTCAAACCCCTATAATTTGGAACGTCGACCTTAGCTCCAAACCCTAAGAACAAATTGACTACATCAGTGTGGCCTGATTTAGAGGCCAGTGCTAAAGCTTCAGGGTCTGGTTTACCACCATTAGCAAGATATGTTCCGACAAACTGAATATCACCCTCTGCAGCCCTCAAGAAAACCTCCTCACGGCCGTTTCTTGTTGTGAAATCCATCCATAGTAAGTCGTTCCTAGTTTGCTGAGCCCTTCTACTAGACAGATGACGCTGCTTCTTCACACTAACTTTTGAATAGTCTTCGTCAGCACTTGAAAACTCCAACTCGGAATTATTACTCATATTATGATATGAATGCACGGATGTCGAGCCTTCGGACTTTTCTTTATTTTTCAAGTTGATTGAAGCATCGTGTAAGAGATTTTTCAAGTATAAGGTATCTTTGTCATCCTCATCTAGAGAATCGATGGCATTTTGGCCATATGCATTCTGTATTCTTGGATCTGCTCCAAATTTCAATAGCAATTCAACTGTGTCACGATGCCCATTTGCCACAGCATCAATTAACGGGGTATCTAAGTCATCAGGACCAGATTGCAAATCAACCTCTGCACCGTTATTTAGTAAAAGTTCTACAATATCAGTGTATCCCTTCAAAGCAGCTTCATGTAGAGCTGAATTTCCAGCGTGATCTTGATCATTTACGTTGGCCCCTTGTTCGATTAGTTGCTTAGCCAGATCATACTTTCCCTTATCGCATGCTCTCTGGAGCTTTAATCTACCACTAGAGTCTCTGCCAATTCTTGATTTCTTGTCTGATCTAGGAGACCTTGATCTAGATGAATTTGCTGTTCTTGATTTGGACTCGGCGGACTTCTTCTCTGAGTAATCATAGCTTTCTTCAAAACCTACTCTTTTACTTTCGAAAGCTGAGGTAGACTTATCCAAATCAGATTTTCGCACAAGACGACCTCTTTTATGTCTTGGAGGAGAATCACCATGCACGGTTTCTGCATCAGAGTCTTCATTTATATCTTTGGACTGCTTGTGATCGTGTAAGTCATCAGAAGCCAGAGTATGATCATTATATTTAGCTGCTACCTCAGACTCAGGAATCTCAGAAGGTACCTGAACCTGTTTGCTCGCGCTAAATTTTTCAAAAGTCGCTGTTGAGGACAATAAAGTCAAATCAGAAGATAATGAGGAGAGCGGACTTGTAGCCCCATCGTTATAGTTGGTATCTTCCTCCTCTTTAGAAGACTCTTCGCGAACGCTGGATCTTTCATGTGCAGTTTGGTTTTGGGTATTCATCTTCAGCCTGAAGACTTCATCCGCAGATTTATCTTGCTGGTGCTGGTGCTGTTGTTGTTGTTGTTGTTGTTGTTGTTGTTGTTGTTGTTGTATTTTCTTCTCTTCCTGAGCAGCTATTTCATTCTTTCTATTCTTGACATTGGACAAATAGCTAGAAAATGATCTTGCAACTTTGGATTTCTGTAGAGCCTTCCTCTGTTGAGATTGATTTTGATGTGTAGGTCGATCCCCTTCCTCTTTGGGTACGTCTACCATTTTGGTTGTGATTTCCGAGGTTAAATTGGTTTCCACAGAGATAGTATCTGGAGCGGTTTGAGTAGAAACAGAGATATCTTCCTGATCGGTTTTGTGGTGAAGTGTGTTTTGTGGAAGTTGTATAGCTAGTTTGAGCTGTTCTTGCGGTTCCGTTATATGCTCACTCGAATCATCGGCAGAGACCTGTGAGACATGATGTGAGTCTTTTACTGAGCCACCTGTCTTCTTTAGCAAAGGTTCATCACTCATCTGTGATGCCCTGGGAGTATCACCAGCTTTTATTGCACTGTGATCGAAACCAGCAGTCAAATTCGAAGGGCAAAAAACAATTACTACTATCCTTCTTTCGTTAAAATAGGAAATTAACCCAATTAGGAATATATCGTAAAAACATAGTCAACATTCGTTCGAACTTCAAAAGCGGTACAAAATACATCAGGGTACTCTTAGTCCTTTTTAATGTCCATAGAGCACCCAGATAGTAAATACGTCTCTCAAGCAATGAGAACTATTTATTTCTACATGTCTGATTAGCAGAGACGATTATCATTGTAGCATTTTCTGAAAAAACATGCCGCTAGATAACAGTCACAATTTATGAAGTAGAACGGCATCCTCTGTCTAAGCACTAAGTATCTATGGGATTCGTATCTAAAACGGAAGAGTTATCAGAGACGACCCTCTGATATCTCTCTTATTTGTCTTACTTTCTGATGGAGATCTGCGACAGTGCCCGCAACCTCCACAAAATAGATAAACTCCTCGTGCAGGGTGCTGATAATAAGACCCACCCCACTGACATCACTAATAGAATCTTTCTCGATACCTTCAATGGCAGAGTCAATCTCATTCAGTACCTGCGAATATTCTTGTAGTTTAGAGCGATACTGTGTCACTTTTTTGTTTAAATACTCATCAAGCTCTGCGGAGGAGATTTTTCCACCGCCTGTTAGTAATCTCTGTAGTATACTGAAAAAATTTTCTGAATCATGTAGTGCCTCCTCAGTTGATGCTCTAATGCTCTTCAGTACCTTAAGATCGTCATCCAAAGCCTGGTTTGTGGACGAATACTTATTTTCTAAGTATTCGATGTCTCTTGGTATACTTTCAATCACATCCGCATGTTCCTCCTGCTCCGCTTTCAAGTTCTCTGCTATTTGGACCTGACTTTGAATGTAGTTATCTAATTGTGTAATTTCATTCCGAAGTGGCTCAGGTAAATCACTGATTGTAGTTAAGGGTGTTATCTGAAGAGTGGAATGCTGTTGCTGCTGTTGCTGCTGATTAGTGCCAAAAAGTGGGGTGTTATTGGTATTATTATTGTTCATGTTTCCAAACAATCCAGTGCTATTGGTGTTGAGGGAACGGTTATTATTGCCAAACAAACTGCCTGACGAGTTCGCTACATTTGACGAGCCAAAAAGGCCTCCACTGGCAGAGGCAGTGCCCAAATTTCCAGGCGTTGATGTGGTTCCGTTTATATTTTTTCCAAACAGCGAGGTGGTATTATTGCTCGGTTGTGTTTTGTTACCAAACAGACTATTTGCAGTAGATGAATTAGTTGGCTTATTCCCGAATAGCCCTCCGGAGCTGTTTGTAGAATTGGGAGCGGTGTTGTTCCCGAATAGATTACTCGAATTGTTGGAGCCAAACCCAGTAGACTGATTAATATTGGCATTACTTCCAAAAAGGCCACCACCGCTAGTATTGGAATTTGATCCGAATCCTGCATTGGTGCTATTGTTATTACCAAATAATCCCCCATTAGTTCCCGTACTTGCACTTCCAAACCCTGTATTTGCTGTGTTCGAGTTATTTGCATTACCAAACAAACCACCAGAGTTTGTAGTAGAATTATTATTGGTGTTTCCAAGTAGACCACCAGAATTTGTGTTATTGTTGTTACCGCCAAACAAACCACCACCGTTTGTGCCATTAGTAGATCCAAATAGACCACTAGACCCCGAGTTTGTGGTGTTCTGTCCGAAAGCTGGCTTGTTACCAAATAATCCACCAGAGAGATTATTAGTTGCATTGTTGTTGTTGTTATTGTTGTTATTACCAAACAACCCACCATTTGAATTATTGGCATTTGAACCCAGATTGAAGCCCGAGGATCCATTTGTTGTAGCATTCTTGTTGCCACCAAACAGGTTAGCAGAAGATGACCCGCCACCGTTCGATGACCCAAATAGTCCTCCTCCAGATGTTGTAGTCGGTTTGTTACCAAATGGCGCTGTATTGGTATTCGAGCCAAACATAGACCCCCCACTGGATTGACCAAAAGCTAATCCTGTATTTGCAGATTGGCCAAACATTACTGAGGCACAAGTGGGCGATGTCTAGAGTTGCTTAGCTAGTGTTCAGCTCGCCCTTCATGCAAGCTCTCTGTTGACATTTATTAAATTAATAGATATTTTTTTTTGATCGTATTGTGTGTAATATATGTCACTTAGCGTAAATCTTAGGACTGAAGATACCTGGGTGGTGTCCCTTGCCCAAAATGGTCTTTAGACCATCTGCCCAATGCAGGTGCTACAAGAGCGTAAGATGGGCATTCCTAAGCTATACTCCGTATTGTCAAGGAAATGGCCAGAGATCTGCACAGATGCAGAGTCCATAACTGAATGCGATGCACTCTTTATTGACTTGAACTCCATTCTGTACAGCTGCATTGCATTGGCTAGCTCACGAGAGGAAGTGTTCACTAATGTTCAGAGATACATCACTACTTTAATTGCCAGTATCAGACCAAAGAGACTGCTCTACGTTGCAATAGACGGTGTGCCTCCTCTTGGAAAGTTGAAACAACAGTATAATAGAAGGAGGTGTAGTTCTACGAATAGATCAGACGTTGACACCAATGAGTTGACACCTGGAACCGAGTTCATGCTTCAATTATCCAAAGATTTATGCAGATATTTCAGTGAAGAGTTGATCCATAATTTAGTACGGCTTGAAACAGTGTTGTCGGACAGTAATGTGCCCGGAGAAGGAGAGTATAAGATCATGAGGTTCATTCAAGATAAATTGGCCGACAGTGCAGAGAAATATGTCGTTTATTCGAACGACGCTGACCTTATTGTTTTAACTTTACTAAGTAGATCAGATATATGCATTATTAAAGAAAACTTGAGCACAAACCTCAGGACATTCGATCAGAAAAAGTTTCAATGTTTTGATGTTTCGAGATTGAAGAAACTGTTGCTTTCGCGATTGAATCTCCAAGACGGAGACGGCCAGCCAGCAATCTCGTTCGGTGATGTAGCATTGTCGTGGCTTATGCTGGGGAATGACTTTCTTCCTACTCCAGAGAACTGGAAAGTGGATCGTGAGACAGTGGATCTTCTCCTTGATCTGTTGAGAGACATGTACTCTGAAAACAAAAACCGTACAATTGTATCAGAGGATGGATCAATTGATTGGAATACCTTCGATATTTTCCTTAAAAAAGCAATGCACTGGGAGTTCACAGCTTATAAAAGAGGCAACGGTGTAAATCAACAATCAATCAACAACACTGTTGCGAAACTAGACCTTCAAGGTCTATCTATGAAAGAGAAGAAGCAAAAGATCCGTAACCATGTTGATAAGATCGAGGAACACAATTTCAGCAACTTCAGAGACAGACTGTATCAAAACATCAGGGACGATCCAACGTTGGAACTGGCAGAGATTGCAGCAGAATACCTAAAGGGACTTCAGTGGGTATCGTATTATTATCATGGATCTCTTTCAAGTTGGAGATGGATATATAATTACCGGTTTGCGCCTATGATGTCTGATCTTATTTCCATCATTCATGAGGACATCAGTTTCCCTGCTGATGAGCCGATCACTCCTTTTCAGCAACTGGCTGTTGTTTTGCCTAGAGCATCCAAGAATTTACTTCCTGATATGTATACAAGTGGAGATGAATACGCTGTACTGTCCTCTTTGATGGAGCAGTTGCCTATATCCCCTCAGCGCTTGGATTATCTTCGCCTTCTTACACCCAACTTCTTCGATAGCCATTTTGATCCATCACTCACTCATCGAAACCACACAGGTACAGATCGAGTTTTCAGTACAGACAGATAGGGGACTATTCCGTAATGTATGACCAGCGTACGTATGGTACACAATAGGATTGTGTAAATATCAGACTGTGTAGGTGTAAATTGTATCATTATTTTGAAATATCGCCGCTGAGAGCTTCTTCATCGACAACACCATCGAGAGCTTGTAGGAGAAACCGATAATACTATAAGCCCGCAGCATATAAACAGTCATCATAATGGGTATTCCCAAGTTTTTTAGATTCATCTCCGAAAGATGGCCGTTGATCTCACAACTGGCGGACGGGTATCAGCTACCAGAATTCGATAACTTGTATCTTGATATGAATTCCATCTTGCATACCTGTACGCGTCCCAAAGACGATGAGATCTCTCGGAAGCTGAGCGAAGAGGAAGTATTCAGTGCCATATTCGCTTACATTGACCATCTTTTTGATACAATCAGACCACAAAAGGTGTTTTATATGGCAATAGATGGTGTCGCTCCGAGAGCTAAGATGAACCAACAGAGATCGAGAAGATTCAGAACCGCTCTTGATGCTGAGAAGAACATGGAAAAAGCCCTAAAAGAGGGGCTTGATATCCCGAAGGAACCTTTTGACTCCAACTCTATCACTCCTGGTACAGAGTTTATGGCCAAACTCACTGGTTACTTGAAATATTTCATTCACAAAAAAATCTCGACAGACTCGAGATGGCAAGGAGTTAATGTAATCTTGTCTGGTCATGAAGTTCCTGGAGAAGGTGAACATAAAATCATGGAATTCATCAAGAATAAAAAAGCTACAGAGAAGCACGATCCTAATACACGTCACTGTATTTACGGATTGGATGCTGATTTGATCATGTTGGGCCTAGTCAGTCATGAACCTCACTTTGCATTGCTAAGAGAAGAAGTCACCTTTGGTAGAAAGCAGACACAACCAAAATCTCTTGAAGACCAAACGTTCTATTTGCTTCATTTGGGTCTGGTGAGAGAATATCTTGAATTAGAATTCCAAGATTTGAAAGATCAACTGAAATTTGATTACGACTTTGAAAGAATTTTGGATGATTTCATATTAATCATGTATGTTATTGGAAATGACTTCTTGCCTAATTTACCTGATTTGCACTTAAATAAAGGTGCATTTCCTTTATTACTACAAACTTTCAAAGAAGCCCTAAGATCGTTGGACGGCTATATTAATGAATTTGGTAAAATCAACCTCAAAAGATTAGGCATCTGGTTAGATTATTTAACGAAATTTGAACTCGAAAATTTTGAACAAGATGATGTTGACTTGGAATGGTTTAACAGACAACTCGAAACTATCTCAATTTCAGGTGAAAAAAGAAGAGAAAAGCAAGGTAAATTATTAATTTTGAAGCAACAGAAGAAACTTGTCAGTATAATCAAGCCTTGGCTAATTAAAAATTCGGCTCTGAAGTATTCTCCTTCTATAAAAGAGGATGAGATTCCTTCATTAGATTTACCAGTTGAAGATGTTAAAAATAATTTGGATTTTATCAAGTCGTTTGCATTTGATGCTGGACTCGTGCTTGTCCATTCTCAAAGTAGGGATGCATATTCTGTAAGAATTGATGTTGACGGGATTGATCCGAATGAAACCAATGAGGAATTTGAAGAACGCGTCAATGATACACGTCGCATTATTAAAAGATATCAAGCTGCTATCGTATTGGATGCTGATGGAGACGAAGCAGTCGAGGAGAAAAAGGTTGTGTATAATGAAAAATTTGAACATTGGAAAGACGAATATTATAAAGAGAAGGTACATTTCAGCTTGAAAGATGAGGATAAAATCAAAGAAATGACCGAAAATTATGTCGAGGGCTTACAGTGGGTTTTGTACTACTATTACCAAGGCGTTCCTTCCTGGTCTTGGTATTATAGATACCATTATTCTCCTAGAATTTCAGACATCAAGAAAGGGTTGGGAGTCACAATTGACTTTGACAAAGGTACCCCTTTCAGACCATTCCAGCAATTGATGGCAGTTCTACCTGCCAGATCTCGTAAACTACTTCCTGCCACCTATAGACCTTTAATGACAGATCCAAATTCTCCAATTTATGATTTTTATCCATCTGCAGTTGAGACCGACATGAATGGTAAAACTGCCGATTGGGAAGCTGTTGTGAAGATTTCGTTCGTTGATCAGAAGAGGTTGATGGACGCTATGCAACCCCATGACTCAGATTTAACACCAGAGGAAATGAGAAGAAATTCTTTCGGCCAAGACATTTTGTTCACTTTCAATCCTCAAATTGAAGAAGTATATAAAACACCGCTAGCAGGAGTCTTCACTGATCTCGAGAACAACCACTGCTTTGAAACCCCTTACCAGCTTGAACTTATCGATCCCTCTCAATTTGTCACTGGATTATGCCCTGGTACTTTACTTGGGGCAGACTCACTAGCAGGATTTCCCTCGCTCAAATCGGTTCCTTTTGCTAATGAGTTAAGAGCTGCGGGCTTGAAGATCTTCAATTTTCCATCAAGGTCAACTTCAATGATTTTGATACCAGAGGACATTCACCAGGGTCTTTCAATCGAACTATTTGCAAAGAGGTACATTAATAAAATTGTCTACACAAGATACCCATACCTAAGAGAATCGAAATTAGTTTCCATTTGCGATGGTGAAACAGAATATTTCAGTGAAGACAAGACTGGAAAACTTAACTCCACTAGAGTTTCTCCAGAGGATGCAAAACAATTTAGAGCAACAAAGGCGAACATAGTTAATAACTATTTATCCACTAAAGGTATCGAACTTAAGAACGTAACAGCGTTAGTTAAAGTGAAACCGGTTTCTGGATTAAGACGTAATGCATCTGGAGCGTTTGTTAAAGACTATTCTTCAGTTGAAGAAATTTACCCACTTCAGCTTGTTATAGAGTCAGTAAAAAACATCGACCAAAGGCTAATTGAGAAGGCTCCTTTACCGATAAATGAGGAATATCCAATTGGTTCTAAAGTTATATTTCTTGGTGATTATGCATACGGTGGCCAAGCAACCATTAAGGGATATAGTTCTACGAAACGTTTAGTGATTGACGTCTTAAAGACCTCTATCAAAGCAGAGCCGACTATTGGTTCCCAACGTGCTTCTTTTGAGCAGAGAGAGACCCGATATTTCCCATCATATGAGGTCTCAAGAAATTTGAAATTGCATCCATTGTTTTTATCTAAAATCACATCTTCCTTTTCACTACAAAATCCTAAAAACCAACGTGTCAACGTTGGCTTGGATTTAAAATTTGAGGCTCGCAGAGAAAAAGTTCTGGGTTTCTCGAAGAAAAACGAAAGAGGCTGGGAATATAGTATTCATACCATTGAGTTAATCAAAAAGTATAGATCACTTTTCCCAGATTTCTTTAATGGGTTAGCGAGATTATCAAACTCACCTGGAAAATTCCCTTCATACAAGGAGATTTGGCCTGATATTCCAGATAGTGAAGCTTCGAAAAGATTAGAGGCTATCAGTTCCTGGCTAAAAGGTGTTAAAGAAGAGTTTGTTAGAGTTTCTTTGGAATCAGATTCTCTTTCAAGAAAAGGCCTTCAGATCATTGAGAATGAAATTGAGAAATATTCTGTCCTACCAGATAACAGTGAACACAAAAAGCTTGCTGGTGTACCAAGAGAGGCTGTTCTTGATCCAAAAGTTTCATTTGACAAGTTGAAAGCTCAATCATTCAAGCTTGGTGACCGTGTGGTCTATGTTCACGACTCTGGAAAAGTTCCCCTATTTTCAAAGGGTACAGTAGTGGGATATCTTGGTTTGGGTTCGAATGTGACACTGCAAATTTTGTTTGATAAGCCTCTCACAAGTGGCAACAAATTTGAGGGTAGAGTTCGAACCAATAGAGGACTAACTGTAGATTCTTCTTTAGTTCTCAACCTGAGCTATAAGCAGTACATATTCCATTCAAAAGCTTCAGCTGCTAAGACTGGTTCAAAGAAGGTTGATAGAAAATCGAATGCTGCTTCCAAGCCCCAGATTTTGTCGTCTAAAAGTGGTGCTCCAAACTTAAAGGCTCATACAACTCTTGATAAGGCAAAGTCATTACCACTCCAGGAATCTGAATCAGTGAAGAAGTCTAATGAGTTGCTCTCTTTGCTTAAAGGTAAAGAATCAACCACGGGACAGAAAGCTCAAATTGATAGTTCACACTCTGTTTCAGATAAGAGTCTTTCCGAATTTGAGAGAGCGAAAACTAATTTTACTTTGAGACACATTCAAGCATCAATAGTGAACGGTTCTAACTTTATACCTGCCGGACCAATTCTCACTCCTTCTTTCGAAATTCCAGGACAAGTTCCAATTGGGTTCACTCAACAATTCCAGCCAGGTTTCCAAGCGCCGTTACAGACTAACGCTTTGAACTACCCACAGCAGATTTATCATGCAAGTCCTCAAAGCCATGCAAATATAAGAGGTCAGGAATCTCATACTAAGGGCGAGAAAAGTACCAGCAATAATAGAGGCAAATCTAAAGGTAATGGACGTACCTCTAAATCCAATGACCATCGCACTGGAGCAAAAAACTCAAGAAAAATTGATTCTAGTAATCTCCCTGAAGTTCCAAAAACTTAAAAGATTTTTAGTTCAAGAACTACATATTATGCTTGTACATGTATTTTCCTCACTGTATTACGTGTTTTTTTTATATATTATTACTGTAATCATATCAGTAGTCCTCTTCTTGTCTATATGCTTGTGCTTTGTTGTACTCTATCTCTTGCTGCTTCTGAAACCATGCTTTCTCGAAGCCATTTGATCTATCAACACCATCCCATCTCCAACCAGGGATTATGTTGAACCTATTCTCAGGGTAGCTTCCTTTGTACAGCTTTCTTCCTGTTCGTGAGATGAATCTCTTTTTCCTCTGCGGCTCAAATGATAATAAGGGGTCGTCATCGTGTGTTCTTTGACGTAGCTTATTATTCAGCTCAACATCATCTGCATAAGTATTGATTCCGTCATTTTCAGAGTTTCGAAGATGTTTCAAGTTTTCTTCTAACTCTATTTTTTGTATAAGACCCATATTAATCTCCATTTTTCTTCTCGCTTTTACTGCTTCTTTCTCTTCTTGTTCCTTTATTTCTTTCTCTCTCTTAGCCTCGATATCAATCTTACGACCGCTTGAGTCTCTGAAAACAGTCTCAGCACTCTTACCCAAGCTGTGCGCTGAACTGCTTCTCAAATATCTTCGTTCAAGATCTTCTTTCTCCTTGATTTGTCTAGCAACGTCTTCGCCCATTTGTAGTCCAGCTTTAGCGCCAGACTCCATTCGAATGTGGTCATCCGCAAAGTCAGTCGGCTGAGCATCTAACTTGAGCTCTGGGAGCACTTCATCAGTACCAACAACTTTCCAGCCATGAACTTCGGGTCCCTTTCTTCGTATTAGAGACTCTTCCTGTCTATCTGTGTGTGTCTTATCCTTTGTCTCGTGCGGTCTGATCGTTGTCTCTACAATAGTCAGATTTGCCTTTTCTGACGACTGATGCTTTTCCGCTTTAGGTTTCTTCAGTCTCTTCCTGTCACTTGAAAGGTAGTTTTTCGAGAGGTATTCTGATAACGACATGGCTGGTTGAAATGCTCTGCTAGAATCTTTCCCTGTTCCTATACTAAGTATGAATTGTTGGTTCATATCTCTTCAAACCCTTCAGCCGCGTTCGAAAGTCGAACCCGCGAATTTGAATTGTTATAGACCGGGTAAATTGTATTTACAGCTCACGCGTATAACGATAAAGACTTATATCAAGAAGCACGTAGTAACTAAACTATAACTTATGTTCTAACTGCTGGTCTCTTTTTTTCTGCAGAGAACTTTTCCAGATCATGGATTACAGGAGCAGTGATTACTCTGGTGATCTAGATAATAGAAATAGCGAAATTATACAGCGATGTAAACAAGCGATTGATGGTGCGTATGGGTTGTATCACAATGGATATTTGTGAGCCGTTATTGATCTTGTAACTCTAGATTTTAAGAGGTTTCAGAAATGCTTTCTTCACATTGGGAAGACACTCGAGAGAGCTACAGAGGAGTTAATAGCTTGTAAAGCGCAACTAGCGAATAAGAAAGAAAGCCAAGAAGGAGTTCTCCAGAGAGACTATGATACATTGAATATACGGCTCAACGAAGCGCAAAACAGAATCAAGTGTCTAGAGAAAGAAAACCAAGATCTGAAATACATCAAACGAATACCTCTATCAGTACTTAAAACTACCCCCAACGAGTGTCACGACGTAACAAAGATGTTCAAGAGTTCAATTGAAGCGAAAAGAGAAGAGATGAAAAGATCGACAGATCAGAGGAGTGGGGATAACATTGCATCTCAGGGAAGTTTGCCTAGCTCTCAGCAGAATGATACTTTTATCAAGACGGATTCCTCTGAGTTATCAGCTACTCAGTTCACACTCAATGGTGAGTCTGAAAGTAAGGATCAACATGACTTGGAACAACCGTTTGAAGAGAGCTTTGATCCTAATAAAAATGTTTCTGTGGTGGATGAATCTATTGATCTAGGTGCTCATAGATATGATCTGCCCTCTTCATCGCCTATGCGTATATCCAATAATTCTGAGAGCAATGATATCAAAATAAAGAAAGAGACAGGATTATCCATCAGATTGTCGCAGGAATTTGAAGATTTTGAGGTCCGTGACTCTGAATATGAGTCAGCAGATGAAATATCAATGTCATATCCAACTCCAAAGACAAGCTCAAAGTACCAGACACCAAATTATAGATTGAATGCGCAGGCTCGATCACACAAACGTCAATTTGGAAATATTAATACGCCGAGCGATTTGACACCTCTGAAAAAAGTGAAGAGCTCAAAGGAAAGGCTGGATCTTACCAACAATCCAGAGGCTAAACGAGAGTGGATAATTGAAGACTTCAAGATCAATCCATCCAAAAACCAGGACCTCGATTTTGCGTATGACGAAGTTTTCAGAGGTGCACAACGTAAATGCATTCATGGAAAAAGCTGTAAAGATTGCGATATGTTTTATGCAAATGCTATCAACGGGTCTAAACTTGAAAAGTTTGAAGGGCCTACCTGGGATTCAAAGCCAGGATCAACAAGAGATTTAATATCAAATACTTCGCGACATCGTAATATCTGGGATAGAGATGAATCACCTCCAGGTTTTGGTGATTTTGATTTCCCAACTACTCAAGAGCAACATCTGAATAAAATAGAGAGCAAGCAGTTGAATAGAAAGAAGGCGTACGAGCGGTTGCTTTCTGCTTTAAATGGTGGCAGATTTTTGTTCAGAAATGAGAACTATAATAGGGCTGTGAATTCCAAGCAGTTTGTAATTGATAATGAAGTGGTTGCAAAGTACTGCATGCTAGAACACTCGAAATAATCACATACGAGCGAAGTGATTGATCTCACCGTGCTCATTAAAGAGACGTTCATAGAAGTATTAAAGTTGTTAATTATTATTCATTATAAAACTTGTCTAGAAATGCTAGTGTAAAAAATGATGGAAACTTTTAGAACATGAATGATATACTCAACTTGCAAACAAAATGTAAACAATGTACTTATTTAACAGGAGCCACTGGCAAATTTCTTTTTGAGTTGAGCTCATTATAAAACTTTTTATAAACATCAAAATTGAAATCCCTGAAATTGTAATCTAATTCGATAAAGGTTTTCGAGATTTGACAACTTTTGTAATAGTAGTTCAGATAGTACTTTTCCTTCATGTCCTCTGCGACAGTATCACTCAGTATGCTTGATGAAGATCCAGACTTTTTGTTTGGAGCACCAGATGATGAACGGCTTGACGAACTTGGTTCGATGTTCGGTAAACTGCCGTGTAATGGGAAAATACTCTGAAAAATCTCATAAGCAGCTAATGTGAAACCGAACTGGGGCGAGGATCTGAGAACTCTTGCAGCACCACCTTTGAAGAACGATCTAGGAGACTCTTCTCTCAGTATTGTTTTGAAAGCATGAACGATGCCTTTATAATGGGTTTCGCCCTTACGAGGGTCCACTTGTAATCTTGTTTTGATGACATCACAGGGAGTTGTTAAAAAAGCAGCAGGCATACCAGCTAATCCACCACTAACGAGTAATTCCCATGTCTTCAATTTATTTCTTTTCTTCTGATTTGAAGGATCATAGTTGAATAAATCTTTTTTTATATGTGCATAAGTTGGGAAATAAATTGCAGAAAATGGAACATCTCTTAACAAACATGCCGATACACCTTTGTACAGCCCCCTAATTCCTAAATTACTAACAATTTGAAGAGCAGAGAGTCTCTGAGTTCCCTTGTTTGCTGCTTCACCTTGAACTTGTAATCTGATCTTCACAATTTCGAGAGGGTTAGTGAAAATAACTTGACATGCACCAGCAGTTGCGCCGGATAGAAGTTCAAAGTACCAATCGATCTGCTTCGTGTATTCACTTGTGAAGAAATTTCTGCATAGATCGTTCACTGTTAGCTTGATAGCTTTTTCTGGTGCAACTCCAATTAGTTGTGGGCCAATACCGGAATATAATCCTCTGATGCCTTCTTTTGATAGAACTTTCGCGAAGCAGTCAAGTGAGTTTCTATATACTAATATTCTTTGGGCCTGCATCCTTGTTTTGATCAAATCAATCGGATAAACTATGGTAGCACCTATTGCACCTGCAATAGAGCCAAGCCAAAAGTTGTAAATAGAATCGAAAATAGGGTAAAAGTAATAGTTAGAATTTATTCTAGGTTTTGAGATCTCGTGTTCATGGATAACGTCATTCAAATAATTTGGATTCGTGATCTTAAGGAAGTCTTGAACACTTATGTTTGATAGCGGTGATGAATCTATTTCTCCGATAATATTATTGTTAATCTCAATCGCCGTGAACCTGTTATAGTTTTCATTGAAGTTTACATCTGCAGTTTTTGAGTTTTCTTTTAGCAGAGCCTGTTGTTTTCTTTCACTCAATATACTCTGCTTATAGTTAGCAACGATTGAAAATAGCAGATTTACCTGTGCTGGGGAGAAATTGACGATATTGTTCATTTTGTTATATTCAAGGTTTATGAAATGGACAAAATCATTTTTAGAGATTTGCATGCAATCGGGAGATACACCTGGAGAATGGAAAGAGTTGATTTTGTAGTATTGTAAAATGATCTGATTTATTAGATCAAAGTTCTCAAACAGGTACTGTAGATCTTTCAAGTTTGAGTAAGTTATGGAGTTGTTTGTTGCTTTTAATAGTTTTTCATTCGAAAAATTTAAAGAATTGAATACCTGATTTGAAATTTTATGACTGAAGGTTAGCTGTAAGATATAAGCAAGCTGGTTCTTGGAAATCTCTCTTCGATTGTGCAATGGATTGAATATCGATAGATTGTTGAAGCTATTTGCCAATTTTTCATCGATCAAATCTCGCTGAAGAATACCGATAATTGAGTTCAAACATATGAAATTATCGCTAAATTGATTTTTCCTCGAGGTAGTTGATAAGCTCGAGTCTGATAAGGTTGAAAATTTACAAGATGTGTACAGGCCCAGCCACGAGAGCTTTTTCCAGTCAAGATTCAAATCATTGTGCTTGAAAAACTCATTAGGGGTGAATTCGTGTAACTTATCAATCGTGCATACAAGCGAGTTTGTGCTCAGAAGCAAATCGTCAAAACTTAAAAACTTGTTATTGTAGTTGATAGCTTTTCCTGTGGAGTTTGGGTCGAACTTTCTGAGAAATTCATATAGAAAAATATAGTTGTAGTTCTGATTCGCTAGGAGATTGTTGAAATGGAACCAGTCACTGACTGTTAGATAACCTTTGTTATTTTCGTCCATCGTGAAGAATAATATGCCAAACGTTTCGCGTGGAATCTGATTGTACTCATAACCATGATCTGTGAACTTGGAGTAGAGCTTTGTGGAGGAAGATATGAGTCTGATAAATGAGTCGTAGTCTAACACTAGCTGCTTCTTTTCTTCGTTAAGTTTGGCGTATTTCCTGAATATCTCTATCTGCTGCTTCTTAGACTCATTGATTGAGTTTGGCAGTTCCATCGTGAATCTTGGTGTCAAAGCATCAAAGTGTCTTTGGGTAGATGATCCTGGGTTTATGCCGGTGACGTTGAAGGTGCCCTTGGTGATCTTTTAAGCTACTCAACAATTTCCCCGGGTTTCCTCTGTATTTTCAACTAGGCGAGACAGAACGGCGCTTTAGTAAAAAAATTCGGTGAAACGTCTCAGTGCTGTAGAGTAACCTGACTTTCACAACCCGTTTTGTGTTGATTGAGCGATTTCTCTGCTATCAGTACTCTATCCTTACTTCTTTACTTCTTTCCCTCTTGTATTCTCTTCTCGTCTTGTCTCTTCTCTTCGTGCTATTTGTCTATTTGGACGCAAGCGACTCGGTCGGTGTTTTTCTACTGAGCGGTTAGCCAACCAATAAGAACAGAGTAATACGTAATAATACAATAATGCAATATAATGAGCATCAACGAAAAATGAGACAACACTACATACGGTCAGGTACCTCCCACATTACGCGCAGAGGTATACATGTTATCACATCTTGCTCTAGGACTCCCGTAACATCTGCGTGCAAGATTTGCAATAAGCCGCGAGAACTCTTGACCTATTTCCCAGTAGCAGTTTTCGAAGATTTGTGACACCATCTCCAATAAGCCTGCAACATGATTCTTGTGCTCGATCGTTGGTAGCGTAGAGGCATTCTTCACCACAAGACGATGGTACTCAATGCTATTCGTGGGGTTCGTTGTGTGAATATAACATCCAGCTGCTCGGCTCAGTTCACGTCGAACCCTTCTCAGGTAATCGTATCCATCCTCTGTGCGGATCAGCTCACCTTGATAATTAGGGTTTTCGAGCAAGACCGTCTGCTCAGGCCCTTCGAGCTGATAGTTGTAAGCCCATATCAGTAGTGTGCACAAGGCGACGACATTCGCACGATCAATCAATGCATCCTCATCAACATCATAAATTAAATTCAAATCTTCGCTAGAGTCTTCTGGTGATAAAAACATTTCAAATAGGAACATGTAACCATAGATAACCGATACTCTACCACCATGGGATTTAGACCATTCGTGGACTTTCTTTTCAGCTAACTCGTAATCAGATGCCTCGGCTGCAACGTTCATTCTCCATGGTGCACCTGCGTATATGTAATAGTCATAGTGTGGGATTCTCAAGGTGATTTGTGCCATATGGTATGAAGGAAACTTACAGCGCGTATCATTCTTGCTCAAAGTATATACCATCAAACTGTCATCAATGTCCTTTGTCCAGAAACTTGAATTTGAATTACAGCATCCATTGAGAACTTCGCAACTCCAGTAATCCAAAGCTAAACTCAAAGTTTCCTTCCAACTATCTCGTAATTCGTTTATTTCTAGGACAGAGCCCTGTAGGTCTCTTTGCTGTAATTGGAAAACAATCGAAATCAAACCTGCTAATAATATCTTCTTACCCAACTTGCTGGTATGTATGTCAAGCTCTCTATTTAGTAACTTCTTTAATCCAACGAGGAACTGTAAAGAATCATTCTCACTAGGAATTTCTTCTGGTTTGAGATAGGATTCCCATAAATCATCATCACAAGGTAAGGAAAGTTGTATCTGGTGGGCATAAAGCATGATCAGATAACCAAATTCGATTGAATGCGTCGAATCGATGTAGAATGCAAATAATGCAGCCCTCTTCACACTTTCATACTCTATCCACTTCTCCCAGATGGTTTCATTCTTTCGATACTCATGCCCAGTTGTGTTCTTTAAGGGGTTTCCACCAAGACCAGGACTTCTTCTCAAAAGTTGTATTGTAGTACCGTGATGTAAATATCCCCGTTCATGAAGCTTCCTGCTCGTCGAATATCTTTCATAACATTCGAGTAGCAGAAGGCTTTGAACTATCCAAGTTTTGGAGGGCGGCTGGAAATCCTCGCTTTCGAATATTATGAATCTCAGAGGCCCTGCAATTAAATCTGCAAACTCTTTTGGATTAGTCTGGGCCATCCCAATATCGTTCGAATCGCATCTCGCAAAACTTGCTCCCGTAATGATCATGCTCAAGAGTAGTATTGGTGGGCATGTCAAAGTATTGAATGAAGGTTTATGCAATATTGGGTATTGAACATGAAAACAACTCCAGTAGAGTCCCAAAAAATGTTCCAGATATCCTAAGTATTTATGATCAGCAATCGCAGGAATTAATTTCACTAATTCCGCAGAAATATCCGACGATATCAACGTATGTTGAGCAGGATTTGGAAACTTCGGCGGGAAGTTAATTATATCACTCACCAAGTTGGACGATAGATTAAATGGATCATGATTTGGATTGAAAAAAGTTCCCCCAATAGGAGCACGATCAATAGGTAGATCACCAACTTGCGTATCATCAAACAACCAACTGATCAAGTTCGACGGACTAGCAGGGTGGCTGATTGTCAAGGGAGCATGCCCCAGAGATGGAATAGTTGATGCAATTTTCGTGGTTGGGTGGAACATTTGTGGGCCTGTCGTTGATAGTGGCGGCTGGTGCTTCAGATGTGTTGCAGGTTTTGGCGATACAGGTTCACCTGTAATAGAACTATGCCGTATAGCATTCAGTTCATCTGATGCGGCACTTCGATGTGTATCATCGTTGTAGTTATGAATATTGACTGGATCTTGCTCTTCAACGTGGGGTAGAATAATTGAGTCAAGTGCATTTATGGGGATCTTCTTGTTCATTTTGCTATTCAATACATCGGGGTCTTCAATTTGTATATCATACTTTACTCGACTCTTTCTTCGTTTGTTCGGTTGTTGCTCAGAGTGTTGTTGATGTATCTTGCTCTGCTCTTTGATCTTCCTATTCTCATGCCTTTTGAGATGTCTTTCCCTTAGATCACTTCTTACAAACGACTTTGCACACCCTTCCCAAGGACAGTGGTAGATTACAGTAGGGTTGTGATTCAACATATGTCTAGCTAGATGCTCAGACCTGGTAAATGACTTTCCACAGCCCTCATGATCGCACTTGAACACGCCATTAGGCCTTTTTTTCCTACCGCTTTTTTTCAGCTTATCGTCAGAGGGTTGATTCAAAGCCCGACTCTCTGACTCTGCGTCCATCCCCTGGAGTTCTAGACTGGCTGATGTAGGCTGCCTCGTGTGGACGTCGTCTATCATTCTCGAGCTGCTTTCCATACTACACTCCCGGGGCTCTTTCCAGAAGGCTTTCTTTCAAGGTAGCCTTAATTTGCGATCAAACTTCTGACAGTAGTATACCTTCCACAATTTTGTTATAACAGTTTATGCAGCGCTCTATCCTGTCCGTTCAGCTGGCTCTGAGTGTATTTTAGTCCTTCTGCTCTCGAGATCGATTTTTTGATGTTACTAAAATTTTGGAAGTCCCGGGATTTTTCGCGTACTGTAAAGTCTTTAAAGAGCATTAATTTGGGGGCGCTCGATGAGCATCGAAAAACTATTAACGTTCTACACCTGAATGGTAGTGCATATTTTATAGATGTAATAGAGTACTACACAAGTGTTTATACGTCCTATCTACGCGTTTGCTTAAACCTTCGTGATATTAAACATAAAAGAAACTAACCTCGAACTTTATATCAACCCCAAAAGACCCAGTGATAGAATAGAAACAGTAATATTGGTGGAAAAGAAGTTCAAACTAGTAGCACCGCATTGACACATCCATCTCTATCTGGCTCATTGGTGATTTGTGCATACTTACCCCAAACAACTTTCCCTCCAGCAGTCACCAGTCCTAACTCACTAACGTTAACTTCGATGATGGTACCTTTAGTCAGGACACCCAACTGCGTGTACATTGGGCTCTGTGGATTTTTCTTGACACCCAAGATAGGCAAGAACACAGTGACACCTAGCTCTGGATGTGTAACATTGACTTTTTTCTGCCTCAATGCAGCAGGTCTTATAATTCTTTCCATCTTGACTGGTCTTCTGGTGAATCCTTCTCCAACAAAGGTGTGCTTGGTGATCATTCTCTTCCATGACTTAGTCTTCGATTTACCAGTTCTAATAACCTTGAACATCTCTTCTTCACTTATACCACGAACTTTAGGTAATGGTACAGAAAATTTATCAGCCTTCTCTAGTCTCTTTTGTTTGATCGAAGAGGAAATTGCCTTTGCAGTGTTTGTCTGCTGACGATCCAAAAGATATGTAGGTAATGCTTCCCCATCATCTTCAACTGGCTTACTTGGACCTTTTACTTTAGACTCCTCATGAGCTCTAATCTTCTTCTTCATTGCAACCTTCTCAGCATAACGCTTCTTAGCAAACTGCTTACCTCTCCAACCCTTCAAGTTCTGAGCATCTTTTGCAATCCGGTGTCCTTCTCTAGCCTGTCTTTTACGCTGTCTCTCTTCATGATCTAATCGGCGCCCATGCTGCTTGATGTGCTGCTCTATATATTCGTTTTGAGGCTGAATAAGACCCGGTTAGCTTTTTCCTCATAACTCATCGTATATAAATTGGAAACTTACCATTCTTAAAAGTTTGTCCTTTGGCTATTCGTTATAATGCTCAGTAGCTGTACTCTTTCTCCGTTCACAGCTTAAACTTCATATAGAGAAAAAAAAAAAATTTTAAATCAATTACCCGGGCCTGAAACTATAGCTACATCGCAGGAAGGTTTCTTAGTGCATCAGTTCACACTAGAATGAATGGCACATTTGACAGTGTTGTTATTGCATAGTCTAACAGTAGTGCCAGAGACCCGTTTATCTTATAGTAGGGAACCTCTCTAGCCCTAAGTTTCGTAAAGTAAATTTCTTACAACCACTTCTGGAGTAATGCTGGAGCTTCAGAGAACACTAAACAGGTAGGAGCACCCTTGCATAACAATTTTTTTTTCCCAGACATATTCATCGCATCTTCATCACTAGAGGTATCAGAGGTTCAGAAGGCTGATAGTTTGTGAGGCTGAGAAATATGACTGAATCATTGGACGATATATTAGGAGAAATAAAGCGCTCGGTGAAAGCCACGGACGAATCTGTTGAAGCTTTGAGCAGGAAGATATATTCGCCTGAAATACCATCGTTAGTGCAAGATTTGCTGATCAAGACGAAATCTAGTGTACCAGAGGGTGTATCGCTGTTGGATCTGAAAAACAGTGCAATGCTGTCTTATGTTAACAATCTTGTATTGATAATACTGGCAAGGATAGAGGCTTTGAAGACAAATGATCCCAAAGATATCGAAGAACTAAGACTCAAAGCGATTAAAGGCACTATAGTACAGAGGGTTGTAATGGAAAGAGGCATCAAGAACCTTGAAAAAAAATTGAGCTATCAGATCGACAAAATGATAAGAAGTTATCACAAGATGGAGAAAGAATCTGTCGAGTTAGATAAGAAGTTACTAAAGGGTGATGACATCAGTGAATCTGATGATCACGATGATGATAAAGACAGTGGAGATGAAAGCCAAGAAAGTGAAGATGAGCTTAATTACAAACCAGACACTGAGTCTTTGTTAACGGCCATGAGAAAAAACAATAGTAAGTCGATAAAGAAGGCCAACTCATCCTCATCAGCAAATGCTGATAGAAAATCCGAAACATATAAACCTCCACGTATTGCAGCAGCTTTACCGCCTAGTGAGCTCAGAGCATCAAGCTCCAAAAGAGGAAAAAATAACAAGAGATTACAGGCTATGGAGGAGTATTTGCAGGAAAACAGTGATGCTCCAATGTTGGAAAGCTCAACAGGTTCTAATATATATATAAATAAAGGTAGAGGAAGTATTAAAACCATGAAAGAGCGTGAAAAAGAACAGGAGATCAAAAATTATGAAGAGTCCAATTTCACAAGATTGCCAAGCTCAGTTACTAAAAAGGACCAGAAGGGTAAAAGAAGAGGAAATGCTGACTCCTTTTTTGGAGAAGATTGGTCAATTTTCAATAATAGAAGAACAGACATGAACACCTCTAGAAATTCAAAGCCCAAATCGGCATGGGATAGAGCAAAAAAGAGAAAAACTGGTTGAAGATGAAGATCATGATGTGTTGTCCACGTACAAGAAAACACCTATACACCATCAATGTAAACTTATTATAAATTCATTTCGAGTAATTGCCCTTAGCTTTCAATTGTAGAGAAGAGTAACAAATTAAAGATGCTGTATAGTCCTGTTAAATTACACTGTCTGGCAGATGTCTGTCTGATTCCTGTATGTTGGGATTAAGGTCAATTCAGCCAAGAGGCTTTACTAACTCTTCATAGATTGGCACTGGGTCTGCATCAGTGTCGGACGAGGTTGCTAAAGTCGAATATTTGTTAAGACAGAGTGGGCTGAAAACTACTCTTCACAGTGCAGGAACTACCATCGAAGGAGAGTGGGACGAGGTATGTAACCTCATTGGACAACTACACAAGCACCTCCACGAAGAAGGCGTCTTAAGAGTGCAAAGTGACATTAGAATTGGGACAAGAATCGATAAAGTGCAAACAGCTAAGGATAAAGTGGATATTGTAAACAGGAAGATTGCAGAGATGACGAAATAAAGGTCTGTCTAGATTTAAATACAACTTAATATTGATGTAGTAACTAGAGATATGCCCATCTCCTTTGTGCTTTCCTCTTGGTTCAAAACCTTGGATTACGTAACTCTCCTCTCTACAGCAGTATTGTGGTTTTCCGTTTAGAAAAAAGCACTTGACACTAAAAAAATGAAGCCTGATATCATAAATGTATTGATCGGCATTCACTATATATTATCTACACCATTTACTTCTTATATTGCTTCAGTCTGCTAATAATCATATTTGCTCCATATCCCATTTGCTCCTTGTTATACCTCTAAGATGTCTCGTCAGAGAGAGGATAGATTCATCACTCCAAGTTCACCGTCAAGGTCGACGTCAAGTTTGAACTTGGTACAGCAGTCACCCAATAAAAGAAAAAACAAGGTGATATACAGTGACAGATACATTCCCAATAGGACAGGTGTTGATCTACAGGCAGCATTTAGTATGACAGATGATGACGATCTGGTATCGAGGCAATCCACCAACAATAACAACTTTGGGGATTTAGAGTACAAGAAAGAAGAAGAAGCGAACAGAACTTTCTCCACTGTTTTGAAAAATGAGCTATTTGGTGATAATATTCCTTTAAATCCAACAACTTCCACTAAGGAAGATTTGCAAATAACACCACCCAGATCTTCTAGTGAAGGAGTTATGTCCTCCAACTCCAATCTGTTAAGAACGCCGAAAAGAGCCAATACAAAAATATTGCAGTATCAGTCTCCAAACAGGAGTCGACCAACCTCTACATCTATAGATAATGATTTATACTCTTTATCTCCAGTGCGAGCGGATTCCCAGAAACTATTACTCTCACCTTCTAAAAAACCAAGGTGGATCTCAAAAGTTCCGTACCGAGTGCTGGATGCTCCTGAACTAGTTGATGATTTTTACCTCAATTTATTAGATTGGGGAAGCCAAGATATCTTAGGTGTCGGTTTAGGTTCCAAAGTCTATTTATGGAACTCAGCAACAGGTTCAGTAGAAAAGCTTTGTGATTTAGGAAGTCGTGATAGAATCACAAGCCTTTCATGGATAGGTGCAGGTACACATGTTGCTATCGGCACTCAAACAGGGAGTGTTCAAATTTGGGATGCTCTGACTACCAAATGTACTAGGACTATGACTGGACATACAGCTAGAGTACCCTCATTAAGCTGGAATGATCATATATTGACCTCTGGATCGAGAGATTGCACGATTTTGCATCGTGATGTTAGACAAGCTGAGCATTACACCAGGTCGTTAAACTACCACAAACAAGAAGTCTGTGGATTGAAATGGAATGTTGAAGAAAACAAATTGGCATCAGGAAGTAACGATAATAAACTATTTGTTTGGGAAGGATTGAATGACACGCCTCTACATAGGTTCGAGCACAACGCTGCTGTGAAAGCCATAAGTTGGTCTCCTCATCAGCGAGGGATATTAGCCTCTGGTGGTGGTACGACTGATCGTCGTATCAAGATCTGGAATACCTTGAATGGAAACAAATTAAGTGATGTCGATACAGGATCACAAGTTTGTAATCTAGTATGGTCAACTAATTCAGTGGAATTGGTATCCACTCATGGTTATTCGAAGAATCAAATAATGATATGGAAATATCCTCAGATGTCGCAGGTTGCTTCTCTCACTGGCCACACTTACCGAGTCTTATACCTATCACTAAGTCCTGATGGTCAGACTATCGTCACAGGGTCGGGTGACGAGACATTAAGGTTTTGGAATGTCTTTGAGAAGAATAAACTTGAAAACGCACCACAGTCAGTATTGCTCGACGCATTCATGCAACTAAGGTGAATATTTAAAGTGTAATATATTACGATATTGAGAAAGTTATTCATATCAGTATTCGTGTAGTCATCCATTATATCATTCATTACATACATGTACATATATCAAGGTTAGATGTTCTATGATCCAGAGTTGTTTAATTGATATGTCTGCGAAGGACGTTGTAATGCTTTAGTCGATGCTGTTGTCGCATCGTATTGGTTTTGTGGGATTTGTGGAGAAGATTTTGTGTTTTGAGGATACGGTGAGCCTTGAGGAGGTACAGTGTAGAATGGGTTTTTAGGATAAGGAGTGGATTGAGGAACGTAATGCTGAGATTGAGCTGATTGTGGTTTCTGTTGCACCACTTCTTGCTTTGAAGGAAGGGGTGGAGGGCGTCTTTGCTGTTGCGATTGTTGTTGTTGTCTTTGTTGAGGTGAATTCTGGGATGCAAATGGGTTATTACTTTGTTGCTCCTTCTTTGACGATGGCTTTTGCTGCTGTCTTTGTTGTTGTTGTTGTTGTTGTTGTTGTTGTTGCTGCTGCTTAGGCTTCTGCTCCTTCTGCTGTCTGAGTGAAGAGTAGTCAGCAGCATGGTCACTTTCGGCCCTTTCATTGGCTTTCTTGACTAGATATGTGTGAACAAGAGCAGCATTTCTCGTGGAACAAGCATTGAACCAGGTCAAAAAGCTTCCGAGGATAGGAGGAAGAGAAATCAAGAGATCAAAGAGAATGTTGGCGTGCATTTTTGCAATTAGCTTTGGAGGAAGATCGAGTTCCTTATCAGCAATGGCTATCAGTTTGCTATGAATGTAATACATGCAGGCTGGTCCTATGACTGGCAGCCATGCCAATAACGGTGCCAGACCACATCCTAGATTGATCGGATAGCATCCACAGAAGTTACGGTCATCAAGCCAGGCTCTCTTTCTCACCTTCTTCCATGCCTTCTGCTCGGCCTTGGTGCAGCCTTCTGGAGCATTTCGCCGCTTTCTTTTCCCATCAATCTCCTCGTAAAAGGGATCTATAATTGCGTCAGTGTATCCACTCATCTTGATCAAATAACGTTTAGCGTACCTGTGGTCTTCTTCTCATACTTCTCGCCCGCCTTATCGTTGATCCAGTCGACAGCCATATCATAGCCTGGCAGACCTTCTAGCTTGCTCGCGTACTGGTTGATTGTGTCCATTGTCAATACTTAGAATAGGTATATCAATTGAAGCTCATCACCCATTGCTAATGCTATATATAACTTTCGTACCTGTTCCATATTTAAATACTATCTCGCTTCATGAAAAAAATCCGCTGAAGCCGATACTGCCACCATGATTCGAACTACCGTTACCTCATACTAAGATGCGTCTGTCACTTAAAAGCTTTTTTTACAGCGAAAGAGCACATGGTGCATGCATGCTTTTGAACCACTGAGCAAGTCATTCTATACGGCTCTATTGTAGCTTACACTGCCTTTCAAGTTCGAGCGAAATTTGAACGAGCTTTTCAGAAAATTCTCATTTGAATTTGTTCTTTGTTTCAAGCAAAATAGCAGTACTAATCTGTCATTTACCTTTCGTTTTCTAGATTTGACTGCTGATTTTAATCATAGGGAAAGTAGAGCCAATGATATTACTGGCTGCTATCGTTCATTATGATGGCCAAGTCTTTGGGTAAACCATACTCTTTGTGTACGATTTGATCTACTCTGATGAGCCGACTTCCAGTCGAGATTGACAACAGCAAGGAGCAGGAAATTCTGTAGCTGTAATTTCTTTGAGCCAAACCAGAATCATCTCATCCTGTGGTTGCCTCCAGTAAAACCGGAATTACAGACAATCAAGTACAGTAGTGGAATTGATACAATTTCAGGATGAAGATATGTCGCAATCATCAATTGGGATCATGTAATGTTTTGTCTAGAGAAACATTGACTAGATCAGAAAATTGTGTCAAAAAGCGGTTGCAGCTCGAATGGGGAGAAACTAATAATGAAGCCAGATGGATCAAGTTGAGTAAGATAACATATTGGTGCTATCACAATTTCACATCGAAAGAGATGCAAACAAGGAAGGCCTACAAGTATTGTAAACAAGAAAGCTCACCATAATCACTGTAACTTCAACTGTACTGATAGTGGTTTCAAACTTAAGAGTCTAAACCGGGTAATTTCATCTGCTCCTTGCGGAGAGCTGATTAACGATAACATACAAAGAAGAACAGTGGCTAAGAGCTGTTGTTAATCTAATCGCCACTCTGAAAGAAAAGCAGATCAATCAGAAGAAAAGAAGGTACCTTGCACTTTAATTTTGAAAGAAAGATTCTGGAAGAGCTTGAAGGAAAAATTTGAAAAAACGCCATATCCTCAAAGTGATTATATTGCTGCGAACCACTATAGTCTACCAACATGTCAACGTCTAGTGGAAGAACCACACCTACAAAGCCAGACGACAGCGCTCACTCAATAATGAGCGAGAGCAATACCTATAGAGATCCAACGCTGAATTATGAGCTTGGTGGAAATTGGTCCATGATTTTCACAGATGATAACAACTCCACAGATCATGATTTAAGATCAAATTGCTCTTCAGGGGATGAGAACGACGCTTCCATTATTCAAGACGTAATATCTGAAACAGAATCTGAGTCACCTTTTTTTGAAAGTGTTGCTACTGAGAATACTGCGAGCCACTATAAGCGCAAAAATAGTTCTCTTAGTATCAAGGAAGAGGAGGGTGGCAATTCAGTATCAACTTTGAAGCCTTCCGGGTCATCAGAAACTCATTTAAAGCTGCCTGATCCTTTAAGCAGCTCTAGAGCTAAAAGGACTTCGAACAAATTTAATGAGGAAAATGACCCTAACAAGATTTTACCTTTTTTTGCAGTCAACAGCTATCGTCAGTATATTTTGTATTTTGTCCTGGTGTTCTTGTTTTTTGATAGATTAGTTCAAATCCTCTCACCTGCAATCATGGACTACGAAACACTTGAACCAAGAAGAGGCAATGAGCCGTTATTCACAGAGTTTGTCACCACTACTAAGACCATTGTTGTACCTCGTACTGTTTCTACCATTTATTCTATAGAGACTATCACTTCCACTAACTATGAGTCTAATGATGGAATCTTGAACGATGATGGAGCTTTTTCGAAATTACCGATCACAAAATTGATGGAAATACTTGCTGTGAAAGTTCGTGATTCTGTTGACGAATTGGCGGTCCAGGTTTCTGAAACCACAGTGGCTCTTTCTAACAAAATCAAAGACCACTCCTCAGATACATGGTCTTTTTTGAAAAACTATGACTACCGTGAAAAAAATGATGAGTTATTGAGGAATATCAATATATACTGGAAACATGTCAAAGCTTACGATTTTGAAGATACGGCTCTTGGCCATGCAACAAAGCCTATGAGGGAAACAATGGGTGATCTTGTAAATGGGATTTATGGTTCGGCAATAGGATTCGATTACAAAGGCTGCTATAATTATTTCAAACTTCAAGTTGCAGAAAGAGTTACTGAGACAAGCGAGTCAACGAAGGGAGCGGTTGTAGATAGTGTCAAAGTTGGGCATTCAATATGGTGCAAGATCAGTGGGTATTTGAATTTATGGATTAATGATAGACTGCCCGGATCAGGTCGGAAATTTTATGAAACGATATTGGATAGATCTTTGAAAGGATACAAACGACTATCTCAGAGATGTTTCCGAAAACGATTAGATGGCGGCGTTCTTGCGATTCTCAACGTCAGCAAAAAGTTCAACCAAAAGACATTCAAGAATTTAGATAATTTTGTTAAAACTGCAAAGGGTAATTTACAAAAGACTCTTAAAAAATTTTCAGATCAGATTTAAGTTTTATCTAAGAGAACGGCTAAACAGTATCGTTGAATAAGCTTTGGTGCAACTTCTGGAAACAGTTATGGTTCATTCCCAAATTGGCAAGTACAATAAAATTACGGATGAATATCAAGATTTATTTTGTTCTTAATTGTGAACATCGGGTTTCAATCTTTTTTTATTATTTTTTGGTAATTTTACTTTTTCTTTTGTTTGGGAGTAAAGTTTCCCAAATTTTTTTTTGAGGCCTCAGGTATGGTTTTATTATTGTTTGGTGGACTGGGTTTTTATGGAGGGTATATATAAGGGCTTGTTTTTGGTCATGTATGTGCAGATTAATTAAATTTACTTTCTTGATAATTGACTGTAAAACTCATTAATAATAAGAGCAGAAATATTCGCCATGAAGCTCATCTCATATTTATAATTAGAGCTCACCACAATGCACTGGATGTGCGTAGATTCATGGTCGAACATAGAAATCCGATATCTTGAATCTCATTTCCCATTTTCAGTTTTTATCCTTTTTCTCTCGTCCTCTGGTAATCCCAAATTTTTCCATTCATCTTTTTCCATCAACTGATTTTCCATCCGGCAATTCAGGTAGCTCTTTGCAAGAAGTCTACAGTTGGGAGCATTTTCCCCCTTCACTAGCTGTAGGCAACTCAAATATTGTGACATTATTGAAGAGCATTCGTGATCGTGGTCTAATGGGAAAGAACCACGTTCTGGTGGTGCAGGCGTATAATATTTAGCTAAAAGATATGGTTAGATGACAGTTCCAAACTTCTTTATGAGTATATCGTACGTGGTGCAGACATCTTGATTTGACAAGCTGATAAGCCGCTAATATATTTCTTAGTAGGAATACCGATAGAAGTTGGTTTTAATAGTGATCATATACAGAGGTGTCCGGGTGTTTGAAATCCTCATCAACTAAACATAATTTGGCCTTTCGCTTTATTCTTTAATTTATATGTCAGTTACAAAAAAAAAAAACAATGTAGTTCGAAGTGCATGAATAAAGAAATCGAAGAATGTAATAACATTAATAATAATAGTAATAATAATAATAATAATAGTAATAGCGGTAGTGATAGTGGTAATATAAGGCATCAAATATAAGAAAAAGATTGTAATTGCTTTAGATCCAACCTTAATATATTATTAAATAGCACAACAAAACCCGTTTAGCAAACTAACATAATCAACCCATGAACATCCCAAACTTTAAAAACTTAAAAATCGCCTCGCCCAGCTCTGTATAACTTTCTCCCCGAAATTCAGGAAAAACCAGCAGCAACAAAAAATAGATCTCCGATCTGCCTAACTAAACATCCTGTCCCTGTCCTTCAACCAATGAGTACGTAGCTTCATCAATAATTCCGAAATTCCACCAGGAATGATTCATAGCATTTATCGCACTGATACGGTTTCTCGGCTCGAATCTCAATAAGCTCTTAATCAAATCAATAAAGTAGAACCAAAATGAAAATATTTCAGGGTTCAAATTTTTGAACTTCGAACAATTTTTTTCCCAATTTTCTTCAAAGGATTGATGCATATTGATTCTAAACTTTAACTTGAGTCTCGAACAAATCAAGTCATCAAGTCTTTTACATTTGCTGACATGCTTGACTGATTTTTCTTCAGTTTTGTGGTTTGGATAATTCAGTTTATAATTCAATACGTTGCCACCATTCTTGAAATTATTCCCTGGCGTCTTCTTAAAATAATTGTTAAGAGTTTCTAAATTCTTGATTTTATTGATCATTGATTGAGGAATCTTTTCATCCAAAACCTTTTCCATAATGGCTAGATGTTCTAGATTTTCATGAGTACTGAAAAGAGCTTCGCCAGTTGCGAGTTCCACCAAGATACAACCCAATGACCACAAATCACAAGGAAATGACCAGCCGATTCCTAGAACAATTTCCGGAGCTCTATAATGTCTTGTTGAAACCAGTTCACTATGATGCTCATCATTGAAAATGGCACTTCCAAAATCGATCACATTTATTAACGGGGTTTTCAAAATTTTATATTTTGATCTTTTTGGTTTTATAAAATCCGAACTCGTTAGTAAAATATTTTCAGGCTTTAAATCAGTGTGGATTAATCTTAAATCATGTAAAAACGCAACAGATCTAATAAGCTGTCTTGTTATAGCTTGGATATGAGAACCGGGGAAAGGTTTGAATTTGTTTCTCTGAGAAAATTCATAGAGACTGATATCCAACAGATCAGTCATAATACAAATATGATTTTCGTAATCAAACACTTCTCTTAAATGGATACAGTTGTTCAAGTTTTTAGGGTCAGCCTTTTTCAAGGTCGACAAGATTCTCAATTCAATTTTAGAAGCTTCTCTATACTTTGGTATTGCTTTTATGATTTTAATAGCAACTGTCTCATTATTTGTTAAATCTAAAGCCTTGATAACTTTACCAAAAGTGCCCTTCCCCAGAATGCTTAAAATCTTGAAACGACCATTGGCAAAATATTCACCTGGCTCTGCAATATAGTACCCATCATCATCTGTGACCTTCTCTCTCTGAGGCTTATATTTGAAAGGCGATAATGAAGAATTACTATTTGTAAAAGTATAGTTTTTGGACGTGTCATGGGATGAAGCAGTCGTGGATCCTCCAGCTTGATGATATTTTGACGAGGAAGCCGATGCTGATGCTGAAGATGTTGATGAAGATGCTGATGAAGAAGCTGAGGATATTGATAAGTTCTGATAGTCGACTGGGAGGATGAGATTTGGCTTTATCTCACCTATTTTATCAGTTTCTGAAACTCTTCTGTATGATATCTGAGAGAGAGGTAATTGCGGTAAAGAGTTTGTTCTTCGTCTTTTGGCGCCGATGATCTGATTTGGGTAGTTGGAGCCCTGCTGTAATTGCATCAAAGCCTGATCGAACTGGGTCTCAAACTCAGATTCCTCACTGATATGGTTCAGGTTTGTATGCTGGTTATTCTCTCTGATTATGATGATAGAATCCTTATCAGTCTCCAGGTCTAGCTCTGCAGACAGTTCATCTGATAAGGTTAGATGGTTTTTGGATTTGTTGAACTCGTAGTTCTCATCGTCGGAATCCAAAATCACTAGAGAGGATTCCAAGTTTGAGTTGCTGCTGTTCTTGTCATTAATGCTGCTGTTCTGGTTACAGTTGTTTTCATCATAATCGTCTTCGTAATCATCCTCTTCCTCTTCCTCAGCAAACACGTTTGAGTTTGAGGTGTTACATTTGGGTTGGTTTGCCACGAAGTTGGGGGCGTGTGGGTCTATGTACCTGTCCCACTCAGCAAAGGACGCTCTTCTTCTCTTGCGAGCAGTAGCGGGAACCACCGACATTGAATAAATGTGCACACCTTCTGATATCTTTCTTGTAATGTCTTCTAAACGTGTTTTCACGATGCGATGTTTTAAATGACCCTTTTTCTGAGAGCTGAGAGGTGTTGGCTGTGAAGCTTGACTTCCTAATCAGGAAGTATTGTGCAGCCAGGTTTTTTGATTGTTGCCATGGAAAAATAAAAAAAAAAAACATAGATTATATAATCACAGAGGCAAGATGAATAAATAATTATGTAATCACACCCGCCACTTTTTTTTTCTTCTTTTTTAGCCACACCTAAAACAACAAAACAGTACAGAAATCCAAGAACCGAAGAATTGAACATCTGCTAGACGAGTGGACAATCCAACGGTTCAGGAGGTGAGGCTCGTTGCCCTATAAGTTCTATTTTGAGATCCAGCTCTTCTCTTGAGTCGTTTCTTTTAGCACTCTACCTGTGTTGAGAATATCAGGAAACAAATCATAATAGAGATATAAATATCACCACCGGCACCAAGATGACGGACATCAGTGAGACCAACTTGGCGGATCCGCTTAAGGCTAAGCAGCAGCCACATTACGAGCAAGATGAACAACACAACGAGGATTTGAACATAGCCAGTACTCCATCCTCGCTGCTAGAGGAAGAGAAGAAGTTCATTTGTCCACACTGCAACCACTCGTTTACCAGAAAGCACAATTTGAAATCACATCTGCTGATCCATACAAGAGAGAAACCTTTCCATTGTTCAATTTGCTCTTCTAAATTCAGACGGTTGCACGATTTGAAGAGACACGAAAAGTTACATACTGGAGAAAAACCATATCAGTGTAAGAACTGTGGGCGAAAATTTGCCAGAATGGATGCTTTAGTGCGCCATAACAATAGTCAGAGTGGGTGCACAATTCTGATCGATGACTCTGTGTTGGGTTCTAAAGAACAGGGACGTGAAGAGGAAGAGCAAAGTGATGTGCACCGCGATGTGCACCACGATGTGCACCACGATGAGCTTCAAGATCATGCAAGGTCCGAAAATCTAGATCTACCCCCATCCTCTCAACATACTAGCCATCAGAACCAGTTATCAGCACCTGCAGAGTTGCCCTCTAGAGTGCTGCAGACTGCGTTGCAGACACAATCTCAACATCTACAACAACGATTTACAGCTGTCATTCCAGAGCCCCCAAAGAAGTCGTATGGAACGGCCCAGTGGAAGCTGAACAACCATCTACCCTCAATCAATAGGCTCACCCCTCTGATATCCACCATTAATGAAACCCAAAGGTTATCTCCCCAGAACAATAGTAGCGAAAGATTGAACGTACATCAGAACTACGAACAGCAAGGGTTTGATTTATTGCCGTACGTGAAACTTTTGGAGTCTAGGGTATCTTCATTAGAAACCAAATTGGCAGCAGCGGAAACCAAATTGGCTCAGTTGACATACACTGTTCACAACAATATATCTACCGAGAAAAAATGATTTGCTGGATGAGATTTCAGTGTTGGGTTTTTAGTTTAGTTAATTTTGGTAGGTGCAAAAATAGGGCGATGCAACTGAGTTTGTGGATATGTATATTATGTTATACTATATTATATCATATTATCTCTGTACTGACGTTGTCGATATTTTTCAAATTTTTCACGATAGATTTCTTCCAAATTTCTTTGAGAGCATTGTTGAAGATCTCAATGTTGTAGTCAATAACACCCATCGAATCGTTCACTTCTTTATCTTTGATCAAGGTCACCAATGCCAAACCCCTGATCATAGTATGGAAGGTGATAATGTATCCATTTTGTAATACTGAGGAGCATTTCAGTGGTCTTGTTGCTATTATCCCACCATGATGCTGTGAGTTATCGTATAGATCATTTAAGTCCACAGTGACATCTATGAACTCTGCACAAACCTCATACGTTTGAATATCGACTGGAGAGGAATCTGTTGCAACATAGATTTTCGAATTAATGTCAAATAAGAAACTTTTCTCGATTCTTGAATGTTGTACCAAATTATCCAATAAATTTTCCAACGAAGGTAGTTCAAATATCAGTTTTTGTACAATTCTTGAGAAAGCCTCGTATATCGAATGGTCGAAAATCGAAGTCAAATGGAATGATACTTGAACGCCTTCAAGTCCCAAATCCAACAGTTCATCACCGATTCTCTGCATTATATCTCTTTGCGTGTCGAGTCTGAAGTCTTCACTTAGCCCATCAACTTTATGAATCAAAACTTCGAAATGAATCTCGGGGTTGACTTTATAAGCGTATTCAATTATCATTGCCAAATTAGTCAATGCATTCAAGTATTCATCTTGGCTATCAATGACATAAACCAAAGCGCCAACGCTCTTGAACAAAGTTTCCGAATTGTACGAGGGTTCGAAATAGTTCAGTTGCCCAGGAAGCTCCATCACAGCTAGATCTATCAATGAAGAGTAGTGTTCTGTAGTCGGTTTGGATGTGGATTCGAGGTAAAGCGTGTCCAGGGGCTGCATGTTATGAAATACTACTTTGCAAATGGAGGACTTCCCACCTCTTGGAAGAAATGTCTTAGTAAATTATTTCGTTGTCGGGGTTGAAAGCGCGAGGGGAGCTGTCAAAAAGTACGTACCTTCTTAACCCCATTAGTAGGATCGTGGCCCTCTCTGCAATAGTCTGTGACTGTTCCATTGTTTTGTTTCGTTCGGAAACCTATTTGCGTTTCCTCTCTAATTTAATCAATCTGTCTAAACTTTTATTTATTCGATAATAGATAAAAGAGAAAAAGTGCAGAAACCAAAACCAAAACCAAAACTTTTCAGGTTTGTGGAAGCGAATTGAACTTCAAATAGACCAACAAAAGAAGCGGCATATAAAACTAGCAGGAGGAGGGCAATACGAAGGATATGCTTCAGGATCCGTTTGATCAGAAGAAAGCTGTAATTCTATCCGACATCCAGATTACAACACTCGACGAAGTCCCTGATGCCTCTCCAAAAGGAAGCATTGATGAGCTATGTATACCAATAATAGATCTCATCAACTCACATGCAGACATGGTCACGACGAGTTCATGCTCGGGAAGAGTCAGCGTGTTTGTCGAAGGGGTCAAGACCACTGCAAAGAATACCTTGAAGACCGGTGGGAAAGGTGATGGAGGTTACTGGTTGTTTGTTACACACAATGCCAATGAGCTGCAAGACTGGTATCAAGACAAATTCGATGCCAACATGCAAGAAAAGGAGTTACAGCACTTACCAACTACAAGATACATCCTATATAAATTCGAACCTTTAGTTTTGCACGTCAAGTGCCGCGACTACGCCACTGCGTGCTCGTTATATACGACTGCAATGGGATGTGGATTCAGAGAGAGTGGAATTGGAGTAAACAATATCGTGGCTATCCGGATCTCCATACGACTTGACGTGCCCATTGGAGTGTACCATGAAGATCGGCTGCTCCGCTTCGTTGACGATGCATATTTGAGAATCATCACTCAGCTCTCTCTCGACAGATTCAAAGAGAATTCGAAGCGGCTCAATGCTCTCTTCACTGCCATAGAAGCAATGGAGGTGAAAAAGACGGCCCAAGAGACCAAAGAGCAGAGGAGAGAACGCAAGAAAAAGGAGGGGCTCGAAAGACAGAAACTTGTTTCACAGAGTAGGACAAAGAAGTAGTCTCATGATTAGCGAAACATCACATATCTTGAATCACATTAAGCATCTCTCCGCTGTTTTATAGAACTAATAGATGTACATTTTTTTACCCGGTTTTTTTATTTTTCAGTATAAAAAATTGAACAAAAAGTGAATCATCAGAAAAAAGCTGAAGAAGCATAGAGCTGAGGAAGGAAAAAAGAGAAACAATGTCTGCAACCGATAAGCTCGAAAATCAGACCGTACAGGAGACTGTAGAAGACGCTACTGAATCTATCACAGAGGCTTTTGGAGATGTTATTTTAGGCGAAGACGGAAAGCCACTTTCCAAAAAGGCTCTCAAGAAGCTCGAGAAAGAGCGTGAAAAAGAGCGTAAGAAGCAAGAGAGAGCTGCACAATTAGCAAAAGAGCAAGCCGAGAAAGCTGCCAGGGCTGCAAATGACCCTGCAAAAGTCAACTACGGTAAGCTTCCATTAATCCAATCGACCACAAGAACAGGCGTAGTTAGAGCCAAGATCGGTCAACTATCTGCTGCCAACGACGGAGAGGAAATTTTGATCAGAGCAAGAGTGCATAATACTCGTCAACAAGGTGCTACTTTAGCTTTTGTTACATTGAGACAACAATCAGACTTGATCCAGGCCTTAATCAAGGTCAATGGTGAAGCAATTTCAAAGCAAATGGTCAAATGGACGGGTTCAATCAACTTAGAATCTATTGTTTTGGTCAAAGGTATTGTAAAGAAAGTTGACGAACTCATCAAATCTGCCACTGTTCAGGATGTTGAGATTCACGTAACGCAAATCCATACCATTGTAGAGACGCCTCAGCAACTACCAATCTTGATTGAAGATGCTTCAAGATCAGATGCAGAAGCTGCAGCTGCCGGATTGCCTGTTGTTAATTTGGACACAAGACTAGATGCAAGAGTAATTGACTTGAGAACGGTTACCAACCAAGCAATTTTCAAAATTCAAGCTGGTGTGGGACTGTTGTTCAGAGAATTTTTGAACAATAACCAGTTCACGGAAATTCACACCCCAAAACTATTGGGTGCTGCATCTGAAGGTGGCTCAAATGTGTTTGAGGTGACTTACTTCAAAAACAAAGCTTACTTGGCCCAGTCCCCTCAGTTGTACAAGCAACAGCTGATAGCAGCAGATTTTGAAAGAGTCTTCGAAATCGCTCCAGTTTTCAGAGCTGAGAATTCAAACACTCACCGTCATATGACTGAGTTTGTTGGTTTGGATTTGGAGTTGAGTTTCGAAGAACATTACCATGAAGTTTTAGATCTACTATCAGAACTGTTTGTCTTCATCTTCACGGAATTGAAGACAAGATATTCCAAGGAAATCGACATTGTTAGACGTCAATATCCTGTTGAAGACTTCAAGCTACCAAAAGATGGTAAGATGGTCCGTCTAACCTTCAAGGAAGGGATCGAATTACTACGCACGAAAGGTGGTAAGACTGATATCGACGATTTTGAAGACTTGAGTACCGAGGATGAGAAGCTATTGGGAAAATTGATGCGCGAAGCTTATGACACTGACTTTTATATCCTGGATAAATTCCCATTGAGTATTAGACCTTTCTACACGATGCCAGATGCCGAAGACCCGAGATATTCAAATTCTTATGATTTTTTCATGAGAGGTGAAGAAATTTTGTCAGGTGCTCAACGTATCCATGACCCTGATCTCCTCAGCGAGAGAATCAAGGCTCATGGACTGGACCCATCCCACGAAGGGTTGAAGGATTATGTCGATGCTTTCACTTTTGGATGTCCTCCTCATGCAGGTGGTGGTATTGGACTTGAACGTGTCGTCATGTTCTTCCTCGATTTGAAGAACATTCGCCGTGCCTCCCTCTTCCCACGTGATCCAAAGAGACTGCGTCCATAGGCTCGATAGCTCTATACAATCATTACCATGATTCTCAGTAGTGTTCTATATAGATCAAAGATTACATAAGCCTTTGTCTCTAGAAAATGCAACGTCATGACATAATCACATTCCCGAATTAAAAATTGAAAAATCTCGTAGAACGAACAAAGGAGGAAAAGGTGTAAAACAAGAAGACACTTGAACTAGTTATTCGGTCTACCAATAGACGAAAAAGGTTTCATATTATTGAAAGGAAATTATTTGGTAGCCATTGGATCTTCATTTATCTGTCTTTTACCACTTTTTTCCACCCTACTTTGTTGAACTATTTCGAGGTGCTTTGATACGTAGCCAAGTTATAACAGAAGCAGGAAAGGAGGAAGCGGATATAGAACGAAGGAAGGAAAGAAACGTTCTCGAGTTTAGTCAATCAGTGTGATAATGACTGAGAATATCGATAAACCTACCCTTCATACAACCGATGAGCAGAACAATAGCACGAGCCTGAACCCAAACGACCCAGCTGCTGACCCACAGCCGAAATCGATTGATGTTGTAGTCGCAGTGCAGGAGTACAGAAGCAACAAGTCAAACATCCTGAATCTTTATGCTGGTGACACCATCTATGTGTTAGCGAAACAAGATTCTGGTTGGTGGGATGGGGTTATTGTTTCCGACAATGGAACTTTAAGGGGCTGGTTCCCAAGTTCGTATACCAAGACAGCAAACGAGCAGCAGATAACACCTCCATCTTCTCAGCAACAGCAGCAACAGCAGCAACAACGTTCCGTGCGCCAACCACAACAGCAGACTTTCGCTTCTGTTCTGAGGCAAAACCTCAATGATTCTGGATCAAAATCGAGAAAAAGCAGCACTGTGAGTTTTGCAAGTTCAGAACATAGTATGAAATCATCTTCAGACTATGGGATTGATCCTACTTCTAAACAAACTGTGGCATTTTCAAGCACTCATGACAAAATTAATATTGTTAGCTCTCAGGAAGCTGAGGCCATGATCAATAGTTCTGGGAGTTCAAATTCGCCCATTTGGATACCTCAAACCACTTCAGATGGTAAGCTGTTATATTATAACGCCGAGCTAAACATCTATTGCAAAGAGTTGCCTTATATTGAAACTCCTGAAGTTGACGAGAATTCTCAATTCCAAATTCCACCGAAAGATCACAATAGGCCTAACATTTCTAATATTAATGCTAATCAGCTTAGTTCGCAAGACCTTAAGTCCTTAAGAACTCACTCTGCTACAACTGGAGGGTATGAAAAGGGAAGTAGTGTCAGATCCAGATCCTCGCTACCATCGTCCGGGACAGTTCATCCGTGGAATACATCCTTGTACTGTGTTCCGAATTTGTTTTACTATGATCCAACTGATATCAAGACTTGGTCCGGATTACGGGATGCGTTCATCTATTTCCTACAGCTCTCGTTGGATGCGTTACAGAAGAAGATCGCGCCATTATTTCATACTTACTATAACGTCGCGTCGAGATTAGGAACTTTGATTCATTTATCTGCAAGATTGGCTCAGCACGATTTACGAAAATCTGGCTATCAAAGCAGAGTTCAGAAGAGACTCAAAAGAATTGCATCTTCAATTGCAAAAGTTGGTATCAATGGCGATCTTTATCTAACAGAGCTTGAGCCATTTTCTTCGACACATGCTGGAGCAGGGCCAGCTTCTGGCAGCGCAGCCACCACACAGTCTTACAAGCAAAACGGAAGAAATTTCAGTTCGAGTACTCAAGAGACCTTGAAACCCCATGCTGGGACTGAGGAAAGCATGTCAGACCCAAGTACTAGAGTCGGTTCAGAATCAGGTGGACCAGGCTATTTTCAACAAATTCAAGAAGAAATCGAGATCTTGAAGAAAAGCGCTATATCAGTTACCAAAATATTCATTCAAATTGCTTCGAATCAATTCAATGACAGAAATTATTTACCTCAGGTTTATCCAAGATTTCTAACTGGATTCTTTTCTGGTGGGAATTGGAAGAACCCGTTCCTACCAGAACCAAAAGATCCTTTTGTAAACAAAGATGTTCCGGTATCTTTGAACTCGAGAAAAGTTCCAAAAGTTATATTGAATAAGGAGTCTGTAAACTCATTTTATTCCAAAAAAGAGCAATTGGAGAAAACTCTGGAAGGCGTCTTAGATCTTTTGAGTGAGCAGTCAAATACAGAAAAACGAAATGCTGAAATCTCATCCAAAGTCTATAAATCATTATCCTTATCAACAAAGTTCATCGATTTAATGGAGGGTTTAGATTTCTCAATATTTACAAACCCAAGAAGAAACTCCACCGCAATGGAATTTGATGTGACTACTATTGTTTACCCAATCCTCACAGAACTATTTGAAGCGAAACAGGCCGTTCGTGATATTTTCATTTCGATCATCATGGATTGTCAAGGTTTAACATTACAAGATCCAACCGTTTTCAAGTCTATAAGAGAAGATGCTTTACCAACAGCGAACAAATTTGCAAATGTTGAACCAGAAAAAACGGCGGAATTATTGAGAGTAGAACTACAGAAACTTGATGTTGAAGATGATGAAGGTATTGCAATTGATGTAGACAAAAACATGTATCATTCAATTAAAAGAAGTTTCAAACTATTGGAGGTGACATGCTTATTGATCCAACAGTTGGCGAGTGAAAGAGATGCGTTATTGAACTACGCAACGCGTATCATGAACGAAGACTTCCTATTTGAATTGGTTACCCCAGAAAGAGAAGATAGTACTATGACGAATGATGAATATGCCCTACCATCAGGTACTTTGGACAGGAACGCTAAGAAAGATGAACCATGGTTTTTGGATTCTGAGGAGTATAATTTAATCTTTACAGCAAACGATGCTGTAAAGGGTGGTACCAAAGAAGCTTTGATCCAAAGATTGACTCACCATCAGTTATTGGATGCTCAATTCAACATGGTGTTTCTTCTAACGTTCAAAAGCATGTTTAAAACAACTGAGTTGATCCAACTTTTAGTCAAAAGATTCAATATTCAACCTCCTGAAAACTTGACCTATGACGAATATAGAATATGGGTCGAAAAGAAGTCGTATCCTATTAAGTTAAGAGTCGTTAATATCATGAAAAGTCTATTACAGAAATATTGGGTTTCCACCTACAATGAACCTTCATTATATAAGATTTGGAAAAGTTTTGTTGACCTCCTAGTACAGCAGAAGTTTCCAGGATGTGATCAATTATCAAGAGAGCTAGATGCGAAGGTATTGAACGCAACTAACGCAGCTGATGAATTTGACCGTGAGGTTCCTTTGAGCGCTCCTCAAAAGACTAAGAAGTTTAAGTTATTAGATATTGACCCTGATGAATTCTCAAATCAGTTGACGATTAGAGAATTTGATTTGTATTCGAAGATTTCCCAAATAGAATGTTTGGACAAGAGTTGGAATAATAAGTATGGTTCACTAGGTGGTTATCCTCATATCCAAGCATTTATTGCAAACTCTAATGACCTTACAAACTTTGTCTCGACACAGATTGTTAATCAGAATGATTTGAAAAAAAGAGTAAACATTATAAAATACTTCATTGATGTTGCCGAGAAATGCAGGCAATTGAATAACTTCTCTTCAATGACTGCAATCATTTCTGCTTTGTACTCATCACCAACGCATAGATTGAAGATCACTTGGCGATCGGTTTCCGAAAGTTCAATGAATCTATTGAACAAAATGAACGATTTCATGAACTCCTCGAGAAATTTTAGCGAATATAGAGAGCATATGAGAATAATTCAAGAAAAAGCTTGTGTACCGTTTTTGGGTGTTTATTTGTCAGATCTCACGTTCATCAGTAATGGAAATTCCGATCATTTACATGGAGATATCAAATTGATTAATTTTGCTAAAAGAGCAAAAACTGTTGATGTTTTACAAGAGATCTCTCGTTATAAATCCACACAGTACAACCTGAAGAAAAACGACGACATCCAGGAATTTTTAAGCTATCACTTAAGTAGTGTTTTAACTATTGATGAACAGTACAATAAGTCCTTGATAATCGAACCAAGAATTAGAATAACGGAAGCTTTGAAAAACACTTCAACCAAACCTGCATCGAGGTCTGCTAAGCTCTTCCAGCATTTTATGACCTCCAATGGCGACCCACGTTTTGCTATATCATAGTTTCGGCTCTTCATACAATATATGGCTAATATAAATATTTGTTTTCCGACTCCTTCATTGCGTATACCTTCGCTACCGTTTCACCGTTTAGTCAGCAGTGACATAACGTTATTACTTAATCTGTCTGTGAAGATTGATAAATTACAAACAACGACACTCAAGTAATCGGGTAAAAGCTTACTCAAGAGAGTTTATTTAGCTGGGGCTAACAGCTATTGTGAGCTCGGTGTAAACTGTGTGAGCACTATGTTTTCTAGGATATCACAGATCGGAAAGAATCTCACCGACGAACTCTCGCGAAACATTGATGAAGCAGGTTCGCCTCGCCCATCCGCAAATGACCCAAACGACAGCATTGAAATTGACACTTCGAATCATAGCCTTGGAGAAGAGTCTGATCAGTCGGCAAATCGCTTGCCTCCGGATGTTCAGATGAAACTAAGAAAGTTTGCCAAATATGAACAGAAGTATCCTCTATTGTTGGAGGCTTACAAAACAGAAAAGGCGAAATTAGAACAGGTTGTTCATTTCGAAAAAATTCTCCAAGAGAATACACCATGCTCTAGCATCACGGAGGGTGAAGAATTGGCTCAGTTTTTGAACAGCTTAAACATGAAAAATTCAATGCTGAACGAAGAAATAAGAAGATTGACTAAAAATGGTGCCGAACAAGACTCTGCTAGAGTGAAAGAGCTGGAGAAAAAGATTGAAGATCTGAACAACCAAAATGATATTGATTCTAATGATCGTGTTAAGGGGTTGTTACAAAAACTGAAAGAGCAAGAGGGCATTATGAGTGAATTGAGTGCTCAAGTTGATTCCTTGAGGGTGGAGAACGAGAACAAGGAAGCTAGAATAAATGAACTAGAAGATGAAACCGTGAATTCTAATTCTAAAATTAATGACTCAGTAGTTGATGAAAGTATTCTCAGTGATAATAATGTGCCAAAAGACAGACTAGTATCATTGGAAAGCGAGAACAAAATACTACAAAATAGACTCGGCCAATTATCGGAGAAAATTGAGGCATTGACAAAGGAAAACCATGATCTACTTAAGAGTAATAGTGAATCAAAGGAAAAAATCTCGAAGATGTCCAAGAATAATACTGACTTAGCTTTGGAAGACGAAAGACTAAGTAAAAAAGTTGATGAATTAACAGAAGAACACAAAGTTAAACTTAAGGAGCTCAAGGCTCTCACCGAATCCAAAACTTCACTGGAAGAGAAAGTGAAGGAATTAAATACGAAAGTGTTGGAAAAGGATGCTTCAATTGCTTCAATTGAAAAATCACACAATGAGGCTAAGGGCTTAATCTCGAAGATGAAGGAAACTTATGCTCAAGAGGCCAACAACAAGAATACTCTAAAAGAGACTTTCGAGAAAAAGGAATTTGATTTACAGAATAAAATCAAAGCGCTTGAGAAAATTATTGAGGAATCTGAGTCAGTCGAGAAACCCGAAGAGAATGACAATTCCTCAGCTCCTGCATCTACTACCCCTACACCAGTCACGTCTAACAATAAAAAGAAACATAAAAAGAAGAAAGGCAAGAGCGGCACTAATCAACAAGTAGATTGCGTTAAGGACACTGAGCAAATAATAGAACCCAAAGCTACCAAGGACATGTCAAATGAAGATTTCCAAGCCAAATATGAAGATTTGCTTAAAGCTTACCAAGAGTTTAAAGCTGGATCGGAACCTATTGTGACAGATAAGGCAAATACTTCAAACAAAGAAATTGAATTATTGCAGGACAAGTATAACCTTCTGAATAAATCCTATCTTGACCTCGAACGCACATCAAAAATTGAACTTAATGCCAAACTTGAGGAGCTTGAAAATGCTAAAGATATGCTGCGTCATATCGGCGATGACCTTGTAACCTCTAGAGATGAACTCAAAGATCTAAAATCAAAATACGAGGCATTGCTGAAGTTATCTGAAAATTCTAAAGAAGATAAATCAATAGACAAGATGGAACTCGAAGATCAGATTAATCAAGTCAAATCGCTCAAGCTTGAATTAGAAGTCCTACGTAAGCAACATGAGCAAGTTGTTACTGATTATGAGAGCGAAAAGTCTGAAAGTAGAAGAATCATTGAAAGGTTGACGAGTGATAAAACAATATTACAAGAATCTAACAAGAATTTCAACTCTCAGATTGAGGGTTTGAATGCTAAAGTCAAAAAATATTTGAACGATTCAAATTCATATAAAGCTAAAATCGATCAACTAAATAAGGAGATTGTTGAAAAGACCCAAAAGATATCACAATTAACCGCAACTTCTTCCAAGATCTCAGATTTGGAGAATTCAATTAAAGTCTCAACAAGCAATTTAGATAGAGCCAATCAGGACATAATTTCTTTGAAGAAAGATAATTCTCAAATAACAAAGGCATTCTCAGCTTTGAAAAATGAGAAAGTTAAAATCGAACAACTCAAATCTCAAAATGAGGAAGAGTTGACAAAGCTGAAAAAAGTCGAAACTGCTTTAAGAAAGGAGCTGACAGCAGTCCAGAACAACTTGAATGTCAAAGAGAAGACTATAGGCTATTTTGAAAAGCAAGTCAAGGAGTATGAGTTAAACAAGACACAAGTATCTGAGGAACTCGCAAGGTTGAGAACAGTGAATCGTGACTTGAGCGGAAAGTTGACTGGAGTGAATGAACAACGACTCTCGTTAAGTAATGATAAAATTAAACTTAATGAGCAGGTAAATGAGCTAAGGAAGAGAGTGAACGAACTAGAAAATGAAAACAAGAGGTTACTCGATAAAGCCAATGTTTTACAGGATAAATACGATGGCTTACAAGATATCAAAACAAACTCTAACGATGAGTTAGAGTCAATTAGACAACAATGCGAAGAGCTCAGCATCAGCTCCAAAGAAGCTAAGGCTAGAGCAGAGCAGTTAGAAGAAGAGTTGGCTGAAAGCCGAACAATGTTACAAGAAAGAACTAGAGAAGCTAGTACCATTAGGAGATTATTATTAGAAAACGAACAGAACCAGGATTCAAAGATCAAGGAATTAAAATCTAGAGTTGATGTTTTGATTGAGGAAAAAGAGCGTATGGAGAATGATACAGTATTAGCATTGAGTAGAAAGCAAAGAGCAATGGATGAGATTCAGTACAAAAATGACGAATTAACAAAATCTTCAGAAGAATGGAGCTCTAAGGAGACGAAATTATTGAAGGAATTGAACGATGTCAAAATGGAAAGAGAAAAACTCGAAAATGAGAACAGAAACTCTAGCTTTAGTTCTGAGGAGTTGAATAGTGTTTTGAGTAAATTGAAGATTTCGTTAAATACTGCTGAAAGAAAAGTTCGTGAATATGAGACCCTAAATAATGTTTTAAAGAAGACCAATGAAGAACTGACTTTGAAAGTGGATCGAATTACGAAAAACTATAAAGTTGTTTCTAGTCAACTGACTATGTTCAAGGAAAGAAATGGATCTACAAACTCATCTGCTAAAAGTTCCCCGCATGCTACAAGATCTAATTCAATAGTATCGAATCTTAATGAAGAAGGACTGGCAGCAGAAACCTCGATGAGACTGAAGCAACAAAAAAACTTAAACATGGATTATGACAATGGTGACACCACTGGTTCCAAACTGGATCAGATTGCATACATAAAGAACGTTCTACTAGGATTCCTGGAGCACAAAGACCAAAGACAGCAGTTGTTGCCTGTGATATCAATGCTGCTACAGTTGAATAAGGGTGATGAGAAGAGGTTTTTACTTGCATTAAGATAGGTGAAAGATTGATGTAGAGATAGTGTATATACAGAACATGGACATATACTGCTATAAATCGTATTCTGTATTCTGTTTATTACCCAATATTACATAATCTATTATTGTTTTGATACGACACCTTTTTGAGAACAAGGCGAAAAGAAGCAGTAAATTAGAGGAGATTCTGAAGAAGAAGCTGCAACATGGCAGAAGCGCTTCATTTTACTAGAGAATTTCAGTGAGGGGATTACATCAGAGAATGCTTCTGGATCAATCCAAGACATCTAAGAAGCCGCGCAGGCGGCATAAAAATTCAAAACTGGGTAAGTCTTAATCACCTAATAGATTCTTTCAAGACTCACACAGATTTCAAGGTTGCGTGCAGTGCAAAGAAAGGCGGATGAAATGTAGTGAAGAACTACCTGAATGCAAAAACTGCAAGATTCGCCAGGTGAGGATTCCATGCAGTTATCTTGATTTCTCGGAGGCAGAGAAGAAACACTTCTTGGAACAGAAGGCAAAACAAGAAGGTTCGGCTGAGGAGACGATAATGTCATTGAGCGCATTCTTACTCCCTGGTATTACAGCACACGCCACTGTCACTGATAAAGCCGCATCACAAGTACCAGAAGCAAGATCTGTCAAAGTTAAGTTAATTCCCCACAATCGAGACCCTCCTAACAGGTACCTATCCACGAATTTCTTTGGCGAGAGTCCCAAGTCACACTTAGGAAGAGTATACTTGCATAAGATGATCCAGCTTGACATTCTCAGAGGCACAGGCGAGGGATTTTACGGCCTTCAGGCTTTTTCTTCGATATGGTTATACAATCAATTGAGGAAAAGATATGACGCTTTACTAAGAGATCGAGCAGCAGATTCTGCTCAGCTCGTAAAGCTGAAAGCCACGTTAGACCACCTTTTCTCTTACAGTATTCGCTCAAAATCTAAGGCGCTGGCAGTGATGAGAAGTATAATCACAGAGCTTTGCCAGGAGGGCAAGAGCCTGGAAGAGTTCAGTTCGTGCTTCAGAAGGCAAGCTGCGACAAACTACGGCCTACAAAATTCCGATATTATTTTAAGTCCCACCTTGAAAGTCTATCATATCAATGGGTCTGTTGGTATTTTAGGGGAGCTGTACAATCATTTGAATAAGACATCTTCTCCATTTACAGACTTTATAATGAATGCATTGTCGAGAAGTGAAAGAAACTTACTAATTCCTTGCTATAGTGTTGGCGTTTTAGAGGAGGTCAGTGAAGTATTACAAGAACTTGAAGCTTTTCTTGTCGAAGGAGAGGATGACGAGGGAAGTACACACATGATATTTTACCACTATAACTCATTGATTGAGTTTCTCGAGTACGTATTGGATAGCAAGATAAGCTCTCAGTATGACCCAGCTGTGCTGATGGGCTACCCACCAAAGCTGATCTATGAAGTCTACCATAAATTCACAACATTACTACCCAGTGAGATATTTACCATAAACAATATGAGTTCTCCCACTCAAAAAGTATTTTACTGTTTTTACTATTCTATCGCTAAGATTTTGGACAATATTTTCCCAGGCTGCCGATTTTTAGTAATTCATAGGTTTATTGGGCCAACGTCAGTTTATCCATTCACGATAGATGACTTGTATCGTGACCTGCCGAAAGATTTGATTTATTTTGCGAATTATTCGATGAGACTGCATGCCTTTTTTTCAAGAAGAATAGATTTTTTCTTGGAATATACTAATGAATTCACCCCTGTGCTCTTTCAAGAAGACGGAGGTCAGACTAAAAACAGATTTGCCTCGAGGGTTCCACCAAATCTCCATGAGGTGTTTATAAGTAAGTTCAGAAAAACATTGCTAAAGCATTGGCACTATCCACGGATTTACCCTGGATCGAATTCGATGAGCGAGGGAGATGTGGAACAGCCTAGCAACATCTCCATAATCTCAGTAACTTCATCGAACTCTAATAGCTTCAGGTCGATGATTGCATCCGATTCTAGCTCAGTAAGCTCTCAGTTTGAGAAGAGTGTGAGATTAAAAGATAATGAAGAAGAGAAAGATGCTCAAGAAGTAGTTGATCTTTTTGATGTTTGTTCACAAACCAGCCTACTAAATAAGGATTACGACATGTTGTCCAAGGAATGGGGTTTCCTTTGGACTTTCGAATCACATCCAAAAAATGTTTCATTTGGAAAATACATAGAGGATAGGGCACTGATTGCTGAGCATTTTCTATAATGATCAGAGATTATTTTCCCTGATTAGAATACATCAGTACAGATTCTGTTTCACACACAAAGTAAAATATTTCGTATAGGACCAGTATTCGGTTCTGGTAATTTTTTCAACTGAACTTCATTCATTTTAATGATCTTCTCAATTAGTTGCTTAGTGTCTGCATTGCTTTTGAGTAGATATCCATCTTTCTCGAATTCATCAGCAATTTCAGCTTGATGGTTATCCATAAGTTGATCATTGATCACAACAATTAATTTTTTATCTAATCTAAGCGCGTCCAATATTGAACCTGTTCCAGCATGAGACACCACAAGAGAGGCATCTGACATCACAGCTTTGATATCATTGGTGAACGGAATGCCTTCAATTTCAAGTTCACCAAAGAACCTTCTAGCATTATGGTTCGCAGATTCTATTCTGGATGGGATAGTGTATTGAGCTATTGAATCAAGGAATGTTTCTAACCCATCCTTCTGCTGTCCATATTGGATCAATAGTTTGGTAAACCCTATCGACTTCAAGCAAGAAAGAACTTCTCTCGAAAGGGCGAGCTCTATTAAGGGTTTAAAGGTTACTGTAGCACCTGTGGTGATAAACACTGTCTGTCCAGTCATCAGATTCTTGCTTATTTGTAAATTCTGTCTCTATAACATCCTTCAGCACCAATTCCTGTATTTAATGTTTGAAGATCCGGCTTCGGGGGACTACAAAAACGCCTAGACTCTTGAAGTCTCAAAATTATATTCCGAGACCCATCTTTAACTCTAATTAAAATTGACACAAAAATGAATGAAACATGTATTGAAAAGCTCTTATAGAGACAAAAAAGCACGCTTGCTGACTCGCTATTCTCATCATTGAAGAGAACTCATTTCAAATATGGAATTCTTATCACTGGATGCGGATCAACCTCCAGAATCAAGCTCAACAGGTTTTACAAATAGCACTCAGTTCAACATCGAGAAAACTAAAGTTGGAAGGTCTATTTTGCTGTTGTTGCATACACTAATCTTTGTGAACATAATTTCAATCATTCTTCTCTTCAAGATCAACAATATCCTACGCTCAGTCACGCTAATTTTGAAGGAGATTTTTAATTTAGAGATTTCGGCTGTCCTCTTCTGTCTAGTTTTGAGCAATAAGGTTATGGACATTATAAAGACTTCCATATTCAAAGACATTGGGCTGCTGTGTGCTGATACGGCCTATAAATTAGACTTCGACGAAATGAATGAAGTACTACATTCAGGAACATCAAACACTGTTGTTTCCATAAACAAAGATTTTTTATCGTTGAAGATAACAACAACAGATCGAGTGCAGGAAATGGATCCAGTATCCACTTCCAAAGAATCCCAGAAAAACGAAGTTCAGAATATTACGCATTATCCTGGATGTGTCGAAGTGAGTAACTTTCGCTGGTTCAAGCATCGATCTATCTCCGATCACAGTCCTATATCGCAACTATATCAAGACCGGAATGCTAACCGAGAACTCAAGCAACAGCGAAAGTTCGAGCTCCTGATAGAAAATAAATCTAAATTGAGTAAATTGAATACAAAAGCTAAAATGTTGACAAACAATCATGGATGTAGGGATGTGATGCAGCAAGCGCTTAAGCTGTCGTCAATAAATAAGAAAACATCCAATAACCATATAGAGATCATTGACCATAGTTCTATTTAGTTCCAAAAGTCGATATCAAGTTTTCATTATTGTGATAGATTACTAGTGTGAGCTACAGTGATATGTAACATGGTGAATAGCTTTTCATATTTATATATAGCAAGTCTGTGTCTAAGTAAAAAAAACTTCAAACCCATCCAAACGTCAATAATTGAAAACATTAGACTGTGAACATCATAAACATTAAGAAAAATAGACAACTTTTAACCCTTATACTTGAGCCAAATATAAAACTTCTCTCCTAGTTTTATTTCCTTCATTACCACACTGTGGTGATGAAATGAGATGTTGGAAATAATGATAAATGTGAATACAATAAAAACACACATCGTTTAGTTAAAGTGATCATAGTATGTTTTTGAAAAATGTCCTAGAGATAGAGGATGGGAAACAATAGAAAGCATCTGGTCATTGATAATGGATGAAAGTAGAAAGATACACACCTAGTACACCTCATTTTCGAAATGGATACTCAAAATATGGATGACAATTAAAAAACCTAATCAATTCTCTTCTTGATTTTCGGCAATGTCTTTTTCTTGTAATCCTTTAGCTTCACCGTTCACTTCTTCAGCATCAACCCCAAAATCTTCAGTTTCAGGTACAGCTACCTCTTCTTCATCATCTTCATGATGATCACCTTCTGACAAAGCAGCGAACATGTTCGTTCCTGAATTTTCTGCTCTTTTGGATTCTCCAGTAATCTGTTGCGAATTAGATGAAACTGGCGCTTGTTTGAAAGTACCTTTCGAAGATTTGGATCTTGTGAAGTTATTGGTTGGTCCTAAATTTGAGGAGGAATTTGAATTTCTTACAACTCCAACTGATTTCATGTCACTTTGACTCACCTTACTACCCCAACCTGAGGAATTTCTTGAAGAATTCGATCTTGATTCATTTCTACCACCTCTTCTATTGCTCTGCGATCTATCATCGTTTCTTCTTTTTGATTTTTCAGCTTCAGCAGCCTTCATTTGCTCTTCTTCATGAATTTCTGTGATCGTTTTTGGTCCATTATCTTGTTCAGCGCCTCTCCATCCAGATCTTCTTAAGTCAACAATATCCATGAGTTTGAATAATAATCTTGAAGAAACCTTTTTTGCCTTGATAATTTCTTGGATTTTAGCGAATATCGTCTTTAGGAACAGTCGTCCTTGTTCTTGTGCATCGAACTGTGGTCCGACTGTCATTAGCATTTGTATCAAACTTTCAACAGTATCTTCAGATGGGTCTTCAGTGTTTTTGGTTAATTCTGTCAAGCACATCAAAATAATCCTTTGATTTAGTAGACCATAAGTGAATAAATATCCAATAAACTTTACTAAACCTAAACCTCTTCTTTTAGCTGCAGCTATTCTATAGTATTCATCAGACATCAACTCTGGCTCAATTGCATTTCCATCTTCCCCAGTTGGTAATTGATCATTCCACCCTTTTTCATATTCTTGTTGACATCTAACAATCAAACAACGACGAGCCAATTTTTGACCTTCCAATGCTGCTCCGTTTTCATTTTCGCCATCGTTTGAGGCTTTGATTTCAGGATTGATATTCTTGGTTAGTTTACCACATAGCTGTGCATAAACTGAACACCAATGAGGCTCATCACAAGCTTTAGCAAAAATCAATTCTAAAACATACTTTAAAGTTTCTGCATTGTCTTCCCAGCGAGATTGATCAGCAATTCCAATAATTTCATCGGTGATTGTATCGAAGAACTCCAGAGTTAATTTATTCAGCAAAGAATTAACCCTCTTTTTAACATCATCTTGGCTTAATATGACAGTAACACCATCAGGTGCATATTTAACTTCTTGTGACTTAGTTGCTCTTGATTTTGGGATCCATCTATTTGCAGATTTCTCCAAAGGTTTGACAGGCTCTGATGGTTGTTCGGGTTCTCTATTTTCGTTTTGATTCTGGTCCCTATTTCTATTTGATTTTCTTTCGCCTCTACCAGATCCACCTTTCCGTTTGGAGTTCTGTCTTGAGTTCGATCTCGAGTTTAAATCAAAATTTTTTAATCTCGAAGAAGAAGATCTATTTGAAAACTGAGACCCTTGAATTCCAGTTATTGAGCCCTTTCCAAAGTTAAAGTTATTTCCAAGACCTCCCCTTGATCCAGATCTATCACTGCCTCCACGTTTTTCATTGATAACAATGAACTTGGTTTTTATTCTAAAGTCTTCATCAGATCTAAATTTTGCCTTATCCGCAAATTGAATTAAGAATGCAGGGTCATATTTGACTAATTTGGAGGTCGCTAATTTAGGATCAGGACGTTTGAAATCTGAAGGATAATTGAAATGGAATGGGTCGCTGATCGGTTTTGCAATCTCTACTCTTCGTAAAAACTCAGATATTGATGGGCCTCCATCCTCAGCAGCAGCTGTTATCGGTGTAGTTGAACTTTCAATTTGTTCTTCTTCAGCCTTGGTCTCTGGAACTTCTTGGATTGTTTCGACAGTGCCCACAGTTATTGATTTTGCTTCTAAGCTCACTACATCATCAATTTTCGCTAGTGGGGTAGCCGATGAGTCTTGATTGCTAATTTCTGTAGGGTTCTCTTCAGCACCAGCTACTGGAGTAGATGGCTTCAGCTCTACAGGAGATACAGGAGCGATAGATTCTTCATTTTTTGAAGACTCCGTTTCCTGTCCCGCTATTGGATCTTCCTCCTTCTTAGGCTCCTCTGCCTTCTTCTCGAGAGGTGGTTTCTGCTGTTGTGTAGTCTCCGATACTGGCTCTTGGACAGCAGTGATTTTTTCCTTCGACTCCTCTAAATTTTCTTCCTTACTTTGATCCTTCTCCACGGATTGAACAGCCCTCGTTTCTGATTTTGCGTTTCCTTCTTCTTTCTTTGAATCTATGGATATCGAACTACTGGTGGTGTTGTTAGTAGTATTAGCGACTTGACCAACAGGCTTGGCTTCGGAAGCCTTTTTCGCAGCTTCGGCCTTTGCAAGGATCTTCTTTTTGAACTCTTCAACAGCGCTTAAAGAAGTAGATGATGTCACCGAATTAATACTCTGATTTCTTTGATGAGCTTTTGAAGTGGATGGAGATGCTGCGGAGGCAGAGGTAGGGATAGGAACCGAGACGGTAGCAGAAGCAGAAGCAGAAGCGCTTTTTGGGGTTGTTATAGCGGGTCTACTGAGCTGGGCATTAGGAGTCTTCGGAGTCTGGCCATGAAGTCTTGTTAGGTCAACACGCTCTCCGTTTGCGTTAGTTATGCTGATGTGGTGGCTCTGGGCATAATCCTGCGGAACTGGTTGTGGATATCCAGGAGCATATGCCGCTGGGGGTTGAGCATAATACTGAGGGGGATAGTATCCAGGATACATGTATGGGTTTGCCGCAGCAGCTGCCGCAGCAGCTGCTGCATTGTAGTCAGAGACGTATTGAGGACCTGGCCCGCCAAAGCTCTGCTGGCTGCGGTGACCTCTTCTCGGATGGTACCCGCTGCCATTTCCACCATTGTTCTGACTCATATTGATATGAGTACCTTTAAATGATCTAGAAGTAATAACAGTACTGATATCTGGCTAGTACAGCTTTTCGTTAGCAGCAAGTAGTCTTCTGAAGCGTGCAGAGCGAGAAGAGAAAGAGCTGATTATTCACTTGAAAATGAGAGCAGACTGTGCAGTATCCGTGAACAGTCCTGTGGTTCTCCTGAAAGTGATGAAGTCCCTTGTTTCTTTCACTGAAACAAAACTCGAAGATCTATTGAACTTCTAGTTGTTTTCTTCTTCTATTCAGTTCAGTTCAACTTCGAACTCAAATTCATATATTATTCAGTTTTTTTTTTGTCTGTTTTTTTCACTCAAAAAAAAAAAAAAAAAAGCCGATTATTTTAACGAAAAACTTTTTATTTTTTCAATAGCGCGTTAGTGAGATGTTCTCAAATGTACGCTAACAATTTAGGCAGAGATCGTCCTGTGCGGCTCCTGGTACGAGACAACCAGAAGCAGGGCGCCGGCTGGGGTGGTCTACGTAAATTTGAGAACGGGATCGATCTGTTGTGTTATATTGGCAGTATGCTATATTCGATCAATAGACTAGATGACGGGGGTTAGAGATACACATTATAAAATTGGTCAAATGCACAAAAAGACTGATGTCTATTGACGAAGTGAGGAACCTACTCTGTATTTTCCCAGCAGCCTTCTGACGATGGTGGCATACAGAACGAGGCCGATTGCCACAATCACAAACAACGTAACAATAAGCTGGTCTTTCAAGGACTCTTTCTCTGTATTATCATTATCTTTTGTTAATTTACAGTGTTTTGAAACCACAATAGCTGTGGGAATTATATAATGTACTTACGGAAACAGGATGTCATGAAATCATCCTCGAGTGTCTCTGAACATTGAGGCATAGCCAAAGAGGAGCAAAACTTCTTGGTGCATTCTGCACATGTCTTCTCTCCCAACGACAGTATCTCGTAATAGTCGTCGCATTGACAACGACAGAAATGTCCATAGCTCAATACAGGTGACAGCAGCGCCGCTAGAACAACCAGAAACATGTTCGTTTCAATTCCAGTTCGACGTCAACTCCGCGCCGGTTCTATGAGGACAATGACAATCTGCTGAAATTATTCAACGCTGGTCGCTTGACCATGGATATCTCACGGTTCAGCCAAATCGCAACTAGAAAATATAAATAGGAGATCCGGTAAAGCTGCAGTGTTAATGCAGATCGGTTTTAGTAATACTCGACCAGATTTCTCGGAATTAGCCTGTTTAGGTAATGGAAATATTCCTTTAGTGCATCCTTCAAGTGGATGGCAAAATTCCACGAAGTTTACTAAAACACAATCTACTGTGCACATTGTTGCGTCGTCTTGTTGCAGCACTAGAAGTAAAGAAGAAATCATGACTACCGCAATCCACCAAGGAGGCATCAAGCCAGTATGTTTCTATCAGTGATTTTTTCCGCCTCGAGATCAAGGGTTCACTAACTTTGTTCCTTGTTTTAGTTTTTTGATCAACGTATACAAGATACCGAGATTCAGATCAATTCGAAAACTCAGAATCTTCGTCGGCTAGAGGCCCAGAGAAATACACTCAACTCCAAAGTCAGACAGTTGAAAGATGAGTTAAAGTTGCTGCAAGAACCTGGCTCTTATGTCGGTGAAGTTGTTAAAGTGTTGAGCAAAAAAAAAGTGTTGGTGAAAGTCAACCCTGAAGGGAAATACATTGTCAACATATCTCCAGATATCGATGTGAAGGAGATCAAACCTTCCTTGAGAGTTTGTCTAAAAGCTGATTCGTACACGTTACATAAGATCTTACCGAACAAAGTTGATCCTTTAGTGAGTTTGATGATGGTTGAAAAAGTTCCAGATTCAACTTATGATATGGTTGGGGGTCTTACAAAACAGATCAAAGAAATCAAAGAAGTCATTGAATTACCTGTCAAACACCCAGAACTATTTGAAAGTTTAGGTATAGCACAGCCAAAAGGAGTTATATTATATGGACCTCCAGGTACAGGTAAAACACTACTTGCAAGAGCAGTTGCTCATCATACAGAATGTAAATTCATAAGAGTTTCTGGATCGGAATTGGTACAAAAATATATTGGAGAAGGCTCAAGAATGGTTAGAGAATTATTTGTTATGGCTAGAGAACATGCCCCTTCGATCATATTTATGGATGAAATTGATTCAATCGGTAGCTCAAGAGTCGAGGGCTCAAGTGGCGGGGATTCGGAGGTTCAGAGAACAATGTTAGAGTTACTAAACCAATTGGATGGGTTTGAAAATTCAAAAGATATTAAAATTATAATGGCTACTAACAGATTGGATATATTAGACCCTGCGTTGTTAAGACCTGGAAGAATTGATAGAAAGATCGAATTCCCTCCTCCTACTGTGGCTGCAAGAACAGAAATTCTTAAAATTCACTCAAGAGCTATGAATTTAACCAGGGGTATAAATCTTAGAAAAATTGCTGAAAAAATGAATGGATGCTCAGGTGCTGATGTTAAAGGTGTATGTACTGAAGCTGGTATGTATGCATTGAGAGAAAGAAGAATTCATGTTACTCAAGAAGATTTCGAACTGGCTGTTGCTAAGGTCTTGAATAGAAACGATGATACTCAAGTCTCTTTGGCAAAACTTTATAAGTAAAGAATTTTTGATATTTGCATTTGTGTATTAATAAAAAATAATTATGAAAATTCTTTTTACAAAAATTGAAAAAGAAAAAAAATTGAAGCATATGCTACCGTAGTTGAAAATTTCATTCATGTAATGTTGGCTCAAAAGTTTTGATATAATCTGGACCTCCAATACATTGAGCTGCTGTCAACTGATCATTTCCAATTATTCTATTGATATCAATAGCAACATTGACAGTTTTGATAGACCCATCATGCTCTAAAATTAAGCCAGTTGGATCGCTCGATTTAGATTTCCATTTGCGAACTTCATTCAAGATTTGCTCTTCTGTTCTGCCATTAGACATAAGTTGCCAATCAAATGTGTCATAGTCCCAAACAACAGACTGAAGACCAAACTGTCTCAAAATGGATCTTACTCTATTATCAATTCCACCATATGGAGGTCTAAACCATTTTGGTAAATGGTTACCAGTTGCATTCATTGCCCAGATAGACCACTCCACTTGTGCAATGATTTGTTCATTACTTAATGATGGTAAGTACTTATGAGACCAAGTATGTGACCCTAGAAGATGACCAGCGTCTCTAACTTCTCGATATATTTCGGGGAATCTAACAACATTGATACCCAAAGTGAAAAAACTAGTTTTGTGTTTGAGATGTTTCAACAATTTTGGGGTTGCTGGCGATGGTCCGTCATCAAAACTTTGAGATAATTTGCGACAACTGAAAACCTCATCAGGCTCAACACATTTATAACAATCATAGGAGCAGCTATCTCTATTTTCAGGACAAATGCCTTGCTCATGGGTGGGGAATTTTGGAATTTTCTTAAAATCAATGAAGTCTAGTGGAATATAAGGAGGTTCCAAACCAGGCCATTCTTTCAATCCAGTAAAATCAGATAGCCACTTAGGAAAAGGTTCCTGAGCTTGAATATTTGGATCCCAACCTACAGGAGATTTTGTCTCAATTTTCAAAGCATCTTCTGGTGTAATTCTTTTGATTTCTTGAAGTCGCAAATTTGAAGTGACTTTCTCGGAGGTTTCTGGGACTCTCAATGAAGCTCCAGTGTTAATGAACAAGGATGATGCAACCAGAAAGACTATGAGTTTGGAAGTCATGATACTAAACCCCATATTTCAACTGTAAGCTGCTATGGCCATAAGGATCGAGAGTGCAAGTAAATGTTATAGATTCTCATCTTTGTACTTTTAGAATATGGTATGCCTATTACACAAAACCGAATTTAGTATCAATCAGCTGTATGAGACATGCTTAACCAAGATGAAAACTCTCTTTATCAGATTCTTATTTTTTGCTTTTGTGTCAGCTCTTCGAATAACAAATAAGACAGTGGTTGGTAGAACGCAACTGAAGCATTGCAGGTCTCTGTCTTTCACTGGGAACGCTAAAAGTTAGATGATTTACTGAATTTCCTTTGATAGATATATTAAAATTGAATGAATTTCGAGCATTGCCTGGACTAATAAAGATGCTAATCATTAACTTTGAAAGGTTACCAGCGAAAACATCAAACTGTAAGGTAAGTCTTGTTTCTGGTAGTTGCAGGTTTTGCCCTTTTCATTATCTGCCGAACGGTCTTCCCATAATGGAGGCTCAGTTTGCCATTAAAGGTTTTACGAATCCCTCTATCATTGAAAAGGCTAAATGTTGAATTTTGCAGAAATGTTTTGATTCGATGCATGCGTTTTTTGTAGCAGTGTGAAACTCCAAAAAAAAAAAAAATGCTATCCTTAAGGTAAGAACTGCGATGCTAACCGCATCAGTCCCCAGTAGGACATCTAGTTGAGGAAAATCATCCAAATTTTCGGAGAGATGGTAACTAGATGAAAAAATAACAAAATGCATGGGACAAGTTCTCTTTCTTACTCAAAAACTTTTACTCAAAATGTTTAGTTGTATAGTAGAGTCAGGAGTACATTTGTATTCAGATGCCCCTTCATTCAAATAATGAAAATAACATGCTCTGGAAGATCTCCGCGCTGTTATGCTGGACACACATTAGTTTTGTTGTGGAGCTTCCGCGTACCTTTTAACAACTTTCAAAGCAAGAGCTCTATTCTTCTCAATCAGCAACTTCATTATTACTTCCAGTGCCGTGGGAGGAATCTTGAAAAAGGTTAGAATCTAAAATCTACGAAAGGCCTTAAATATTTCTGAGCATCTCGAAAATCGATATTCAAAACCTAATACTAAGTGGTTATTATTTCTTGACAACAGTTTTAGAAAGTTTTTCCTTTGCCCTGAATCACTACATAATGCTTAAACCATTCGAGCTCAGTATAACTCCTCGAAAAGAAGCAGCCTGATAAGATGAAAATTTCACATTGCGGAACAGAACATGTCACAGTTGTATTACACACACCTCCTAGAGTGTAGTGTAGAATTCAAGATCAGGCTAAGATGTTTGAATTTTGTCGTGTCATGGTTGAGCATTTTTTAAAAATCAAAAATGTTAGTTTTAGCATATATAAAAAATCATTTAACTAATCGGATGATAATACGATCTGCTCGACTATGATAATAGTTTATAAATAGAGGAAAGTTAGTCACTTCTAGAAGAGTTTCGTTTAATTAAGCATTAACACAAAAGGGGGAAACTACAAAAGCTTGACTCAAACATACAGTAAACTTTCTAAACCTATATTCGAATCTTAAGAAATAGAACTGCAGCATAATTCGAAAACAACTCTCAGTCTAGGGATTTGAAGAACTCAGCTTTGATGTATCGCCATTGATTTGCAGAGTAGAGGAATCAGAGCTGTTCAAACTATCAAAATGGTTGCGTCTCTCTTCTGACTCTGAGTTGAAGTTCAAATTACGTGGGCGAGATTCAATTGCAGATTGCCTTCTAGTTGGTTGAATCGTGAAATTGTTTGGAGAAAAGTTCGGTAAAGTAAAAGTATGCAGTGAGCCATCTATATCATTCAGAGACGCTGTAGAACTTCTTGTGGAACTATGACCCGATCTTGAATGTGATCGCGAGTGCGTAGGGCTTGTTAGTTGGTTGATGGTCTGTCGTAATATTCTATTGTCATCTTTCAACTGAGAAATTTCTCGCATTAGCTTCAACACTATAGCATCTTGCTCTCTCTCCATCAGATCAAAAACTTCCTCAGTACTTGGCTTTCTAGCTGGTAGCATATGATCAGAGTGGCGCCTCAGAGATGTCGTACTGTCAGTCGTTAGAAAACCACCAGATATAGATGAAGTGCTTCTTGGAGAAACAGAATGCGGTAGAGAAACTGTAACAGGGATTGTGGTAGCCACTCCAGAAGTACCAATTAGTCTGGCAGAATTTGCAGATGAAGAAGAAGAGGAGTTTCTGTTAGAAATCCCTGATGTTGGTATGGTAGCAGACCCCACCCTTGATGTTGAAACAGCATTGTATCCGTATGGTGCTCCTATACTGGAGCTCAAGTGGGAGGATGAGCCAGAAAGGAGAGCAGAAGGAGTTCTAGCCTGTTGTTGTCTTAGGGCATGAGGCGATCTTGCAATATTTGCTGGGCTCACTGTTGGGGTTGATATTGGGATAGACGCAGCTTCAGAGTTTCTTCTTCTTCTTTGTGTGTTATTGTTGTTGCTACTACCTGAAGTCGACAAACTAGCGCTGGATGCCTCTGAAGAAGTTGCAGCAGGTGAAGTCGTTGGCGGATATGCCATCGTTGATATTGTTGAACAGTTAGACGATACAGGTATCTTGTAGTAAGTTGTAATTGTAACTTGCTGATGATGGCAAATTGTATGACAGCTGACTCAGACAGAAATCAGATAAAAGTTACAGCCTTGTTTCCAGCGGCCGTGCGGGCAATAGAATAGCTGGGCGAAGTAGGCAGTACGGTATTCAAAAAGACGATGCTTATACGCGGTAAATAAGATGATGAATATTTTACTTCTAAATTCGAGCACAGACTCACTATAAAGAGTATATAGGCAAATATCCAGGTGCCTTCTTATCTTCTTTGTACTCCAGATCCCACTTTTTTGCCAAATAAAATTAGGCATATTGCTTTGTGACACAAAACGTGACACAAAGACAGAGTCACGTTACAAAGACCTGGCATTGGTCTGATATGTCACATGACTAAAAATGATTTTATATGTGGTCACGTGAGATTAGAACACCAGATCCTGTTGATATACTTGAACATGATAAATTACTCAAACTTATACTCATTAGCGGCGGGCCATTCTACTATGTGCAGATTTCTTATATTCAAAGGTATGTTTCTCTCCATATATCTGAGATATGCCTACTTGGAATATATCTAACTTCTTCCTCTCTTCTAGGAAAGGAGCCAATCCTTTTGTCGCATCTTCTGACTAGACCAGCACACTCGATCATAAAGTATGTCTGTATACGAAGCAACCGTTTCAGATACATCTTCACTAACTTGTGAATTTAGTCAGTCATTTGATAGTAGACTACGGTTGGATAGAAGGTCAGTGCAAGAATCCAGTTTTCTAGTATAAGTCAGATACTAATATTCTTCAAAGGCGCCCAATAAATGGCGATGGATTTGGCGTTGGATATTATACAGAAGACCCTGAACTGGAAAATGGGCCGTGTGTGTTTCGGGCCATCACTCCAGCTTGGAATAATCAGAATCTCGAAAAACTAGCGGAAAAAACAAAATCTGATTTGATCTTTGCACATGTCAGAGCTTCAACGTACGGTGTCTTGTCAGAAACCAATTGCCATCCATTCACATACCACACACTAATGTTTATGCATAATGGTGGAATATCCAGCTTCTACAAAGTTAAAAGAAAATTACTGGACCATGTTAAAGACGAATATTTTTTATTCCTACAAGGCTCAACGGATAGTGAATGTTGCTTTGCATTGTTTTTAGATACTTTGGATAAAATGGGCTATAATCCTTCGGATGAGAAGGGCGACTTCGGTCACAAAGTTTTACGTACAGCATTGTTGAAAACCATCCAATTGATAAAAGATTGGACGAAAGATATCCTGGAACCTTCATTATTAAACTTTGCAGTTACTGATGGCGAGTCCGTTGTCGTTTCGAGATATATCACCTCTAAAACCGAAGAAGCTGCCTCATTGCATTTCAGCTCGGGAACAAGCTTCGTTGAGTATGAACCTGGTCAATATAGAATGGAGAGATTAGATCGCGGACAAAATATTATAATGGTTGCGTCAGAGCCTTTGACTTTTGAAAGAGGTGATTGGATAGCAGTGCCAACTAATTCAGTGCTGACCATCAAGAATCAGACTGTACTCCTACACCCAATAATTGACGAATATTATCAAGAGGATCCTTCCTATGCAAGATCGTCCAACTTTGCTGAAAGTAAAGGTCTCATGGGTAGTGTTCCGGTTGCAGAAGCACCAGGACTTGATGTTCCCCCTCTAGAAAGAGAAGGTCGTTCAAGACCACTTCAGGTCTTTTGAGAAATGATTTTAGCTTACAGTATTCTGTTAATGACAGCAGATTCTTTTTAGATAATACACATGGTTTGTGAAGCTGAGGTTTTTCGAGTATAATTTGAATACACACTTTCATGTACTTATTATACGATATAATTGGTAAATCCACGCTTTTTCAATCTTTTGCATCAAAAATTTGGAAAGGTTCACTCACACGCAAGGTATTAGAGACAACAGTGAAGTAAATACTCGAAGTCGAAATGTCATATAAAGGTTTCGGCTTAGAGAATGTGGGCCCAGGACAACCTAAGAAGCCGATGAACGAGATGACTCCAGAAGAACAGGCAGAAGAAGGAGCCAGACAGATGATTGAGTTCATGTCTTCATGTCCAGGAAAAGCGATCATATCTGGTGTCACCGGGTTCGCACTCGGTGGTGTTTTTGGATTGTTTATGGCATCTGTAAGTTTGCTACTTTCAAGTTACGGAATAGGTCTAATTTGATTCTAGATGGCATATGATGTGCCTATAGGTTCTGCTGCTGTTGGTACTCATATATCAGATTTACCATTCAAACAGCAGATGAAACTGCAATTCACGGATATGGGGAAGAGATCCTGGTCAAGTGCTAAGAATTTTGGGTTCATTGGAATGATTTATTCTGGTGTAGAGTGTGGTATTGAATCAGTATGATATTGGAGACGCATTTTTCACAAACGAGTTTATTAATCTTTTTTCTAGTTGAGAGCTAAAAATGATATATATAACGGTGTTGGAGCAGGTTGTCTAACTGGTGGAGGACTCGCATTCAAATCTGGCCCGCAAGCTGCTTTTGTAGGATGCGCCGGATTTGCTGCTTTCAGTACTGCAAGTGAGTGACGAAGACTACTTAAGAATGTATCATAGTACAAACTAACAAAGTTTAGTCGAGTTATATATGAGAAGTGAGAATGGAAAGCCTCCTGCTAATGACTATGACGAATGAATCATTTTTGAGTTTCACCATGTTTATGGAATTCACTACATCAATTTGTTTTAAACTATATCAGAAATATTGTTCTTTAATTAATATCTATAAAATAATAATACATTAACCATAGTAGTACAAAAAACACAAAAGGGCTTGATATCATGATAGTAAACAGATGGGTACATTTTCTGGGACTGGGATTGTTGCCATGCTCACTGAACATTGATTTTGGGGAAGAAGATTCAGAAGGCAGTATTGGGTCTATCATCACTCGACTATGATCTTGATGAGGACTTCCTGAAGGCGTCTGAATAGATAGACCAGCATCCTCTCCAGACATGTCTCTCCTAAAGCTTTCAATTATGGATCGGTAATCGTGACTAGTATTAATCCTATATGGAAGAGAGTCTGTCTGTGTAGATCTATCAACCATTTCACGTCTCCTCTGTACATCCGACCTATGATTATAGCTGAATGTTTTCAAAGATTCTTGCAGCCTTTTATGAGGATCAATGAAATCAGAGTGTACTGCAGACTTTCCAATAGGTTCCGACCTAGTTGTCTTGTTGTAATTTCTCAAAGGGTTATTACTGATCTGCTTGTGATCAGTATTGTATGGCAAAGGCAATGGATCACCTAAATATCTCCTTAAATCATGCTTCTTGATCGTTCGAATCTCCTCATCGGATTTCAGCTTAGGAAGCGGTAACTCATCTATATCTTTCTCTAATGGATTTATTTCTTTAATCTTGTGGTTATGTAGTTTCTTATGAACCATCAGAAAACGGTCCCTGGAGATGACTCCAGATGCATAGCGCCCTATACCATCATTATCATCATCATCATCTCTAGTAGCGAGGCTACCCATCTCAGCATCACGCGCAGTTCTCTTAACCCACTTAGCTTGCAGCATACTTCTTTGTGGGTCAAAACAAGTCGCGTATTTTATACAGACATACGGTTCGTGCACATTCACATATTGAAAGACTAAAAAAATTAAGGTTGTTATACCATCCACTTGATATGGTATATTATATAATATAACGATATATTCGTATAAAGCAGTGACCAACAACGATCTGGAAGAGTTTATATAACGGTCAAAATGAAATAGACGTACGTAACTATTTCATCGAATGAGAGAGGAAGTAAAAATGACTAGGAAAAAGAGAAAGAAAGCTCCATGCAATTCAAGATAGATATTAAACAAGAGAGAAAAACGAAAGGGAAACGACAAATATGATAATGATGATGATGAGGAGGGCTCGAAAGCTGGACAAAAGATGAGAGAGATAGGGAGATAGAGAGAGAGAGAGAGAAAGAGAGAAAGAGAGTGAAGAAGAGAGAGAGAGAGAGAGAGAGAGTGAGAGAGTGAGAGAGTTGAAAATGATGAGATGAGAAAAGAGAATACGATTAAATGTAAAGAGATAATGGAGTTTCAGGCAAGTGAAAATTGAGAGTGCAGAAAGAAACAGTTTATCAAAGGAGAATGTATCAATAGACTTGACCAAAGGAGAGCATTTTCAGAAATAAGAGATTTTCATGAGAAGCAAACCCTTCAATAGATATGTAAAATGGAAGTAATAAATGAGATGGCTGCAAAAGTGGGTATCTTAAAAATTAAAGGTAGTCTGGCTTCCAGTGTTGAAAGTATAAGCATTACCAGCTTGTTCAGGAGCTATTCCTGTATCATCCAATTCATCTTCTGCACTGAAATATTTGTCAATAATAGTATATGCTTTCTCGTAAATTCTTGAGTTTTCGTTATTTTGACAATCGTAAATCTTTTCCATACCACCGCATTCTTCAATGTAGATAGCGTATTCATTTTCTGGCAAACCTTTAGACTCTTTTTGCAAATCACCAATTTTCAAAATGTTTTCCAATGCATCTAACGTAACTTCGATGATCTTATTATCTGCAACCGCTAACAAATCACATAATGGCTTAATCGAGCCTTGGCTTACCAAGTATGTGATTATATCAGGTTTTGTCAACCCACCTGATGAAGCATTTGAAATTGCCCAACAAGCTTCCTTCTTGGTTTTATAGTCTGCGCTCTCTAATAGTCTAATTAAAGGGGGAATTAAATTAGCATCAATAACAGCCTGGATCTGCTCGGGATTTCCAGCAGTTATATTTGAAATTGTCCAAGAACTTTCTTTCTTTATTGAATCTTTTGGGCTTGATAATAGAGGCAACAAAGCTGGTAAAACCCCTGAGTTGATAACAATTTGGGTTTGTAGGTCATTTCCTGTGACAATGTTACCAACTGCTCTCAAAGCAGGTGTTTGGACCATGTTTGACTCATGACCCAACAATTCAACCAATCTCTTGGGAATTCTTGCATCGATAACAGCTTGTATGGCCTCAAATGGGCCATCAGATAGATAAGAAATTGCCCAACATGCATCAATCAGAGTTTCTGTATCAACAGAATAAATCAATTTTGCCAATGTTGGTAAAGCTTCAGACACAACACTCCAATCAGGTTGAGGATTCTTACCTCTACATAAATTTGACAAGGTCCAAGTGGCTGTTCTGATCAATGACATCTTCGTGGTGTTGAAAAGGTTCAAAACTGGGGTCATTGCACCACAACTTAAAACATAGTCCCTGTATTGAGCAGAGTCACCTGCAACGTTACCTAATGCCCAGATTGCCTGTTCTTTAACTTCTAATGAGTTGGAATACAGTAGCTGAACAAAGCAAGGAACTGCACCTGCATCAACGACGTATTTAGTTTGCTCAGAGTTACCAGAAGCAATGTTAGTTAAAGCCCATGCAGCTTCCAGTTGCAACATTTCTGGCTGATCCGTCATGAAGTTGACCAACGTTGGTACCACTCCTGATTGGATAACGAGATCGATAGGGGGGTTACGTTCCTTGGATAGAATCTGTCTGAATTTAACGGTGGCTGCTAATTGGGAATCGAAATCACTCGATTGAATTTCTTCCATCATTCTTGGTAACTCCTGTTGAAGTTGAGTTAAAAATGAGGAATCATCATCCTTTTTCATGTCATCATCATCATCAGAATCCTGAGCGTTGATCTCAAAATTTCTTCTTTTCGCTAAAGTTTCTTCTCTCTTGGCTTTTCGAAGTTCAACACTTTGAGTTTCACGGCGACGACGTAGTTCATCAGCATTGAATCTGGATTTGTTCTTGAAGTTGGTACGACGATGGTCTGGAATGTACTTGTTTGTCGAATCGGCATCCATCTTGTATATTTTCAGTCTTCCCTTTAAAGATATGGAGTTGTTGAAGTCTAAAGATTATGGTGGACTTTATAAGGTTCTTCAAATTTTTTTTAAGACGACAACTAGGAAACAAAACTTAGAATTGCTAAAACTGGAAATTAACCTATTTGGTAACTTTACAGAGGGTAATCAAAATAAACATCAATTTCCAGGACAACCATAAATTAGTTCAAGAAGCAGCAGTTGAAGAGATATTTACCGTGAACAAAAAGAACATGAATCAAAATGGAATTGATGGAAGTAGACGTATGTTACTGTCACACTTTTCTCATAAGGTCACACTAGCTTCTGACGTCATATAGAGTTCATCCGATAGCATTCCAAGATCCAATTCGATATGGTTGCATGGGGTTGACGAGCAGTCTACGGATCAGATTAAAAAATACGTAACGAGGTACACAGACAATGATTTTAAAGTGGAGTGGATCAACGATTCATCAGGTAAGCCTGCAGTTTGTAAATATTCCGGAACTCGATGACTAATGAACCGTCATTTCTTTAGTGAATATTGTCTTTGAAGAGGAGGATGAGGCAAACGATGCACTCACCAAATTAACACTGGATAAAACAGTGAAATTTGACAATTTAACAGAAAGGCAGTTACAAATGTTTGATCCCACGAGACAAGATTTGATATTTACTGGTAGGATCACCACATTAAGTGACAAAAAAGTTAAAAATGCAGCCGTATATTCAAGGTACTATTTATTCAATCCCAAAGAAGAACGGAGCAGAAAAAGGGACGGTAGAAGAAGAAGAAGTGAAAACGATAATTATCGCCAAAGAGATAACAGAATACGGGGTCACAGTTCAAGAATTGATGAGCTCCTGAGAAAGGGGGGCTCAGCAAATGGAGCAGAACAGGCATCAGTAACCCCTCATGCGGATACAAACATTATAGAGCTATTTCCTGAAAAATTGAAATCAAGCAATGCGATAGAAGTCGATTCCCCACGAACTATGCAGGACGGCGAAGCTGAAGAGAAAGACGAAGAAGATTTATTCTCGCGTCTAGGCATCAAAAGAACAAATTAACTAGTTCTAATTTCTACGTTCAGTTATTGTTTTCCATCGTATATGATATCACCTTTTACTGATATTAAACTTACTATACTATAGTTGAAATTCATTTTAGCACCTAGGAATCACCACATTTCAATAATCGGAAAGGGATAAGTAGTCATCCAATGCCGAAAACTTGTATCGAAGCAATGAATAAAAATACTTAAATTTAGAAAATTTTAATAAACACTGTGGTGGTATTAAAATTAAACGGTGTTATATAAATGTTCTGTATTAAAAAGTGCACATCTATTTTGTGTAATTAACAGCTTCTTAGTATTCCTCTGCGCACGGAATCGAATTAAAGTTTGTTTGTGTTTTTTATATTACTATTATTGGTATGATAGAAGCATGATAAAGGAGGTATCATGTAAGAACAATTGATTGTTTCAAGCCTATAATATCAAAGCCAATCCAGCAATTAACGCACCACCGATACCAGCACCGTATACGGTTTGAGCATTACCAGCGTTTGCAGCAGCATTCTTTTTATTAGTCTTGTTGAATCTTCCGTACTTGTGGGTACCACTTGAGCTTGGGCTTGAAGACGCTTTGGTGTGGTTGAATCTTCCGTACTTGTGGGTACCGCTTGAGCTTGGGCTTGAAGACGCTTTAGTGTGGTTGAATCTTCCGTACTTGTGGGTACCGCTTGAGCTTGGGCTTGAAGACGCTTTAGTGTGGTTGAATCTTCCGTACTTGTGGGTACCGCTTGAGCTTGGGCTTGAAGACGCTTTAGTGTGGTTGAATCTACCGTACTTGTGGGTACCACTTGAGCTTGGGCTTGAAGACGCTTTGGTGTGGTTGAATCTTCCGTACTTGTGGGTACCGCTTGAGCTTGGGCTTGAAGACGCTTTAGTGTGGTTGAATCTACCGTACTTGTGGGTACCACTTGAGCTTGGGCTTGAAGACGCTTTGGTGTGGTTGAATCTTCCGTACTTGTGGGTACCAGTGGAACTTGAACTTGAAGTATTGATAGTGGAAGATGCCTTCTCCTCGGCAGCAATAGTCATGGTTGACAAGGCGGCGACACCCAAAAGAGTTGTAGATAACTTCATCTTTGACAGGTATCTCTCTTGCGAATAACAGCTAGCAAGTTGATGAGCAACAAAGGAATAGAAAGAAGAAGGTATTGACTAAAAATCTCTATGTTTTTTCCTCGTTGAAGCCTTTTAACAAAAATTCCTCACTTTCCTCTCAATCCGAAAAGGTCCAAGCAATTCCCCGATTGGGCAAAAAGTACATGCTGCCCCTATCGCCATATATCCTAAATTGGAAAACTGCTTGTAGTGCCGGCTACTTTGAGCCGGCAAAACACCACTATATATTCGGAAACTATTTAGCGATGAAGGTGTGTGTAGGTCAGGCAAAATTTTAATAGCTGAAACTCAGCACTATATACATACCAATTTATATAACGTACAGCCATCTGAGCAAATCTTCCATGGTCCGTAAACTACACTCCCATCCGAACACCTATTTCCAATGACCAATAATAATCGTTTATTTAATTTCCCAGACTCTTGATGATAGAACTTTATGATTGGGGCACTACAGGAATATAGAATTGGTCAAATATATGCCTAATATATTAGTCAGCATTCACGAGATACAAAACAAAACAAAAACTAAAGAAATCAAAAGCAAAAACCTGATAATCTCAGCGAGTTACGAAGCTGTTTTCAACGGCCACCAAACACTCAAGCCAGATTGGAACTCCAGCTCTCAGAGGGGAATATCAATTTTCTTATTCATTTCCGATTCCAAGCACGTTGGTTCCTCTACGCTTATCAAGAATATACCGTTATAACTTGTAATAAACCTGAGGAAACTGAATCAAGCGGACATAGATCATAAAGTCATGAGTAAAGCAACAACCCTCAGCAAATACAAAATCGTCTTTCTGGGAGAACAAGGTGGTGAGTCCGGATTTTACACTGAGATTCGTCTCTTTTTTTGAAATATATCTAATTGCCTCTAGTCGGTAAAACATCATTGATAACCAGATTTATGTACGATACTTTTGATGATAAATATTCAGTATGTTCAACTGTTCACTTTTTCCTTCTTTTGGGATTTTCTTTTGGGCATTGGTCGTGATTGTCGCCCTGGTTGTGACTTTACTAACATCATTTAGGCCACCATTGGTATTGATTTTCTTTCTAAAACAATGTACTTGGATGATAAAACGATAAGATTACAACTATGGGATACAGCAGGCCAGGAACGCTTCCGATCTCTAGTTCCATCCTACATAAGGGACTCTCATGTAGCTGTTATAGTTTACGACATCACCTCCAAAAAGTCATTCGAAAAAATTGATGGATGGATCGATGATGTTAAGAATGAGAGAGGCACTGACGTGATATTATGCCTAGTTGGTAACAAGAGTGACTTGACAGACCAAAGACAAGTATCTGCTGAAGAAGGAGAGAAAAGAGCAAAAGAACTGAATTGCCAAATATTCATAGAGACTTCAACTAAACTGAATCATAATGTCAAAAAACTTTTCAAGAAGGTTGCAAAGTCTTTGCCCGATTTTGAGGACTCCAAAGAGTCTCAGCCTGAAAGTAAGTTTTTTTTTCCAAGAAATGTCTTCATCATTAATATTAATTACTTTTTTAGTGATCGACATAACCATCGACAACAAGCCAGAAAATGAAACACAGTGCCAATGTTGAATAAGCTTGGGAGAATAGAGCCCATACCGCATTGTATATTAAGAATTAACCTCTGTTTTTCCCTCTTTTCAGCTCTATGATTGTAGCCAGAGGGTTTCCTAATTCACTTCCGAATTGGGAAATCAAGAATTGTAGTGGCAGCAGCTTAGAATCTATTTAATCGTAGTATAATAAAAAATGGAATGCAACATAATTTATACCAACATCGACCTTGAGGAGCTGAGTTTTCTTCCATCATGATCCCGATATTGGCTGCAGGATACGTATGTGAAGATCAACAAGCCACTTCACCGGTTTCGGTGGATCGTGGGCTCAGAAAGTATTATCTCAATCTGCATAAGGAGCAGAATAGTTCACAAAAGTTTGACCTTTCTGATGATGACGACATTGAAAGTAATCAAGAGAGCGAAGCCGCTTCCGATGACTACAGTGCAACCAGACAATATTACAAAATGGATGCTCCAAAAGATTATACAAAAGCCTACATCAACAACCATAAAGTATGGACGCCTCAAGTGAAGACAAAATCTGTCATGAAGACTCTAGCAGAGTCGAATAGAAAACTCAAAAATCCAAGCTCGATGATTAGGAGACTACATGGATCCTATAACAGTCTAAATGAACCTTCTAACCTAACAGGAGAGTCCAAAACGCTAGCTGAGAGTTTTGAAGGCTCTGAATCGGGATCCCTAAGCACCACTTTAAGTACTCCTTCTGAACTGAAGCTTTCCCCTGATATAGATGATTCAGGGTTTATGAACTATCTGCATCTACCGAAGATGATTGGGGAACAGCCTTTACCCCCATTAGTATACCATACTGCTTGCTCGGTTGATAACACCATTTATTACCTTGGAGGTGTTACGACCTACTTCAAAGAGAATTTTTCCATCAGTGATTTATCTCATTACGTTGTCGATGAACTCAACTTACCAATGCCCATAAACTCAAGATTATTGAACAATCCAACGGTAATTCCTAACAAAGATCTGTATATATTGTCTGCTGAAACAAATGTGGTCAGCAAGGCAAAAATCTTAGGCGATATTCCACCCCCACTATTATGCATGAGCGCAAGTCAAATAACTAAAAGACATATTTTCTATTATGGTGGCTTTGAAATTCAAAACAAAGTTCGATATGATTCTGATACCAACAAAATCTATATTAGCAAGTCAGTGTATTTAAATAATTCGGGTTATGTGCTAGACACGGTTTCTTTAAGTTTTCAAAAATTTGAGTTGATAGCACATCCAAACTTGGTTACAAGATTTCCGGTTACTGTTCCAAGATTTGGCCATACTTCTAACTCGATGAATCTTGCAAAAAGAATCAATCGAAATTCAAACTCATCTTCGACCGCCGCAACGGTTTTTATTATGGGTGGCTACAGACAAGATAGTAGTGATCCTACTGTGTTCAGACCAATTCAAGATATCTGGAAAGTCGAATTAACGATCACTTACAAAGGTAAACATGATTATATCCAATTTGGGGAAAATGTGCTGGCAACTCCAATCCCTGGACCTTTTGAAGGACCATTTCCACTTGCAAGAGCATTCCATACTGCACAAATCTATGATGCAAATGCCGTTCATGGAGCAAAGACCTCATTAGCTCACAGCAATCCAAATAGAATAGGCCTGGTGCGCCCTGCATCGCCTTCAAATTCTAGTGTTAAATCAGAATCGACCGACTCTTCTAGTCCTTCAGGTTTATTAAATTTGAGGTTGATTGTTCATGGTGGTACAAACGGCAAGGAAATTCTGGGTGATTCTTGGTCTTTTGACTTTGATGAAGAAATATGGACTCCACTGAAGACGTGGTTTCATGAATATGATGGCTTTTTAATTCCAAAGCAAGAAGTTTTCGAAGCTCAACTAAAAAGAGCTGCTCACAGCTCCATAATTCAAGACAAATATCTTGTAATAGTAGGAGGTGCAATGGAAAGTGATTTCCACGATAAAGAGCAGGACGCCAAAGAAGTTCCAGATATTTCCCCAATTGTCCAAACAATTAGAGGCCACTTGAAAGAAGTGAGTTCCAAAGCCGATCAATTTCAAAGATTTTTTGTCCTGAATATTGAAACTCAAACTTGGTTGCTGATTAAATACTTTCACGAGATTGTAAGGTTGGGAGCCGCTAAGAACTCAGATAGCTTATCATATTTTGGGAATGTTGGTACTACTGTCGTTGAATCGAATTCGAGAATTTTCGTCTACGGAGGACAATTAATTCCGCATCAACAATTTTACAGTAGTTCAGACCATTTGAAATTGAACATTTTAAATAATTCTCTGTCAATTGTTGAATTTCCTCTCGGTTCAGCATCAGCTTCAAGTCTGAAAATTTTCTGATGCTTTACAATGGATGTACTACAATGGATATACTATATTCGAACAATACTGCTCATAAATTTAACTATCAAATATTTCGATCATAAGAGAAGCTTGCTGAACTATATACATCATTAATACAAGAAGGAATGTGATTGCAACAGTTGTTCATATCGGTCAAAGCTTGTAGCAAATTTTTTATCGTCAATCGTATTGTTTTGTGAAGACGGGATTTGATTGAAATCTGTCTCACCAAATTCAAAATCACCCAAAGAATCCAATAAATCCAGATTACTACTGTGTGCGGTTATTGTTGTTGGAGTTGGAATTGATACACTAGGGCTCTGATATTTGGATGTAAGTAAATCATCAGGTGATTGTGACAAGTCCAGTTTAGTATCGCCAATTTCTAAAAGCGCAGCTCTGAGCGGTTCGAAAACATTTTCAAATTCAACAAAAGGTATAAATGAATCATTGAAATCCTTGTAAGAATTATTTAATCGTTGAAAATATGTACAGTCTGTTGACATCTCAAAGTCAATGCCCGTACATTTGCTTGTTATTAGTGTTTGTATAACATTCATTCTCCTTGCAAAAAAATAACTCGATGCCTTCGTAACATAAGATTTCATTAACAAATGGGTTCTTATAGAAACAGCCTTGATTTCTTCCAATATCTGATTTGTTCTTGTAGCGTGTAATTGTTTCTGATAATATATTGAGCGCCCCAGAATAGTGAAACTTAAGAGGTTCAATTTTTGGATTATCTCCAGAATCTTAAAAACAAATAGAAAACTGTATCCAAAATGCTGTTGGATGTTTGAATAACAATGATCGGAGGCGTTCAAGTAATCTAGAAACGTGATCATTGGATTTGAAACTTTGATTAATTTGACCAGGTATACCACCGCTTTCGAGTTCATGTTCTTTTTATCATAGTGAAGAAATATCTGATATGTTAAGGCGAAACAACAGGAGAAAATCTCCAAAAAATTGAAAAGTTTTGTTGTTTTAATAATTTTACTAGGGGCTGTTGAATTGTCCATTATCAAGATTTGATTTAACTTATCGATCGTTAAGTCTTTTAATAATGTTTCATTTTTCTCTTCAATATATTCAAGACTTGGAAGCTCTCTCACATTGGATAATAATTGAGGAAGAGTATCCAGCACCTTTTTCAAGCGATCCTTTTCATGAAGAGATGCTAAAATTGCATCATCGATTGTAACAATAGGACCGTTATCCCACCGTGGTAATTTGGTGGTGTAAATATTCGGAGTTATGGTCAACGAGGATCCAGAACTTGCAAACTGAGTGTAGTCGATGGACATTATATGGTGCCATATTCTTCGTTTCAGATCGTCCTCTTCTGTGTTTGTCTTAGGTTCCAGATTCAATCCAAGAATCGTAGCGAGTCTATGAAGGTAACTCAAGCTCACTTTATCAAAGGTTTTCGAGAGCCCGCTATATTCCGGACAGAAAGATCTGTAATGATGGATAAGGAGAGCAAATTGTAGAAGTTCAATGCTGCACATAATAGAATCCTTGACTTCGATGAAGCAACTCATTACCAGATTCATTGCTTGCTGCTCAATAGGATGCGCTCTTATATATTCTAGATCGGCATCAATCTCAATGCTTAGAATGTTGACTGTTAACGAGCTAATTCTCATTAGGATAAGAAGCGTTCCCAAGAAAATTACCAGAGTTTCTTCCTCCAGTCTGCTCTTGAAATCACCTTGGATTGTCCCATCAAGGATCTTTTCCAATTTATGGTATATCTCTGATTCCGATAAAAACGAAGCCATCTGAATCAACTCAGATTTGAAAAATTTCTGAAGTAGCAGACAAACTAATTTCTTATCCTCGAAGTAAGGTAGTAATTTAGCAATCCAAGTCTCGCCAGTTTTGCTCTGCAGCTGCTCCAGTTTATTAGTAGAACCGAAAAGCTTTTGAAACACCATCGGAAAAACTTTTGAGCCCTTATCAATACACTCAACCATTGAGTTCAAATACTTATCAGCCTTCACTATCGCAATGAACGACAAAGGGATCCCAGCAGTAGATCTGTCCATATCCACAGAGGTGTCAAAAATGTTGAGGGCATCTTCAGGGCACAATGCAAGACCTGTTCTTTTCTCTTCATTAGCTCTTGAGGACTTAAGCTGCTCTTCTAGTCGAGCGACATTAATCTCAAGTGACTTTACACGCTGGGAGTTGCTTACTGTGTTGCCAAGGCTTCTCTTCTTCGCATTTAGCTCCTCGCCTGCTTTAACGTAACTATCGCCATCATAAGTATTGTTGCTTTTGTTTTTTCCATCGCCATTATTGTTAGTTTTGACACTAGAGAATATACACTCTCTATCAAATTTAATGCATGTCCCACAACGAGGTCTACTCTTGTCGCACTTGATCTTCCTGCTACGACACTCTAAGCAGGACTTAATTTCTCGCTTGCGCTTTATCGTAGTGTTTCCTGCTGTAGTTGGTGTTCTCTCCACGACAGCTGATGTGGGAGTAGACAATACCGGCCCAGCCACCATTCCAGCGAAACCAGATAGTGATTCTCTTCGTCTAAGCGTTCTTCTCAGCAATTATAGTGTTTTATAGGTACTTCTTCTACTACTGTTTCAATCAGTTTGCCATCAAGATATTTCGGCCGAGAGATGCATGGCATGAATTTACGAGAGCATTATTTGAGTGCGAATATCAATACATTAACAGTGATAATACAGATGTTTTATGACAGAAATTTATATTTGAAAAAACAGAAAAGCATCAAGGCACTAAGAAGAAGGCCGATGCATGTCTAGCCTATTGAAACTTTTAATCTGAACCTGTCGTAGAGTTTGATGAATACGTGCCTAGACAACCTCCAGTAGTTAGCTCGTTGGAATAAGCGTCAGCAATATAATAAAGCACGTTTAAGGTGTTGATAACAGCGTAGGAGGCATTGTTTTTGGAATAGTCAAGCGCACCAGCCAGGTCGTCGGTATACTCACCAGCAAAACCTTTGTTAATACTTGTCAGATGCAAGAATCTGTGGAAGAGATCAATACCTGCAAACTTCTTGGCCCCAATTGTGAAGATGTCACCAACAACACACATCTCTTCTAACGGTAATTTGCTATCAAAAAACAAGTCACAGAGAACAGTCTCCTGGGTTGCATTAGTTCTATGATACCCAGGATATGTGGTTGGGTTTGCAGCACACAATCCATCGACATCATCACACCTGTATAAGACACCGTCTTTGTTTCCTTGCATAACCGTGTCAATGACACCAAGAACTGTGATTGGATTACCAGACCCAAACCAGTACTCAAAGAGACTATCTTTACTATATTCAAGAAGATGGGCCCTTGCAACAGATGTAACCTCAATAAAGTCTTGATAGTACTTGTTTATAAATCTCAATTTGGTAGCATTGCAATTTTTAACATCCGGATAAGAGATATCTGACCAAGTATCGAGGTACTCTGTTGATATCCCTGAAACAGCATGAAGCTTGAGGGTAGAGCTAGCATTGGATGAAGTGGTATCCCTGAGAACAAATGGGAAAGCGGCAGCACTTGACAATAAAAGTAGCAAGGATGAGGAGACCATTATTGAGTTATTGTGATACTGAGTTTTCAGTTTTCAGTACACTCAAGCCCAGGTTAAAGTTCTGATTAGCTCTTTTTATACTATACACGGAAAGATCAAATGTAAGAAGAATGCGATCATTCATCAGAGAAAACAGTCCATATTTGGCCATTAATGATTTGTTAATTAACCCCATTCCAGTAATCTGCAGTCGTTGTCAGTGCATTACCTACAAGGTTGAAAGTTCTTAAATAAAAAGTTTTCAATTCTTTTTGGTGATCCGACAGATTGGATTGAGAAATCTCGGAATTTGGAAATGGAGACGATGAAAGGATAATTCAACATGCAACGCTCATCCTCTAGGTCTGTAACCTCAGAATAATATATGTTACGAAAGTCGGAACACCGACGAGAAACAGGCACTGATTTCAAGGTCGGTTGATCATCATGTCTTCTATTAGATGTGCTTCACTACTTTCCGAAAAACCTCACTTAAAACAACGGAACTCCATGGCCCTTCCGTTCAATGAAATGGATAGTTCAAAGGGCATTCTAGACTCTGTTCGCCCAAAATGAAACCTGACCACATGCGCACTTCCATTCTTATAATCTAAACTCTGACTTTTCAGGCTAATGCATAGCGTTCCCTGTAGCTGAGTGCAATCTTTAAATCGATCTTATTATAATAGCTTGTACCTGATGTAAAAAGGGCTCTATTTACTAACTTTTTAATTAGTGATGGAGTGCACCCTTCTCAGCTTGTTTTCTCTTTGCAGCACCGCGGCTTTTTCCACATTAGGTATTATCTCGCTAGCTGCAAAATATATTATCTCTCTTATCGAGATAAGTACTGAAAAATCTGATCTTGTTCATCAGATTGCAGATATAAATACATCTGTTTCGCACTTGGTAATAAAATGAATATATCTCTGACCTGATCCTTCCCGCTCACTACTTCAAAGCCTCCTGTGAGTAGCACTCAGAGGACCAGATGCTATTTCTACTACTGCGCTAAGGTTCATACGGCATTTTTAGCGGGCTTTCTTCATATTCCAAAACAAGATCATACCGCGCGCTAGAATGAGATCCTTAGCGTGTATTGAGCAAGTTGCTGCCTAGAAAATTACAGCTCCGCCTAAAGCTAGAGGGAGCAGCTACCGGCCAGCAAGAAAAGACACTAATCGGCCAATCCACAAGCGCATATTGCTAATGAAATAGAAGGACGGACAACGCTTATCATGTCATCCACTTTCAAATTGCCATCGGTGCATCGGTGCAGGGGAACTTGTCGAAACATTTTTTCAAAGTAACGTACTTTGTTGGGGTTCTAGCATATATATAGCCAGCTGGCCAGCTTTCAAGTACAAAGCTAAGTACTCTTTAGCGGTGTTCAACACTATATAAACTTTTAAACACATAAAACCATAACTAGCTTAAATTTTCAATGGTAAAATGGAGAGTACAATAGGAACAACTTCCAAAAATATATCGACAAGCACTAGCAATGCTCTTTCAAGCGCAAGGCCTCAACTCTCTCACATAAAATCTCTTCGATCCATTCACTCAGCGAATGGTGAAATACCAAATATCGATGCTATTCATGCTCAAAATGCTGAAGAGCTTCTAGCTGAGATAGGCTACAAACAAGAACTGAAAAGAAATTTCTCCACAATCCAAGTTTTTGGCATTGCATTTTCTATCATGGGGTTACTACCTAGTATTTCCACAACTTTAGCTACTGGATTAGAGGGTGGCCCTGTGACCTTGCTATGGGGATGGTTTATTGCTGGCTGCTTTATCATGGGTATCGGTGTCTGTATGGCTGAAAATTCTTCTGCCATTCCAACTTCTGGTGGACTATATTATTGGACGTATTACTATGCTCCTAAAAGCATAAAGAAAGGACTCTCTTTTGTGATTGGAATCTCAAATTCTTTAGCTTTAGCTGGTGGTGTCTGTTCAATAACATACGGTTTAGCTGAACAAATCTTGGCCGCTGCATATATTGGCACTGATGCTGGATTTGAAATAACTAATGGAATCACATATGGTGTGTTTGCAGGATGTATTTTGTTGGAGTGTCTTGTGACATGTTTTGCGTCATCTGCTGTATCAATACTACAAACAACTTCTATAGTAGCGAACTGTGGATTGATTGTGTTGTTCTTTATAGCATTACCAATAGGAACAGCAGTAAACAGGGATTTCAATGATGGTGCTTTCATATTTGGTAAATTTGAAAATTTGACTGATTGGCCAAGTGGTTGGACGTTTTTCCAGTTTGGTATGATGCCTGCTGTTTGGACTATTGGTGCTTTTGACTCTTGTGTCCATATGTCAGAGGAGGCCAAAAATCCAACCAAATCAGTGCCCTTTGGAATTCTGTCTTCAATCTTTGTATGCTGGATCTTAGGATTTTTAATTTTGATAGTTGTACTAGCTTGTGTTGATCCAGAGTTGACTTCTGTCATCGACTCACCAGCTGGTCAACCTTTAGCCCAAATCTTTCAGGACTCGCTAGGTAAGAAATGGGCGGTAGCCTTTGTTTCATTAACTGCTGCTTGCCAGTTTTTGATGGGAGCGTCAGTGCTGACTGCAATCTCGAGGCAAGTGTGGGCGTTTGCAAGAGACAACGGTTTACCTTTTTCTGGATTTGTAAAAGTAGTTAATACCAGATTATCAGTCCCATTGAGAGCAGTGTTGTTTTCGGCCTTCATTTCCTTATTATTAGGTTTATTATGTTTAATTGGCACAGAAGCTGCTAACGCTTTATTTTCTATTGCAGTCGTTGGTAATTATGTTTCATGGTCAACACCTCAAATTCTTCGTGTGACTTCAGGAAGGAGCATATTTAAACCGGGCCCTTTTTTCACTGGCAAGGTTTTCTCACTGATTACGAATTGGGTAACTATCATATTTCAGTACTTCATAATGATTCTGGCAATGTTTCCTGATTCAAAAACTGAAGTTTCCAAAACAACAATGAATTATGCAGTGGTCATCAATTGTGGTATCTGGATTTTGGGGTTCTTGTTTTATATGAGTTTCAAAAAAGGGAGATACATTGGCCCAATTTCTAATTTAACCGATGAAGAATATCTCGAGGCTGTTGATCTCAATGATCTAGACGCAATTGACGGTGTTAATAACGAACCAGCAATTGATGAGGTACTTGTCGACACGAATATAACTCATACCAAAGGGGGATGATTATGCAGCTTTCTAATTCAGTTAAGTCACTTGTGTTTATTTCACTCTAGTAACAAGTCTTTAAGGGGTGCATGAAACTCAACGTAGCCTCGAATAATTGGAACTGGGTTAGATCATCAGGGAAATCGATTTTGCTCCGATTGATCTGTTTAATGACAGTTGAGAAAACTTACCACATCAAAAGTTACAGAGGGCTATCAAGATGAAATTCATGCTAACATCTTCACAAATCCTAACGAACTGACCATCTGGAAATTCACCGAAATGTGATAAACTGTGTATTGCAAAGTACCGGAGTTCGGCTTGAATTATGTCACAGTTGTTGAACTAAAATCAGATCTTTAGAGATCTCAGCAATTGATTTGATTAGATCAGAAAGTTCTTCTCGGCTATGAAAACATTGCATAATTAGCAGGAAAGATAATTAAGAATCTTAGATTACCTTCCTATAATGTAGACCCAATTACCTCCTAGAAACCTGCAGCAGTAGGAACCTTGATAAAAGTTACATGCAAAACAGAAATTACTTTTTCAGTACTTGAATAATGCTTAAATAGAGCCCACTCTGAGTTCGAGACGCGTTACCTTGGAAAGCACTATTTGTTAGTGCTGCAAATATTTTAGCGAAGCTAATATCTGATACTAAAGCATTGCAATTTACGTTAAACTCTATCGCACAAACTCTGAATGTTTAGCCTCATGGGTATTTCAGCCAGGTGCGCTGAGAGTCAGCTAAATATATCAATATGAACATCAATTGCATTAATTGTGTTTATAGTTCGTGTTTTGTTTGATTGTTTTGCGAATAATCCATACACGTTATCTATTAAGAGTTTAGGACAGCTTCCTGGCTCCAAAAGTTATTTGATATTTACGTATACGCCGCCACTGTGCGGATTTTAATACCCGAATGTATCAAACACATACCCTTTACCCTGAAAGATGACAAATTTGCGATGAGACTATGTTACCAGAAAAGAGTTGAGACTGGATGCTATTCAACTATTTGGAAAGAAGACCATGCTCTATTACAATCCATCATATAATATGTACCTTTCCTCTCTATTGCAGATTGTAAGCCATTAAGTACGAAGCAACTCCTTCACCATTGGGATCAAGGTCACCATTGGAATTAACTGTATCTTGACCTACCTGAATACTGTGCAGAACCCTAAACCCCCAGTGTAGATATACTTCCTTTGCATGTTCAGCCACTGCCAAGAGAACAACTGGAACGTTTTCCTCCTTGGCTTTTCGTAAAAATGGTGTAATCAGAGCACTAACAGCACCATGGGAAGACTTTCGAGGATCCTTTGCCAAAAAAGAAATATGATAATTGGGAATATCACCCAGATGCTTCTCTTCAGCATCATGTATTTTTTTCAGCAATTCTTCGTCACGCTCCGAGGAGGTATTGAATGGTGGATAGGTGGCACCTGGTTTTGTAATGATAGCAATTGCAGTATAATCATCAGCTTCTATTACAATTGAGTCGATGTCTATGAATTGTTGGACTCTTTTTTGAAACCTCTTTTCCAACTCCGGCAAGTCCTCATTTTGAGTAGTATACTTGATGAATGGCAACTGTTGAAAAGCGGCTGCTATTAATTTAGCTATGCGGTTGGCGTCCGTTGCAGAGTTGATAATAGGAGGCATTCTCGATGAGATGGCTTAAGTAAAAGAGGCTGAACTAATGAGCTGAATCAAGATCTATGAAGATCATCATAGATAACTAACGAAAAATAAGACTCCTCGGGTTATTTTATAGTCCTTTGGCTTTAATTTGAAGCTAAAGCGGACACACAAATTATGCGAAATTCTGCAACCATAAGTTTATGTGCATAGTCAATTTCTCAAATATAGACTGTTACACTACGATGAACAATAGCTTAAAAAAGGTTACAAATGGTTAATGAACGAAAGAAAGATTCTCTATTGTTTTGGAGGAGCATAAATCTTATCAAGTGAGTCAACACCAGCTCTGATCTTGAGCAGATCCTCTTCGAGCTCGTCCAAAGGAATCTCTTGCTTATAATTTGTAGGGAAATAAATTTTGATTTTATCTTCAATGACCCTTGGCTTTTTGATGGATTTTGAGTGCTCTAAGTTTCTCAGCCATAGTCTGGATACATGTCTCCGATTCGTGTCATTCTCGATGTATCCTAGACGCGAATGCTGAAGAAAAAGATTATTAACGTACTCTATATCGCCCTTTTCCAATTTGTGAACCAATCCATTCTTGAATCCAATCCAGTGATAAGCACCTAGTGCATCTTTCTGCTGGTCATTGATTTCTGGATAAGTTTCATCTCTGGAGAGCTCTCCAAAACCTATAAACCCCCTAGTCGAAAACTGAGTGAAATATCTATCGTCGACATAATGAACCAGAGCATTTCCCTGCGGATCTGCACCTTTAAACTTCCATATTTTACTGGCAAGTGTATTTATCAAATCCGGTCTTGTTGAAGCAAGCTCATTGTACACAGTATAGCCAGAAGTTACCAAAGATGCACCACCAGAAACTGGAAGATCCTGAACAAATAAAGATACAATATCGCCTCCGAGGTCATTATGAAACATCTGAGGATCGGTAGTTTGCTGACTTACTCCTATCGGAGCTCTCTTATCTTTTGGGATATGGGCAATACTTTTGATATGTGTTAGCGCTCTGTTCAATCCTTGTGCGTCTCGTACCTCTCCAATGTAGGATGAAATACCCAAAAATGCAATTGTTGCTTCCTTCTTGTTATAGTCGTCTTTTGCAAAGCCTCTAATCACTCTCACACCGTTACCAAAATAAAGTTCCTTGGAAAACTTGCGCAACTTAGGACCTAATTTCGGTAATTTGAAGGTTTCTTGGGAAATTTGGTCTAGAGGCAGCTCGTAGTTTTTAATAGCTGCATCGATTTCGCTCCGATCATCGTCATTCAGCACATACAAGAAACTCTCTGGGTTTTCTTGAAGAGATTTGCCGTTCCAGACCAATGGACCTTCGAGCTTCTCAGGCCATCCTTTTGGTAGCGGGTCTGACGAAGTCTTGTTGTTGTTAAGTTTTTCCCATTCATAGCCAGAAAGTAAAGTTCCCGGTGAATCTGAGTAGTATTTATAAGTATCAATTGTAGTCATTTACAAAAATGCATCAATACACATCATCAAACCTGAGAAGCGGGGCACCAGGTTATATAGTTCCAGCGATAGCACTAAATCATCCATAATGACCTAAAATACATCTCATATCCGAGGACAATGACGTACTGAAGCGGAATTTTTACAGAAAATGTCGTCGATAATATGGTTTTCAATGCCACAGCTACTTGGTTGTTTCCATTTGTAGTAAAAAAAATGGATGATACAGGAATTCAATTTCCGCAGCTGCAACAAAATCAAGTCTAGAATGTAAATGAAGCGCCTCGATGATGATATAGTGTGAGAGACTCAGATACACTTGTAATGCTTCCACTGCACTGGCAACGCTTTAAATACTGGGCATTTGCCCATCAAGATAGATAAAGCCTCACTATCTAAGATCAACAGAAATATGTCCAGCCCAAAGGAGGATATTGAGACTTCAGTTTCAACTCAGTCTGATGCTATTCCATCAGATAACGTGGAACTGCGAACTGTTAAGAGCAGCCAGTACAAACCTCGTTGGAAAAGGTTTCTTGAAGTGATCTGGGATGGCCCAAAAGAAGCTGATGAGCGTCGTTATGTCTTCAAATTAGACATATTTCTTCTGTTTTGGGGGTGCTATGGCTATTTCATCAAGGTGCTGGACTCTTCTAACTTCACAAATGCATATGTTAGCGGCATGAAAGAAGATCTTAACATTCAGGGTGACGCATATAACTATGCATTGATGGTCTACCAGGCTGGATATGTGGTTGGTGTTATTCCTTCGCAGTTATTAATTTTGAAAATACGTGCATCGATTTGGTTTCCTGTTGTTGATGTTATTTGGGCAATACTTACCTTTTGTACTGCATCTGCTACTAATACAAAACAACTTTTTGGCATAAGATTTTTGTTGGGCTTCTTTGAAAGTCCATTCTATGTTGGTGCTCTAACTATTTTCTCATCATGGTATACAGAAGCTGAACTGGCAAAGAGAGCAGCTATTTTGTACTCTGCCTCAAATGTCTCTTCCATGTTTTCGGGATATTTACAGAGCGGCGTTTATACCAATCTTGATGGAGTTAATGGAAGAGCTGGATGGCAATGGTTGTTTATCATATGTGGAGCAATTACCTTGCCTATGACATTCTTTGGATTTATTGCTATACCGGATACGCCAGACAAGCCAAGTAAATGGGCTTTTTGGCTTAATGATAGGGATAAAGAGATAGCGAAAGAGCGCTATATAAGGGATCGTGTTGTATTTCATGGGATTGATAAACAGGAGGTCAAGAAAATGGTCTTTGACTGGCCTTTCTATTTTATTGTGTTTACATATACCAGTTACATGATCTTCACCAATGCTACTGGATATTTTACCCTTTATATCGACTCTCTGGGGAGATATACCACAAGTCAGGTGAACAACATCCCTACAGCAGCTCAGGGTGTTGCACTGATTGGGAACTTGGTTCTTGGTTGGCTAGCAGATTGGAAAGGTCGTCAGCTAGTTCTTCATATCGCTCTAGTTTTCAATTTAATTTCCACAATATTTCTATTGATCACCCCAAGTGAAGGATGTATATGGTTTGGATATATGATCTCTGGTATCTCATGGGTTTACGGTCCGATCTTCATCGGCTGGACACAAGAGTTTTTAAGAACTTCTCAATTCCAGAGTAAGTTCATATTAGGAATAGCGCAAGCATCTGCTATTGCCAATTTGATTTGGGCGACAGATGTTTTATGGTCAACTTCCCGACAATATCCATACTACAGAGCTGCCTGGATTGTTACTCTTGTCCTTAACATCATTCAGTTCCCTCTTACATTCATAATGGCGTATCTTGTGAAGAAACAAAACAGGATTGCTGATGTAAGTGAAATCAATAAGGAGATAGAAGAATCGGGAGAAAAAGCAGGAGAAGTGAAGATCACCCATGTAGTTCCAGTAGATACAGAGAAAAGAGATTCATAGTGCTAAGTTGTTATTTAATTGTTTATTGATTTGCTGATGTAGATATCTTTATTTTTTCTTTCATCTTATTTTGAGGCTTAAGCTCATAAAAATTAAGAGTGGGCTCAATCAAGTCTCACTCTTCTTACGAAGGACTAAAGACTTTCAGCCACATAAAAACTTGAATATCTTCGAAGCCTGGATTTCTTTGCCTTATAAGTACTAACACTAATAACTATGTCTTAATTCCCATTTAACTAAGGCACCCGAGAATGTTTCCACTGTCCGTAGCGATTGTGGGAGGAGGTCCTTCTGGTCTGGTTGCTCTTAATGAACTTTTGAATACTACTCAACAAGGTACATCAACAATTGGTACGAATGTCAAACCAATACATCCTGCATTCAAAGTAAAGTTATTCGAACAGAATCTTGATATAGGTGGTGTATGGAATGCACAACTTACAAGAACTGACCCTCAAGTTCCCTGTTTAAAGGCTCTGAATACTGGAAAATATAACGACCCTAAAATATTGTTTCCGAGAAAAACAATACCAACGTTTACCAATAGCACGACTACAATCAAAACTGATCCAGATGACTCGGTTAATTGGTCTAACTCGCCCATTTATTGCAATTTGTACACAAATATTCCTTCCAAATTTATGAGGTTTTCATATTCTCCTTATTATGATTCTGCTTCCATAGATGACAAAGTGGCACCTTTTCTTTACCATAATCAAGTTAAAGAGTATTTGAGAAGTTTCGTCAACGAACACGGTTTGCAAGAATATATTCAGTTGGGTACACAAGTTGAAAAGATTGATTTTAACGAAGATAGGTTTTCTGTCATTACTAGACGACGCGATAATGGGAAAGACCTTTGGGAAATCGAAAAGTTTGATCGCGTGATTATAGCTGCTGGACATTATAATGTTCCATATTTTCCCAAGACAGAAGGTTTTGCTGAATATATCGAAAAATACCCTAATGTAATTTTGCATTCAAAAGCATTTAGAAACGCAAAAGAGTTCAAGGACAAAAGAGTTGTTGTTGTTGGTAGCAGCATCTCCAGTGTTGATATTATTCAATATATTGCACCCGTTGTGAAAGATCTATACATTTCCAAGAAACCTGATTCTGAATCACCATTTGAGTGGATAAACGAGGTTATAGGCGAGTTACAAGTTAAACCTCGAATCTGCCGATTCAATACAGATGGATCAATAGAGTTCGAGGACAAAAGTATTTTGAAAAACGTAGACAAGGTGATATTTGCTACAGGTTACCATTACTATTACCCCTTTCTAGAGGGAGACACTTTACGACTCACATCCTCTGTGGAGTTACCATCTTCCTCTACAAGAATCAACGATTTATATCTTCACACTTTCCATATCAACAATCCAAAACTTGCGTTTGTTGGCATTCCGCAGACCTCAACGGTGTTCGCATCCTTGGAGTCAGAATCCATTGCTATTGCAGGTGTTTGGTCTGGTGCCAAATATCTTCCTTCTATCAGAGAGCAATCAGAATGGATAGCAGAGAGACTACATGCCAGTTCAGATAGTAAGGTTTTCCAGTCGTATTTTGTGACACAATCACAAAAGTGGTTCATTGATCCACTAAATGAGCTGTCATCAAAAGGTAGAAAGCATGTTTTCGCTACAGACAGTGATTCGGTGGAGAAGGTTTTTGAAGCTATTCATAAAACTGAGGAATTATATAGAAAGGTGAAAAAAGGTGAGATTGTATTTTAGAGTTTTTTATAAATGGTATCTAAGCTTTCGATTGGTGTATTTTGTCTGAGATATATTTTCCAAAGAAATCCAGGATGAATCAAAATCTGACTAGCATACTCATCTGGACATTAAAGATTTTCACCATTTCTCCCGTATTTAGCAAAGTAAGCGGCCATGGAAAATAAGTTCCAGTGACTTAACACTAAGTTCTACAAAGCTGTCAGAGCCATGAAGATTAATTGCTGATTAACGGTCTCTAGTACAACAATGGTTCTTTCTTCGACATAGTAATGGTTGATGGTATATAAACAGGAGTGACTAGCCAAATGTCGCATCACTTAGATCAGACCAAATACTTCAAAGTAAAATGGTCAAGATACCATGGGTCGTACCTCATAAACGCTATGTCTACGAGAATCCAGAAGAGATCAGAAAGGGATATTTGCTAAAAAAACGACACCTGGAAAAGCAAGAGGTTGAGAGACTAAGTACCAAAGAGTACAAGGATGAAGCTTACAGGTCATGGTGGCAGTTTTTCGATGAATATGAATATAGATACATTTCTGCAGAAGCTGACAGGCATGATTGGTGGAGATGGTATGAAAAAGGGATGCCTACCTCTGAGAAAAGGCTGTTACTTAAGCTTGACGTTTTAATCACATTTTGTGCGTTTGTTGGATATTGGGTCAAGTCTTTGGATTCTGCTAATTTCACGAATGCGTATGTGAGTGGCATGAAAGAGGACTTAGGTATGAGAGGTAATGATCTAATCAATATTCAGGTATTATTCACTGTTGGAAACATTATCTTGGACTTGCCATTTCTTTATGCTTTACCAAGAATCAATACAACCTATTTGCTGTTCTTCTGTGAGCTGGGATGGTCAGTTTTCACTTTGGCTCAGTACAAATCACCAAGCGTTGCATCTGTTAAAGCATTCAGATTTATAGTTGGCGGATTTGAGGCTGCTTACTTCCCGTGTATTCATCATTTATTTGCTAATTGGTATAAGCCCACAGAAGTAACTAGACGTGCTGGTTTTTTCTACTTTGGGTTGTATTTAGGAACACTAACTTCTGGATTGTTGCAGAGCGGAATTTATAATGGATTGAATGGTGTCAATGGTATATCAGGTTGGCGATGGATGTTTTTAATTGATGGATGTATTTCTTTTGGTGTTGCATTTATAACTTTATTCTCAATCCCTGGAACACCGTTCAATTGCTATTCTTTGTGGTTAACTGATGATGAGATCAAATTGGCGAGGTTTAGAATGAGGTCCAACGGATCTGATGACACAAGACCTTCTAACAAAGAATTTCTCGACTACAAGAATTGGATCAAAATTTTTGAGTCATGGCACTTCTGGATATTTACGCTTGGTAACATTGGGGGCTTCAATTCTAACAGCGCATCTAGTGGATCGTTTGCACTTTGGTTGAAGTCTCTAAACCGTTACTCTGTCGGAAAATTAGACAATCTGACAGCAGTTCCACCAGCTTTAGGAATATTATACGTTTTGATTGTATGTTGGGGATCAGACATCACCAGGAAAAGGTTTTTAATGATTATTTTTTGTCAAATAATGAACATTATCGGCAATATCATATTAGCTGTATGGAATGTTTCAGAAGGCGCCAAATGGTTTGCATTCTTCTTTGGATATTGGAGCTGGGCTCAAAGTTCTGTGTTTTATCCACTCATGAATGATGTGCTTAGGAAAGATTCGAACACTAGAGCTATTGAATGGACTTTAAGCTATATTTTAGGAATGCAATCTCAAGCATGGATTTCGAGGCTCTTGTTTCCCACTGTTGAATCGCCGAGGTTTCACAAAGGGTTCACAGGCACATGCTGCTTTTCAGCCCTTCAAGTAGTTGCTATGGCCGCTGGTTTGTGGTTTTACAAGCGTGATGAACGAAAGGATGCATATCTGAATGGAATCCTCGTATATAACAGTGCCTACGAGACTATTGAAGATGCATCCAGAATGATTGAAGATGCATCCAGAAGGATTGAAAAACTCTCAGAAAGTCCTGGTGCATCTGGAACTGTCTCGGAGGAGCACTCCGAGGAAATCGAACAGAAGAGTATAGTTAGTTGATGTTGGCGAAGATGATTTTTAAAGGTGATCCGCTTAGATTTCCCGAATATAATTTCAAAATATGTAGACAGCCACACTTATACGTACTATATAAGCATTTGAGGGCGCTACGAAAGCGCTTTTGAAGCGGTGTGTATTAAAATGTATGGAAAAAAAGCTTTCTGAAATGAGCGTAAAGAGACAGAAACTAGAGAGAAAACCGCTCATTCTCAACCTTTTTGAGAATGCGGCTTCTGGGCATCAATTTCCAGGTCAATGGAAGCATCCCAGAGATAAGTCAAGAACGTATAAGAACTTGGAGTACTGGACACATATAGCAAAACTAGCTGAGAAAGGTAAGCTCCATACGATTTTTCTGGGGGATGCAATGACTATATATGATGATTACAAAGGGCCTTCCAATTTTGATGCTGCTGTGAGTTCTGGACTCAATGCTCCAAAGAATGAACCCTCTGCACCAGTGACTGCCATGGCATTAGTAACTAACTCACTGGGGTTTGGCATAACTTTCAGTACTGTCTCAGAACATCCATATCATCTGGCTAGAAGGATTGCAACATTAGATCATTTAACGAAAGGTAGAATTGGTTGGAATATTGTGGGTTCTTTCTTGAACAGCACATCTAGACAACTATTAAATGGTGAGCCGTTACCAGCACACGATGAAAGATATCAGAAAACTGAGGAATATGTCGACGTCGTGTATAAACTACTTATGAGCTCCTGGAGGGACGATGCTGTTGAACTCAACAAGGAAACCAAACAGTATGCCAATCCGAAACTTGTGCGCAAGATAGATCATCGTGGGAAGTTCTTCACAGTTGATGGGCCTGGAATCTCGGAGCCAACATTACAGGGATTCCCTGTAGTCGTACAAGCAGGTGCCTCTCCACGGGGAAAGCTATTCGCAGCAGAACATGCTGAAGTTGTCTTTGTTGGAGGAAGATCATTATCCATTGTGAGGAATACAATCGAAAGTATCAAGTACATAGCTGTTGAAAAATTTGGCAGAGATCCACAGCATATCAAGTTTTTGACACAGATCACACCAATTATTGGGAAGACTCACGAAGAAGCAGAAGAGAAGTTCGCAGAAATTTTAAAATACGTTGATCTGGAAGGTTCTCAAGCTCTTTTTGCTGGTTGGACAGGAATTGATCTAAGTAAATATGACTGGGATGAAGACTTGAGTAAAGCTGGCCTGAAAAGCAATGGGATGAAGTCGCTCATTCATCAGCTCACAAAGGAGTCACCAGGATTCAAAGTAACACGTAGGACTCTTGCTGAAAATACAGCTATTGGTGGTTCATTAACGCGTCAATTCATTGGAACTGCTTCTGAAATAGCGGATAGCATCGAAAAATGGGTCGATGAAGCCCACATTGATGGTATTAATTTTCCTTACGCCACTTGGCCGGAAACTTTCGAGGATATTGTCGATGAGCTTATCCCAGAGCTCCAACGCAGAGGGCTTGCACAGAAGGAGTATGCTGTTCCAGGTGGGACCCTAAGAGAAAATCTGTACGCTACAAAAGGGCAGACATATTTACCAAAAGACCACCCTGACTACAAACTAAGATGGCAAGATGGTCTATCGAAAGAGCAATTCGAGTCTCAGTTAGCTAAATTGGAGAAAGACAGAATCTTGAAATATGATCGGATCGTAAAGGAACTCAAGCAAGAGAAGAGGTTGTAAATAAGTAAAACAAAATTATATGTATAGGTCTTGCAAAATGAGACAAATAGATAGCACTGAAACAATTATCTAGAATTTGACAGCATAAGACTGTAGAAATCGTCTAACGAACCAAAATAATCTATTTCTGGTCCGTTATGTCTATTCTATCAAAGTGGCTCACGCCCCAGTTCGCTCATCTAATAATATATAATATCGACCAATTTCAAGCATATTAGACCATCTCTGGTACTAAACTGAACAATCACAATTATGCCTAAGACCGTAGCAATTATTGGAGGTGGTGCATCAGGTCTTGCAACTTTGTACGAACTCCTACATACTTCGAAAGACGGTACATCTAGTGTTGGTAGGGATTTACCAATAAACCCAGCTTTTAAGCCTATTCTTTATGAGCAAAACTCACAGGTTGGAGGCGTATGGAACGCCTCTTTGAAAGAAACAGATCCTCCTTTGCCTCCTATAGATACTATCGAGAGTGAAACTTATGATGATCCTTTTGCTTTGCAACCCGCTAGTTTGATACCTGAACAACTAGATCGTTTGAACTTTTTGGAATTGAATACTACACAATTCGCAAATCAAAACTGGTCAAAATCTCCGGTGTATGAGAATCTCTATACAAATATCCCTAAAAGATCCATGAGATTTACTTACACTGATCAATACACAGCTGATGTGCCTCATCTTTCGCCCTTCTTATTCCACAATAATATTCAGGACTACTTGGTCCAATTTGTTCGAACTTATAACTTGCAATCCCACATAGAGCTGAACACACAAGTTGAATCTGCAAAGTTTGATAAAGAAACAGCTAGATGGACTATTATAACAAGAACTTTTAACAGGAATACCCAAAAGGATTTATGGAAAAAGAATGAGTACGATTATTTAGTCATAGCTGCTGGACATTATAACGTACCATATATACCTAAAATCAAGGGGTTTTCACAGTACGTCAAGAATTTTCCTTCGGTTGTTGAACATGCAAAAGCTTTCAGAAAAGCAGAAAGATTTATCGATAAAACAATTCTGATTGTTGGTAGTAATGTGTCCAGTATTGACATTATCCAATACATCTTCAAATTTGCCAAAAAGATTTATGTCTCAAGAAAGAGTAAAGAAGCTAGAATTGAATGGTTTGATAAGGTCTTAAGGTCTGAAGGTCTAACTATTGTCGACAAAATAGAAAGCTTGGACTCTACAGATGGGTCTGTTAAACTTGTGGATGGAACAGTGTTGACACATCTAGATAAGATTATCTTTGCTACTGGTTACCATTTTCACGCACCATTTATGGAGAAGTCAGTTGTTTCTTTATCAGCCAGACCGGAGGATGCTGGTAGTGCTTTGAGATTGAACGACGTTTACTTGCATACTTTTGGTTTGAATAATCCTCAATTAGCATTTGTGGGTGTTCAGGTGACACCGGTCCTGTGGCATTCTATCGAAGTGCAGGCTGCTGCAATAGCGGGCGTTTGGTCTGGTTACAAAAAGTTACCCAGCTTTGAAGATCAAGAAAAATGGATAAGCGACAGGCTAAAATATACTAACGATTCCGTCCTCTTTCAGACTTATCGCCCTCCTGAGGAAATTATCCCTTGGCTAATAACCCCATTGGCTGCATTTTTTCCTAAAAATAGATTGAACCCATTCGATGTAGAAAGAAATACCATTGAAGAGGTGAAATCGACGCGTCAGAAGATAGAAGATTTGTTCTATAGCTATAAAAATGGTATATATCGATAGTTCTATGTGTGTTCTAGAGGGAATCTTGGTTTTACTGAAGAAGCTATTTACATTTGAAAATATAGCTACATTGTCGTGTATAATGACGATGTGATTATTGCTTCATCTTTCTCTCTGAAATGACTTGAAGTTGATTCAAAATTGATTCTAGTAACTGGACTTCAATAGATTTTCATCGACATTTCCGAGCATGGTTAGACGATTATTTGTAAACCCTCGCTTTTGGAACATAAGGCTCTTCTAAGTACTTGATTTCCTCCTCCGTAAGCTTCAATGTGGCACCAACAACCAAATCGTCAACACGATCCTCTGAACTAAGTCCAACAATCGGAGCTGCACCTTTAGAAATGACCCAGGCAGTGGCGATCGAAGCTCTTGGAACAGATCTTTTTGTTGCAATCTCGCCAACTCTATTGATGATTTCGATATCAACAGCTCTTGATGCATCTTGCGCAGTCAATGCCCAATTTTTGGCTAGAGAGCTGCTTTCTCTTGTTGTGAATTCCGTCTCATCTTTTGGGACTGCTCTAGCCAGCAATCCTCTTGCTAAAGGAGACCATGGAATAATTCCCACACCTGTCTTATTAGCATAATAGTTGAGCTCATTTTCATCCTCTCTATTCAAAAGGTTGTAATGACTCTGGACAGAAACAAACTTATGCCAACCATTCTTTTCAGAAATATGCTGTAATTCAACAAATTCCACGGCCCTTGTTGTAGAAGCCCCAATATACCTTGCTAGACCTTTCTCAACAACATCATTCAATGCTCTCAATGTCTCCTCTGGTGGTGTACTGGGGTCAAATCTATGGATTTGGTAAACATCAATATACGTCCCAAGCCTTTTAACAGACTTTTCAGCAGCATCAAGAATATGTCTTCTGGATAGACCTTTGTTATTTGCTAAATCAATTTCCTCCTGTAATGACAACTTGTCACGATTGAAACGATGTCCTGAGCCGTAGCTTTCATCAACGGGTGCAAAGACTTTAGATAGAATCACCACCTTATCCCGCTTGATGTTGTATCTTCTTAAAAATTTACCTAAGATAACTTCTGAGAGACCGTTACTGTAAACATCAGCAGTGTCGTAAGTTCTGATACCATAATCATATGCCTTCTTCAAGATCTTGAATATTTTTTCTTCATCATCTTCTACCCACTCTAACCAGTTCTTGGAACCATAAGACATAAAACCAACTATCACATTTGAGATCTTCAGTCCCGAAGACCCCAGATTCTTCCAGGGAACAAGGTCTGTGCCTGACATCTTTGTGTTTGAGATGTTCGTGGTGTGATAACTCGAGCTTTATATTGGCATCTTATATTAGCGTCTTATATACTCCTGTGGGAATATGCCACAGTTAACTTTGAGGATAACTTCCAACTTTCAACACAGCGCATTGAACCAGCGAGATAATTGTGAAACGTATAGTACTCAATTCTTAAAAACTGCCATAAAGTAGCTTTCGCAGTCAACATCTTTCAGCCATGTGTTTCTGTGTTATCTTCAGTCAGCTATTTCTAAATTCATCGCTTTAGAAAAACACAATTATTTCATAGTAGTTTCTATGTCACCGATCGAGAAAGCTAGCCTGGTATACAATTATGTGGCATTCAAGTATATAAAAGAGCTGCTGGAGATTGCTTGCTACTCGGTTTTTGGTTTCAAAAAACCATCTATATGTGTAATGCCTGCGACTACTGTGACACAAGTCAGCAAAAAGCTACAAGATATCGAGCTGGTCAACTCTAAGCTTGAAAATGAATCCGTTGGATCTTACAAGAATCCCTTCTACGCAGACAGAGTTCTTCACGACGACGGAATTCTCACACTAACCGCAGAAGAACTTGAAGGGGTGAAGTTCAAGGACTTTGCTCCCACTTGGGACACAAACAATAAGTTTCCTCCCTACAAAGTGTTCAATTTCAGAGACCGTGGGCTTGATGCTGATGACTCTTTAAGACAACTTTTTCCCCCAAACGGCTCACACAAAACCAAAAGTATAACTCCAAAGTTCGGCACAGAAGTCAGAGGTGTTCAACTATCAAAGCTAAGCAATGCTGCAAAGGACGAGCTCGCCCTATATGTCGCTAAAAGAGGTTTGCTTGTTTTCAGAGATCAAGATTTAGCAGAAAAAGGGGTAGAGTTTAACTCTAAATTCGGTGAATATTTTGGCCCACTACATATACATCAAGCATCAGGAGCCCCAAAAGATCATCCTGAGATACATCTCGTTTACAGAGCCTCAAACTTGAAGCCAGAGTCAACAACCCTGATTAAGCATATCTCAACAACTGCTTGGCATTCAGATGTTTCCTTTGAGAAACAACCTCCAGGTATAACTTTTCTTGCAATCTTACAAGGACCTGAGTCCGGAGGTGATACTGTGTTCAGTGACAATGAGGAGGCGTTCAATAGATTGTCTCCTGAATTTCAAAAGATTATTGAGAAACTATATGCCGTGCATTCGTCGTTTGAACAAGCTGAAGGATCGTTAAAAAATGGCGGTATCTTGAGAAGGGACCCAGTGAAAAATATACATCCCATTGTTAGAAGACATCCTGTAACTGGAAAGAAGGCAATTTTTGTCAACAAACAATTTACAAGAGATATAGTCGGGCTAAAAAAGGAAGAAAGTGACCTAATCCTCAATTTTTTGTACAATCATATAGGGAATTCGCTCGATGTACAAGCAAGAGCAAAATGGGAGCCAGGCACTGTTGTTGTCTGGGATAATAGAAAGACGACCCATACTGCATTACAGGATTGGAGTACGGTAGAACGTCGTCATCTTTATCGGTTGGCCTCAAGAGCGGATGTTCCCTCTATATAGTTGATGCAATGTGTTTACGTTTGAGTGAGCAGGCGTGCCACAGCATACCCGTAGTACTGTCAATTAGTACTAGAAACATCATATAAAAGAGCTTTGAAAATTGAAGGTAAAGTAAGGTGCGTCATCGTTTGGGTGCTTAGTTATTGATTTTGCAATTTGAGCCTGATAGGGAAATAATCGAATATCAAAGAATACAAGATGCATCTATCACAGTACTGAAATATTTCGTAACTAGCTAGTGCTATCAAAAATTAAAGCAGAAGTTTCGGCCTCCCGGAGTGTAATTAATTCGAGGTTGCACGCAAATCTCGAATATCCGGCCTTGTAATAGATTTATACTTTCTTATATAAGTGGGCAATCAATTTTGAAAAGAAGTCAGAACTTCCTCTGGATGAAGTTTTCATTTCAAGAGAACTTTTCCAGCCTTGGATTTGGAAAACTTTTTGGCTTTTGATTGGAACTGTAAATTATGGGCTGATTAATTACTGCATTTTACTAATGTAATGCCTAGCGTAGATCGTTGAACGACTCTGTAAACAAAAGTGTCTTGAGAGAGTTTTGATAATATTCACCCTTTGAGGTTGATAGACAATTAAATGAACCCTTGATGAAGCTAATAGCAATATCAACCCTTTTGGGCAAGCATGTTAATTTATTGAGATTTCTCCAGATGGGGCAATTTGTTAGAATGATACTCAGCTACTAAAGCGTGTAAACAACTCATGTTATTGTGTAAATATAAAAGTTATCTGTTCAATCATATCTAAGGTGATACAAAGTTTCACACCCATTGAAACAGTAATAATTCAGTTTCAAAATTGATATTCAGAATAGTATTGCCTCAAAACAGCTCAAATCTTATTAGTTTTCACACTTCAAGTTGATAGACCAATATGGTGATCCCATAATGTGAGATATATCGGCAGCATCAGTCCCAATCGCATAGTAATTGTAACTTCCAAAAGCACTAACCGCATGAAATACAGCGGTATTATTGTAAGTTAGTAAACCGTTGCTTACACCAAAATATTTCTCGACTGAAGAGGAGGTGGTAACGTCAGCACTAGAAAGGTAGTTTTTGCCCACTTCTGCAAGCTCTCCGGTTGTGATATCTTCAAAGGATTTATCTTCGAGGACATAACCCTTAAGCGGCTGAACTTCTCCCAGGGTGTAATTATCCTGGACTATAAACCATTTGTTGTAACTGTCAACGGACTCAACAAGCACTTTTCCATTCAAATCTTCATAGGATGATCCTGTAACAACCAATTTGTTACAAGTTGCAATTGGCGTTGCAGAAGGTTGATGAGTCGCTGTTGGGCTGATTTCAGTAACTGGATTAGCAAAAGTAATTGCAGGTAAGGCAGCAGCAACAAGTAAGGAGAACACCTTCATGATCAAAGTTACTAGATTAAGGGATGGATAATATTCATAAATGTAATCAATCTCATCAAACAATATTGTGAACAATATCGGCAGCCTTATATATTATTCTTGTTAATACTCTAGCACCCCTATAAACTCTTTCCATAAAATGCCTCAGCAATCCAGGAAGCTGATTTGCTCAAGAAGCTAATTTGCTCGAGATCTACGCGAGAAGTGAGACATATCAGCTTTTATTTCTTTGGGCATTTTCCTAGCAGTATCAAGTCTAACAAATATTGACATATTTATTTGCTCTCTGCACAATAAGTTTAACCTATAGTTACCCGATATTGCCTTTATCCATTGTTAAGCATTATTATAGTTTAATTGTAAATCTTAGACACATCTCAGAGAGAAATCAAGAAAACAGTGTTAAATTATCCACCCAATAATCTTATAATGTTGAAATTATTTACATTCTTTCTATTGTTGGAAATAATAGAGTTTCGGGAATTCATTTACTCTAATGACAAGATCTCAAAAACACCCTTTCAAATATCTTTCGATCCCTGATGCTATTAATTTGCTCATGTTTTGTGATATGATTTCAAAACACTTTATATGCTAACTTTGAAGACTTTCTTCAGCTCACTACTCAATTCCCCATCATAATATTTGCTCGACAAGCAATTGTTTATGCATGACGAGCTGATTTTGCATAAATCTACTTGTAAAACTTATTATTTTTTTGGGCTTGTATGTTAGTAATTCTCGAGGAATAAATGTATAAGAATCAGCGGTTTTCAACTTCAGAAAAGAGTTTTGTTTATCATGTTGTTTCTCTTTGCAATGAACTTTCTTATTTGTTTTCTTCCGTTGCTCTCACTTATTTGTGCAGAATATACAGCTGAGGTTGCCACTGTAACCACGCCATTAAGCTATCATTTCGAGTATGATGAAACTACAGCCTCAACATTGGTAATGCAAGCCAGTACTTACACTTTTGGCCCAGCAGCTTCCCTAGGCCCTATTGGACTTAACCTTATGTCATGGTACACTACCGATTCAGCGACGAGCTACACATACTATATCTTCTATGAGTTTGCTGATGACATAGACATAGTAACAGATATCAAATTTTATACAAACACTACTGCTACAGACAACCAACTAACAGCGACTCCATCATTCACGGTGAATTTGAAGGAAGGAGCATATGGTATAATACAGGCTGACAATAATAACCCCCAAACTGACGATTTTGGGATTGCTATCACATACAATAATAGTGTCTACACTTACTGCTCTCGAACATGCGATGCACAGGATAGCAGTGTAGTGAAAGACATTGCATTTTATTTTGACGAATGTTTCAAGTGGCCAGAAATTGGACCATACGGTCCATGGGCTACCACTGTTACAGAAAATTTCGTCACTGATATAATTTACAGAACATCCAGCAGCGTATCACTAGGTTCTATGAACACAATATCGAACACGATATCGAGCTCAAGATCAAGTTCAATGATGCTTTCAGCATCGACATCTCCTTCAGCATCATCTATATCTCCGTCTTTGTCTTCAACCAACACTTGGAGTACGGCAACTCCATATTGTGTGGATTCCGAACCATTTTACTTAGAGATCCAAACCAACGGTACCGAGTTAGAAGGTTGCAATGTATGGGCAGGTTCTGATTATAAAATTTATGTGTCAAATGTTACTACAGAGTTGCAAGGAATGATTCTAGCGAATACTTCATTGTTTGATGTAGAAGACTACCATATTATGGGCATTGGAAAGAATTATTTATCAGAAGCTTCATATTCCGAGAGTTATATTATAGCTGATCCATGGACTATTGAAGATGGATACCTTAAACTATATGGCGAAAATTTCCATGTGGTTGAGTCAGGGCAAAGAGATGTTTGGGTTTTGGGTTCCGCTAATGCAATTGGGTCAGCTGCAGATGGACCATCAGAAGTTAAAATTAGAGCCCGTTTAAATGATGGGAACTATTTGTCAACTTTCCCTATTTCATGTGTTACAGGAACAACTACTGAAAGTTTACCAACAGCTAGCACTACATCATCATCGTCATCCACGTCATATCCAATTGCATCAACTCATTCAGTTCTTACCACTACCGTAACTACAAAGATGTCATATACAACTACATATTATCCGGATTTAGACAACCATATGAACGGTTATGGTAGCATAGTTCCAGTAGCGCACTACCCAAAAGCAACGAATAATCCCGTTGACTTAGATTTTCAAATGTGGGATGCTGCTGTTGAAGGTTTTTATGTGAATAGTACAGCGTACGCTAGCACGCGAGTTTGGAGTTTCTTTCGCTTTACTGAAGATTTTGAGGCAGATGATATTGCTGTTATCATAAATAACAATATATCTTCTAATGATGATAGTTATTTTTACGAAGATCCAGTTTTTGTGACGAATCTGAGGGAAGGGGCATATGTGATTATAAATACTACCAATCTTGACTTTGGTGGTGAGCAGTATCTGCTAGTGATAACCAAAGACAATATTACCTACGGGTATGACGTTCAAGATTGTTCTGGTAATGGGGTTTGGTTCAATACAGACTATTGTTTGGGAGGGCTGTATTACTCTGATTCTAATTCTTCACGTTTCAATTACGATAGCTCGGCCGTTCTCGAATTCGAGTTCTATGAGAGCTACTCATCAGGGTCGTTGCCAATATCTTCATCAGGGTCTTTGCCAATATCTTCATCAGGGTCGTTGCAAATATCTTCATCAGGGTCTTTGCCAATATCTTCATCAGGGTCGTTGCCAATATCTTCATCAGGGTCTTTGCCAATATCTTCATCAGGGTCGTTGCAAATATCTTCATCAGGGTCTTTGCCAATATCTTCATCAGGGTCGTTGCCAATATCTTCATCAGGGTCTTTGCCAATATCTTCATCAGGGTCGTTGCAAATATCTTCATCAGGGTCTTTGCCAATATCTTCATCAGGGTCGTTGCCAATATCTTCATCAGGGTCTTTGCCAATATCTTCATCAGGGTCTTTGCCAATATCATCATCAGGGTCTTTGCCGATATCTTCATCAGGGTTGTTGTCAACATCCTCATCAGGATCCTCGCCAATATCCTCATCAGGGTTGTTGTCAACATCCTCATCAGGGTCTTTGCCAAGATCTTCATCACAATTCTTGCCAATAACCTCATCAGAATTCACAGTGGTCTCTTCGGAAATTACTCTGACAAATTCTTCAACAGCAAATCCGACAGGTTCTTCAGTGTTAGCTTCGACAGGCTCTTCTGCAATCCTGACATTATCTTCATCTTACACTAGAGTTACAACAATTTCTTCACCACTTCGTTCAAGCGAGCTAGCAGTAACTGATTTGTTAAGTGATGAAATTACATTCAGCACTATGACCACAGTCATCACGATCACCTCTTGCTCAAGAAACATATGCACAGAACTACCAGTAACCACGGGATTTATAGTTGAAACTAGCAATATAAAAGGATCTGTGACCGAATATATCACATTTTGTCCATTAAGCGGATCCAGTGCGTCAGAAAGTAAAGGCACAATCAGTGATAGTCAACTCATCAATTCAGGTGCGAACGAAATGATCATGACCTCTGGAAAAGTAGGAGCAGAGACCCATGAAAGTGCTAATCCAGGTGTACAGGTTACCGCTTCTGAACGAGGAAATACAGAAGCGATCAAGACCACCAACACTATAGAGAGTACAGGAACTACGGGAATGATACTTGACAAGACCAGCAATGTTGCCATCCCTAGCACGATCACTAGCAGTTCAAAAAGTGGTCTAAGTGAGCCAGATACAACAGTCACTAGAGAATCAAGTTCGAGTACTTCAGCAGAGAACGTAGTGGCACTATCTACCTATTCTGCTGGTGGGAGTAAACTGATTGGATGTGTATCCCGTTTTGCAGCAATATTATGGTTGGTGTTGATTTGAGTTTAGTCGTGAGATCTAATTTGTATCCATTTATAAAAATATGATTTAATAGAGGTAGAGTAGAAGAAAAATGAAAGGTCCTGGACTTGTTGTATGAAATCTTACATCGTTGAAATCTTTTTTACTAGTACCGAGTTTTAGGCAAAAACATATCGATATTCTTCGTGTTTAAGTGATAATAACTTTTGGGACCCTGGCGTTTACTGGCGATGGCACACTCGAACTTCTTCTCCCTTACTCACATGCGATGGTAGGATGGTGCACTCCCATGGTGACACCGGGTAATTGAGACGAGGGCTCGATTCAAGAGAGGATGCCCCATGAAAACACTCAGGTCCAGGGAAAGCTGAAGGCCTGCAAGATACCCAGTTCTAACTCAATGAATTGCTAGCAAGAAGCAGCAATACAGAGTTAATTTGGTCTTGTGAGTATAATCAGTACACTGTAAATAACTAGAGCAGGGAGAATTTGAGGGAAAATATGAACTAAATATTATAATATATCTAGCACCATTGACGCATTAAAGCTGTTACAGTTATGAAGCTCGTAGTTCAATTTCCCGTTTCACTTGCCCGCCTTCCTTCACGCAAACACTGATTTTTTAGCTGGACTATCTTTCTAATGTTGTTTTCTTTCGGTGGAGGGTGGGGAAGAATTGACAGAATTGCAGTACCCGAAGTGGAGCCTACACGCCTATTTTACTCAAGACGAGAAGGTTCAACTAATGCAGACAAAAGAAGGATTATCTAATTGAGCACTCTCTTAATTTTGTGAGGAATGGGACACGCCACTTTAAATTAGAGAAGTGGTCTGTCTATTTAGTTGCGACGCCTCACCAGACCTCGGACTTGTTAGATGATTTGACTTGTATTTGCTGGCTTGATATTTCCCAGGGCCTATCAGGCCTAAGCTGATAAGAGTTCAGCATTTACAATCCTGTTATACCTTAAAGTGTCATAGGTTGTACCCACATCCGACCAGATCCAATTGCTGATATTGTTAGTTGAGTAGTTTGGATGATGTGAAGCTTCGTCGTATCCAGAATAGCGCACTGCGATTTTTGCTATTCAACAAGGAGATCCTTGAGAGCCCAAGTCATAAGGCTGGGTTGATGACATCGCTGAGCTTAAAACACAGTACCGATAACTAGTGCCAATTCAACCGCTCAACGCGAAACATATATCAGCATACGTTAGCCTAAAAACCTTCTGATTAGCAAATTCTGAATCAATCTCCAACACCCCTATGGATTTATTGCAAAAGTTTGATATAGAATTTTTTCAAAATAGAATCACAGTAAACGACGATTCAAGAACCAAGCCGAAAGCGTTCAATAGAAAAGCATCATCAACAATTAATGTGTTCGCTTACAGCCATCACAAAATAAATCGAAAATACATATTGATCGGTGATGCTCTAACTCTTTGTTTCGCTAAGTGATGCCACTGAGAGTAGATATTTAGACACCTGATTTCAATGCAGTTTATAAACAGTGTCAGCAGCTTCTATAATTCATCTCAAGAATGGTCAACATTTTTGTTAATATTGGAAAAGTAGGTAGCAACATGGCAAGAGAATGAGAGCTATTGAAAAATCAGTTGTGCACTACTTGCGTTCAAATTAGTGTTCTTCTTACAATTCTCGAATCCACCATGTTGTTGTCGTGACGTTTCAAGGTCATCTTTGTTCCAATTGAAGGAAGAGTTGAAACCCTGTTTCCGAAAATAGAGAATGAAAATATCATCATCATCACTGATATATCTTCAATATATATGATTGAACGTTCAAATACGACATTCCTTAACAGTGAACTTATGTCATTGTTATTCTTAGATTGCTTAATGTTGGAGCTAATGGTATTGATGTATAAAATAGCTTTATAGTATGACCCTAAGATACCACGTGCTACAGCCAATAACAACTTCTCGATTCGGCACGAATAATCACCTCATGAAATGGCACAAATTTTCACCTTGCTATCTTTAACCCTCGTAGCATTGGAATTCGTGATATAGTTCTTGAGTAACTTGATTTTTAAAAATGGCTGAAAACCCAACTTCGAAACTAAAACATCCTCCTGAAAAATAACAAAATCACAATCAGTTCAAGATTATCGACCAGGGTCTCGTAATTTGTACTCTGAATAGTGGAGATCTCCTGATCGAAGAAGCTCCAGTACGACACGGAGTAGTCAGTCTGAAAGCTTCACAGGAATAGGAAAAACTGGTATCTGCTAGCTATAGTTCCAGCCAATGATAAACATCAAGGGTTTGCATAGATCGAAGAGAGCATGCGAGGTCTGCAAGAAGAGAAAAACAAAGTGTTCTGGTCCACCAGCTCCTTGTAAATGGTGTACAGATCATCGCTCAGTCTGCTTGTTCACCGAGAACCGTGGAGAAGCTGCACCTCAATGGGTCACTGTTAAAAACAGTACAATGGAGGAACTGAAGCAAAAGGCTAACATGTACGACAACATTATGACCAACAACTCGAATAACAAGCGGCCCTTTCCAGCTGAATACTCGTCTGAACGGTACCACATCCTTATAGATAAGGAAAAACATCATGAGGCAGTTTTCAATTCTGATTCCATGGAGTCGGAGATTCCTTTGAGCGATTTACCCAAAATCAATCCTCTGATTGATCAGACAACAAATACCAACTCTGTTTGCATGAAATTCACTACGAAGATAATACAGTTAGCTACCGTATCACAAGGGAATGTGGCGGATACTATAGTTGAACCGCCACATCTCTTCTACGATGATGCAGATCTATACAGATCAAAAACGCTCAATGATGGAGACACGATAATATTACCATCAATGGGCTACGCCAGATATGTCATGCGGTTTGCATTTGACTTTGTGGGACAAGATTACTTGGTAATGACCAGAAACTATGAGGTTGAAGGCATCAAGGAAATATACAAGCTAGTATCGAATTTTTCAACCAATTCTGTGATAGTAACTAGAGATAACCGGATCGATCTTTCTCTCTTTTTTGCTCTGCTTGCTGTGGGTGAAGCATACGACCCGTGCATATCTGAAGAAATGCAAACTTTGCCATGTGCAGGTCTATTGTTATACAAGAAATCTCTATCGTTACTTTTTGATGTATTCGAAATGCCCACAGTTTCTTACATTCAAACTCTCTTATTAATCAGCTTTTACTCTCTGATGCTAAACAGAACTCGCTCTGCTTACCTATATTGCAATATGGCAATAAAAGCATCAGTGATTTTGGGACTTCACAAAAATTTACCGAATTTGAGTGACGAATCACAAGAATCCATAGATGTAAAGAAAAGAGTATGGATAGTGACATACATTTATGATAAATTTTGTACAACTAGAATGGGATTCCCGATTTCAATCAATGACGAGGATATCGATTGTGAATTTCCCACAACGACTACAAGTGACAACATCTTTTTGACGCGGCATCTTTTAGCTCAGTGCAAACTGGCACAAATCAATAGTGAAATTATGAACACAGTTTACAGAAGCCGAAACCATTCCTTTATCCAAAGCATTCATAAGACCTTAACTCAGATCCGGCTCTGGTTTAATAATCTCGACAGTTCCCTAAAAATGGACTATCAAACTTTGGAGCTCAACTCCGATACAACAAGGAGTACATTTTCTTTACATCTTCATGCTAATTATTGTATCATCTTAGTAACACGTCCGTTACTATTATATAAATTCAAATTTTTTGTTGAAAATGGATATCAGATGGACAATCCTCTTGCTAACGCAATTACTGACACATGCTTCCAGGCAGCTGAAAATAGCTGCAGAATGCTAAGATACTTATGGGAGAAAAAGTCTATTTCATATCATGGTTTTTTTGATGCTCATTATTTCTTTAGCTCTACGAGTGTTTTAATGGTATCTGCTGCTTTGATGGACCATCCTATCAGTCCAATGTTAGCTGAAGAGATTAATTGCGAAATACAAATCCTTCAACAGTTGAAACGTACATCGATACCAGCATTGCAATACTATCAACAGCTACAAAATCTGAAGCACTACCTCAGTAATGAGCAAATTGCAAATATCCCCCTTCATAATCAGGAACATGAAGATTCTCAACCCTCTACAACCCGAGCATCAGATTATCAAGTGGATCTTACAACTCATGAGACTAGTTCACATTTGAATATTCCTCAAATATTTGAATCAGATGAAACACTTAAACAATTTTTGGATGAAAATTTCAGAAATCAAGTTGAGAGTGAACGTGATTTATTCCCAGAAGATTTGGTGGATTTTTTAAGTCTCGAATATCAGAGGTAGAGGTCATAATTATCTAGAAGACTTGCTGTAACTTTCTCTTAACGCTCCAGTACATACCACAACCATGACCACATTTACTTAGTCGCAAGAAAATATCAAGGTGATGTACTCTTACCACCTTGAAGGATGGTTAGACTGTAGCACGCAACTTATTCGCCTATTCATGTTTTCAAGTTGACAGAATATGGCACTGTAACAATCAGAAGAAGTCATAAACAGATTGGGGAGATCGGAGAGATCGGAAGCACGGAAAATATAGCTAAGCTCCCTGTCCCCAACTTCAGTCCGTTTCTCCCCACTAAACGACCGAAATTACTTGCCTTAGATCTCCAAGCTTTCATCGCTATCTATCAATCATCCCCCACAGCCGCTATGGAAATGATATTGTAAAAATAAGTGCGAGGAAAATATATAAATGATGGAAACCCACCACCGGAGGAATAATCGCAGCCTTGGTTTTTCGTGAAAACCTTTTTCATCAACTTTTTTTAGAAATGGCTACCACGTCTGCTAAGATAAGAAAAAAATGTCAAATGAAAATATTGACAACGCATACTTCTGGACTTGCTCCTGGGCATGTCCAAGCGAACCTGCTGGTGCTTCCAAATCCAAGCGTGGCTCAAGATTTCATTGACTTATGCAAAAGGAACCCTGTTCCTTGTCCTTTGCTAGGGATAACACCTATAGGCTGTTCTACAGAAGTAGACAACGGTAGTCTCTTCCTCAAAAATGATTTTGATATTGCAACAGATTTTCCTAAATACACTATTTACAACGCAGGAAACCTCATATGCGAGCAGACTGATATAAAAGAAGAGTGGTCATCCCAGCATGTTGGCTTTTTAATTGGTTGTTCTTTTTCTTTTGAAGCGGCTTTAGCAAAGAGTAACCTCCCCTCAAGAAACTCTACAAAGGGCAAAAATGTCTCTATGTACAAAACAGCTATATACATGAGTCCTGCAGGTATTTTTGTGAATTGCCCACTAGTTGTTAGCATGAGACCTTACAGGCTCTCAGACCTCGGAAAGGTAAGAGAGATCACTAGGCAATATCAGTCGACCCATGGGGAACCACTAGATTGGGGTTATGATGCTTTGAAGAGACTCGGTATACTTCATTTGGGGAAACCTGACTTTGGTGAACCAACTGAAATAGAAGAAGACGAAATACCAGTATTCTGGGGATGTGGTGTTACTCCACAATTGGCAGCTTCTGTAATAGGCCCTAAGATAAAGGGTAATGTAATGGCACATTCTCCAGGTCATATGATAGTTCTCGACTTAACTGATGAAGAAGTTAAGAATCTAGAATATCAGCCAAAAGGTTTACTAGTTAAAGCATAATATTTTTATGACAATACCGTTATTATCGAATCTGTTATTCACTATATCGAATTATACAATAACTTATTAGATAATGGAAATTCACAATGATTACCTGTACAGCGGACATAATCGACGATTACCTCGAAATAAAAATGTAAACCAGCACCCACGCAATATGAAAAATCAGAGAAAAACCTCCCCTGAATGGTAAGTAACCATTGCTGACTAACCGATATCAAAGAGATATGCAAGATCGGAATAGCTTCGGTAATGTAATGAGATGCGTGATAACAAATGGCTAACACGATCATAATCTATTTATAGATGGTCATGTGATCGTTATGGCCAATAGTCCAGGAGTAGAAGTTTTATGTTATAAAAATACTGTTACTGCACATTATTGAAGCAATAAGTGAAAGGAACTAATATCAAAAGATTCGTGCTTTACAGAATTAGAAATTCAGAAAGGATAATCGATCAAACAGAACACTCCCATATAACCTCTAGCATCCGAGAAAAGTGTGCTTCAATATCCATACCATTAGTTCCACTGATCAATTGTCTGAGTAGAAGCAAACAGAGCCAGGAAGCGGTCCATTGTTTAAGCTGGTTTGAAACCTACTTCTCTCGCTATAATCCATGCGTGCCTTATGGTATCTAAATAGTCCCAATATCGCGACAGAGAATATGTCACTACTGTAAAAACCTCTAAGTTTGACACCATACCCATACACTAACACAGCCTCTGTATTTTACTGACCTTATTACGCTATTAAGATATCAGACAATTTACTATTAAATATTTAAGGTAACCAACCTCCTTTTTATATCCATCATTTACTACTTAGCTTATGCAATATTTCCATATTTGGAACAGTCAAAGCTGGAGGTGTTCTTTCTCAATGAGTTGAGGGTGTTCAGGATTGAGGGTAAAACTTGAATAGGCTACTAGATGGATG
>JAKTRK010000037.1:0-113161 GCA_030579675.1 Liangdongia quercuum | reverse complement strand
TCTAGAGAGACAAAGAGCCCGCTCAATCTCCCGAGATCGAAACTGAAGAGCCAAGAACTAGGATTCAGTCAGATATACATTCAGCATGGTTCTCAAATCCACGTATTCTGGTGATGTATCAGTGTACCAGGTGAGTGGTGCAAACGTCTCGCGATCGCTTCCTGACTGGATAGCTCGAAAGCGTAAGAGATCTTTGAAGAACGATCCCGAGTACCTGAACAGAATCGAGCTCATCCAAGATTTCGAGTTCAGCGAAGCTTCAAATAAGATCCAGGTGACGCCCGATGGACAATACGCTATGGCTACTGGGACTTATAAACCCCAGATCCATGTGTACGATTTCGCAAACCTCGCTCTGAAATTCGAAAGACACAGCGATGCTGAAAATGTCGATTTCACAATCTTATCGAATGACTGGACAAAGTCCGTGCACTTACAGAACGATAGATCCATTGAGTTCCAAAGCAAGGGTGGATTCCATTACAAGACAAGAATACCGAAATTCGGAAGAAGCCTCGCATACAATCATGTTAACTGTGATTTATATGTTGCTGCAAGTTCAAATGAACTATATAGACTGAATTTGGACCAGGGGAGGTTCCTGAACCCATTTGTTCTTGACGTTGATTCTGAAAAGGGGTCTGGAGCAAACCATGTCAGTTTCAGCGATGTTAATGGTTTGATCTCCGTCGGGTTGGAAGATGGCACCGTTGAGTTTTGGGATTCAAGAGCAAAGTCTAAGATCGCCAAACTGAACCTGCCGCCAACTTTCAGCGAGACTTACGAGATAACTACAACTAGTTTCAAAAATGACGGTTTAAATTTTGCATGTGGAACATCGAATGGGTACACTTATCTGTACGATCTAAGATCCTCCACCCCAACACTGGTCAAAGACCACGGGTACGGATTTGGAATAAAAAAAATACTCTGGTTGAACGAGAACAGATTCGTCGCTACTGACAAAAGAATTGCAAAGATATATGATGCACACGATGGGAAGCTGTTTGCGTCAATGGAGCCAAGTACCGATATTAATGACCTTGCCCATGTCCCAGATACCGGAATGTTCTTCACCGCAAATGAAGGGATCCAAATGCACACTTACTACATACCGAATCTAGGGCCTGCCCCAAGATGGTGCTCGTTCCTAGACAGTATCACCGAAGAGTTGGAGGAAAAACCAACGGATTCCGTTTACTCCAATTACAGATTCATTACTAGGCAAGATATTTCTAGACTGAACATCTCCCACTTGGTTGGATCCAAGGTGCTTAGAAGCTATATGCACGGGTACTTCATCAATACCGAGTTATACGATAAGGTGAACCTCATTGCCAATCCGGACTCTTATAAAGACCAAAGAGATAGAGAGATCAAAAAGAGAATCGAGAAGGAAAGAGAATCGAGAATCAGAACTGCTGGAGCTGTCACTACAACTAAAGTTAGCGTTAACAAAGATCTTGTGGATAAATTGACAAAGAAACAAGGTTCATCGGGTGCTGAAAAAATCGTCAATGACGATCGTTTCAAAGAGATGTTTGAAAACCCTGAGTTCCAAATCGATAAAGAATCGTTTGAATATAAACAACTTAACCCGGTGGAGTCTACCAAGGACGTTTATGATGTTGATACCAAACGTTCTAGAGCATTGACAGCTGCTGAAGAGTCTGATGAAGAAAGAATTGCATCGAGACGCAAAACAGTCATGTCAGATTCTGAGAACAGCGAAGAATCTGAAACTGAGAGTGAAAGTGAAGCCGAAGATGAAAGTGAAGCCGAAGAGTATAAGGACAAACTACAACAAATCAAGATTAAAAAGCAATTGAGTGCAATTGCAAGAAGAGAAGATGCTAGAGCAGAATCTAACAAGTTCTTGAACGAGATGAAATCTTATGCAACGGACAAGGAAATTACACAAACAGACTCAACCTTCGGTAAACGACTGAAGAAAATGACCCTCAAAGAAAGAGAAGAAAATGAACAGAAGAAGAACGAAATTCTGCGGAAACATGCTAGAGGTGAAGCAGAGTTAACATTCATTCCTAAAAAGTCTGAAAAGAAGAAAAATCCAAGGGCTGGAAAAGATGACAGTAACAACGGCGATAGCGATGAGGAAGATATGGAGAAGCATGGTAGAACTCGTCAAAGATTTGATGGACGTAGAAGGGCTAGTAAAAATGCATTCCGTGGTATGTAAAGCGCAAAGAGAAGAATCTTATAGAAAATACCATAAATCAAATATGTACATTGTAGAGATTCTCTATGTAAAATGTTATATATATATATATAGCTTTTCGATAAATATTGACCAGATATATGCATTAAAATCCCTCTTTTTCACCGCGCACGGAGGTAATAGCCACTTCTGTAGCTGAGAGTAATGTAGTGACACCAGCAGAGTTTATCAAAGCATTCTTGATGGTAATAAAAGGATCGATTATACCAGCCTCATACATGTCAACGATTTCGCCTGTTTGCGCATTGATTCCTTTACCGAAATCACCATTGATTATTCCAGCTTTAAGCTCTCTACCATCCAAGCCTGAGTTTTCCAGAATTTTTTCAAATGGAGAGCTCAAGGCTCTTCTAACAATGTCAATGCCTATTTTCGTATCAAAGGAAATATCACCAAAGTCTGTCTTCGATAGAATATCACTTGCTTTCAGTAGTGAGATACCACCGCCTGGAAGAATTCCACCTGCCAGGGCTGTCTGTGTAGAGTTCAAGGCGTCATCTAATCTATCTTTCTTCTCTTTGACTTCAAATTGTGAATTACCTCCCACTTTAATCACAGCAGCACCACTAGTTAGCTTTGTCAATCTTTCCTTTAGTTGTTCCTCATCACCGATCGAATTACTGGATTGTTTTAATCTATTTCTGATACCAACGATACGTTCATCAACTTTTTCCTGTTTCCCCTTACCATTGACAATGACTGTATCGAATTGCGAGACGACAACAGACGAAGCACTACCAAAATATTGCTTTGAAGCAGCACTTGCAATACCATCGCCCACTTGAGGATCAACAATCTGCGAGCCCGTTAATGCTTCAATATCTAATAGGCATTCGAGTCTATTTTCGCCAAAGCCTGGGATCTTGACAGGGATTATATTGACGTTTCCTTTTAGTTTGTTCAATAAGGCGATCGCTAAAGCATCACCTCTCAAATCCTCAGTTAAAAGCAGCAACGGGCGGTTTTCTCTATGAGCATAGCTTAGTGCAGGGAGAATATTCTTCGAATTCGATAAATCACCTTTAAATAACAAAATCAATGGGTTTTCCAAAGTGATTTTCGCATTGGGGTTTTTGAGATTACCAAATTTTTTGTCGATGAAGCCCTGATTGAACTTCATACCTTTAGTGACCTCTAGCTCGTCATCAATGATTGACCCTGTCTCAATGGAAATTGTGCCATCCTTACCCACTTCCTCAACAGCTTTTGTCAACAGTTCAGCCAGTTCTCGATCACCATTCGAAGAAATGAAGGCAATGTTTCTTATTTGTTCGTGGCTCGTTATCTCCTTTTTCTGAGATTCCAAAAACTCGAGGACTTTGTCAATACCTAACTGCACACCACGTCTCACTTCGTTTGGATTAGCACCTGTTGTAACATGTCTCAGCGATTTACTCAATATATTATAGGCTAAGACTGTCGAAGTGGTTGTCCCATCTCCAGATTCGTCGTTGGATTTACTTGCAATATTCTTCAGCAGCTGGCACCCGAGATCTTCGTGAGGATCCTGGAGTTTCAGTTCCTGTGCAATGGAGTAGCCATCCTTGGTGATTTTAGGGAAGTTGTACAGCTGTTCCATCAGTACGTTTCTTCCCTTTGGGCCCAAAGTCACAGCGACCGCATCGTACAGTTTCGTGGCTCCGTTCAACACGGACATTCTGGCAGAGTCCGCAAACCGGATATCCTTGTGAAGGGTCTTCAGACCTCTTCTGAATGTAAGTTGGTGTCTCAGCATTCGTTCGTTTAAGCCTTGGAGTCTTCGAGGCGTCTCAGTTCTTGAAGAGAGGAAAAATCTAGAAGGTTGAAAAGAGATGATGATATATGGAGAAAAAAGTGCATTTACCGAAACATTTGATATTTAATGAGGTTTAGAAAGAGTTTGAAGATACACAGAGGCCTTGTCGAAATGATGATTGCCTTTGTGTGAAGACTCTGTCTTATGATGCTGTTGGTATGAATTGCAGACTAGTGGCTTGAAACAGCTTCCACTTCTTTGCTTTTCCCCACCATTTTAATTATATCTTGATATTGGGAGCATATATTGAAGCTTAGTACATATATACCCTTCTAGAATAGGGGTACTCTGCTCCGGAATAAGGGCTGGCCAGAAGAGAATGTTTCTGTGCGAGTAGTATTACGGAGCATACAGCAGTAAATATGGAATAAGGAGGTGGTTACAGATTACGATCTGATGAAGTTGTGTATAAACAATTCATGTATAATGGGTAGTTCTTTTTTGGGAGTTTTTCCGGTTTTGAAAGAATTCGAAGACCACACCAATTTGTGTGGTACTATCATAATATATATATATGTTTACAGAATACCAATCGAAGAGTACAGTCAACTGAAGCATAGAGTTATGGTGTCGAGACTTTCGCTCAAGGGAGACAAGCCGAGAAAAAGGAAAGTAATCAGGAAGGTTGCCAGGGCCCAAACTGCTCCAGAGGGACCCACGCCTAGCGAGGTAGAGACCAGTTGGACCTCTGCCACTACGGTCTCTGACATCAACGGCCCAATGTTGATCACTACCTACAGGAGACGAACGGGGTACCAGCACCATGATGAGCAGCCCATAGTGCTTTTTGCAGATGATTCAGGTGACATTTCCGCTAGGAAAGATGCTCAAATAGTAGATGAAACTAGTAGCATGAGCTTCCCAACAGAGGGCGTTGAACCTTCTGCGTTTCTTGCGAAGATTCACAGGACTGAGCCTTACGATGTTCATCAGGTATTAGTCGCTGTGCCGCTCTCTACATTCGAGTCGAACTCTTTGAGACAGTCAAAATCAGGAAAAGAGAGGCTATTTGCTCTGAAAACACCAACTAATAAGTATTTCTCCCTGGGCACCGATAACGGTGTTCACTGCAAAAGTTTGGCCATAAGCAACTACCAAAGGGTCGGTTTCGAAAGAGTCGTCATTCCAGATGAGGGAGTTTGGTTCAAGATATATATCGATGGGAAGTACTTGACAGTAGTTGAAGAAGAAAATAAGTTACGATACGAGTTCCAAGAGGAAGGTGGTGTGAATAGTGATTTATTTGTTGTCAGAGTACAGAGCAAAAATACAATCAGCGGCCAAACTGCAATCAGAAAATATGAAGAATTAAACTCGAACGAAACTTCATTAGAAGCTTCAGTAAGGAAGGCGGTGAGTTCTTTGGAAAAAAATGGAATACATATCAATCCAGCAGTGCTGAGAAGGTTGAAAAATGCAGCCATAAGTGGAAAGTTGAATGAACAGCTTGTTTTGGAAAGAGAGAGTGGAAAATCTGACTCCAGGTGCTGATGTTCTCAGGCAAGATCGTAGAATCTATCCTTTTGTGTGTTGAACTTGTCTGAATACAGCTCCAATCCATCGTATCGAGGATACAAACATTGGCGTCCCGATAGTGTAGAGGCTCTGTGATCGAGCAACGGCTGGATAGCATCACAGATCAGTGAGATTCCTCTGCCGTCTGTGTCTCTTGGAAGAATCACGTCTGCGTATTGCTTTGTAGGCAAAATGAATTCGTTGAATTCTGGTCTGGCGCGAGTAAGATACTCTTCCAGCAAAGGTTTCAGTTCTGACTCACCATTAACAACGTCTCTTTTCACTGGGAAATTTGTGTTAGAGTCAAATCGATGGAAAGAGGTTCGATGAATGTTATACTTACCCCATCTCATGAGTCGTGTGTCAGAGTCAGAGTCTAAGAAGATCTTTATGGAGGCCTTCGATCTCAATTTCTTATCATAGAGTGCATAAAGTCCTGGAACCAATATGACCTTTCCAGGACCTTCTCTCAGCAAATTCTCTATATCCTTGATAACTGCGGATGCATCGAGCTTATCCTCAATATCAGAGTTTTTGTATCTGCTTAGATTAAGGATATGTACGTCCGCATGATCTGTGTTCGAACTCCTCTCGAGTGTGTCACGGATATGATTGCATACCGTTTGCTACAATAGAGATAGTTAGAATCTGAAAAAACTCCGCCAGGAAGGCTGTAAAGGCTCAAATAACGGTACCTTTCCTGAGCAGTGTCCACCTGCAATAAGAATGACAACTGAATCTGAGCTCATTCTCTTTTGGCTACTTCTTCCTCTTCTTCTTCTGTTTTCCTCTCTCTGTTCTTTATCCGATTTTTCATGCAATTTTTTGATGGAGCAAAAAAAAAATGGAGCAGAAGAGCAGAAGAGCAGAAACTAAAGGATAACTACAGAGGACCATCAACTAGATAATGGAGTTTGACAAACAAAAAGACGCTGAACTGGAGTTCAAGACCTCCAAGAGCGTTCAGATTGTTTCCTCTTTTGAGGAGATGAACCTTAAGGATGACTTGCTACGAGGCATCTACGGTTATGGGTTCGAGGCACCCTCAGCTATCCAGTCTCGGGCCATCATGCAAATCATTAGTGGGAGAGATACCATCGCACAGGCACAATCTGGGACTGGTAAGACAGCAACATTTTCCATTGGAATGCTCGAGGCGATAGATACGCGTAATCGCGAAACACAAGCTATAGTGTTGTCGCCGACAAGAGAGTTGGCTGTACAGATTCAGAACGTTATCAAGGCTTTGGGAGACTACATGAATATCCAATGTCATGCGTGTATTGGAGGTACAAATGTTGGGAACGATATAAAGCTTCTAGCGAAGGGACAACACATTGTTAGTGGGACCCCTGGACGAGTTCTCGATATGATTAAAAGAAGAAGTTTAAATACTAGAAATGTTAAAATGCTGGTTTTAGATGAGGCTGATGAGCTGCTAAGTAAAGGCTTCAAGGAAAAAATATATGATATCTATAGACAGTTGCCCGCGGGGACACAGGTTGTTGTTGTCAGTGCGACTTTGTCCAGAGAAGTGCTGGATATGACGAATAAATTCACTACAGACCCTGTGAAAATTTTAGTCAAGAGGGATGAGCTGACGTTAGAAGGAATCAAACAATATTATATATCAGTGGAAAAAGAAGATTGGAAGTTCGACACACTATGTGATCTATATGACTCTTTAACAATCACACAGGCTGTTATCTTTTGTACCACCAAAAAGAAAGTCGATTGGCTAGCTGACAAGATGAGAGAGGCAAATTTCACAGTTGTATCTATGCATGGTGATATGAAACAGGATGAGCGTGATCAGGTCATGAGCGATTTCCGTTTAGGGAACTCAAGAGTGTTAATTTCGACGGATGTCTGGGCCAGAGGTATTGACGTCCAACAAGTGTCTCTGGTCATAAATTATGATTTGCCAATCGATCGTGAGAACTATATCCATAGAATTGGTAGATCGGGCAGATTTGGGAGAAAAGGAGTCGCCATTAATTTCGTCACGAATGAAGATATTGAAACGTTGCATGATATCGAGCGGTATTATAGCATACACATTGATGAGATGCCAGTAAATATAAATGACATGATGTGATGGCTAGTTCTCGTTTAATCTCTCTTTCTGTTTTTTTTCTAGCTTACTGCTTCATTTCAACAACGCCTCTAATTGGCTGTTTCGTAATTTGTATAGTTCTATTAATTTGTTCGTGTATTCGAAATCTGTCGTAGGTTTCAAAAGTTCGAAGTGGTGCAATTCAGGTCTCGTAGTCTTCATTACTATGTTTTTAGTAGAGTTCTTATTCATCATTGAGATCTCCGTGACCTGTAATTCTGGTGATTGGGACTGATATTTGAGAATGTTTTCGCCCAACTCGTCAAGATCTAGTATAATCGTGTCTTCATTCTCATCAAAAGTTGTTTCCAAATCATAGTAATTGGGGTCATCTTTGAAAACATAGCGGATTTCTGGATAGTACTGTTTTGCTGAAGCTAGCACGCTGCTTGAATTATGATTGGAATCAGAGTTCGAGGCGCTGTTAAGAGGTTGTTTACCAGCTTGTCTAAAGGTGTTCGATTGAATTTCACTTTCGTCTTTCACCATAACAAAGTATGGCAATGAAGATTGAGTCCAATGCTTAGCCATCCTCAAATAATTGTAATACTCTTGAATCTGATTGTTTTCAGCTGTACGAACTGGCCGCTTATTATATATAATTGTGTCCAAGGCTTAAGGTTCAGTATATTAGTGTTCTTTGCCTTCTTTATGAATTCGTTTATGTATTTCCCTCGTTCAAAACCCACAACTGAGGAATAGGATACTTTGCCTGCCATATATTCCACTGGCTATCTATATATATATATATATATATATGCCATTAATTGTGCATAATAAGCAACAGGATCATCGAAAAGATTGTGTTACCCGAACTATCAGTGTCTGAGTGTATCAGATGGGGATTGCCCGAACGGTTTGTGTGCACACCAACGTCTGCACAGGTGCTGGTGCGACGGCGCACTGCTTCTTGCCAGCCCGTCTCCCGTCTCCCGTCTCCCATTCCTTGACCGCCTGCTCTCCCCAAACACCACTCCACATTCACAATGACATCCTCCCTTCATAGAACACTTCCCATCAAAAATGCGTCCCTTATCAAAACTTACATGATCCAGCTTTGACCAAGTCCATTCGATGAGTTTGGGCTTGGTAAAGAGCTGCAACTCTAGCGTGCCTGATTTTTGCTCTACTAAATTACAGTACGACTCTCAGCCATGGACGAGTAGTTTTCGTATCCACCGTACTCAGCAATAGTTCCGGTCACCTTGGGTTCGTAGCTTATTCTCTGTGCTCGCGAAATCAACCATTTTAATGATCATATACTATGGTTCTGATGCGATACAAAAAAATCTGAAGATACCCTCAAATAAAGTTAGGATAAGCATTCTTTTCCATGATCTGGATACTAGGGTATTGAGATCGAAAGCCTGACGGGTAATTCTCTATCACTGAAAGGTACTTGGCAGCTTTTTATACATTGGTTTGTTTTACTCTTGTTGTTGAATTAAGAATGAAGACTAAGCACTTTCTCCACATAGCCAAGCAAGCGGGAAATGAGGGCATCTACAAGAATATTCGAATAAATAGTTAAGAGGTCGAATTGTGGGGAGCTCGAAAAATCGCCATAGCAGAAATCAACATAGCAGAAATCAACACTGTTCAAACCTTTTCTTCGATTTCATCAGTGGATAGCGGAGTATTAACTGGAATCTTTCTAATCTCCGGGATTTGCTCTTCTTTTTCTTTATCTTCGATGTGACTTTCTTCAGGTTTTGGACCGAGCTCCAAAATGGTTACTCCTCCATCATGATTGGATTGGACGTGGTTGATCTCAGAAGTGTCTGGGCATAGTTTAGCACCTTTTCTACCAATGAGATACCATGGCAACTCAAATAGCTCCTCCATACCTTCAATGGATCTTCCACTAATCTCAGGTAAAAAGAACCAGCACCAGACTAATCCAATAAGCAAAACGCCAGCAAAGAAGAAAAACGTACCATAGCTTGTCATTTTGAGCAGCATTGTTGGAACTGCTTTGGTATTTCCATATTGATTTGCAAAATGAATCACCATAACAACTGATGTGGCGATATTACGAATGTTCAATGGGAACATTTCGGAATTGATCAGATACTGAATAGAATTCCAGCCCATTGTCCAACCGACACCATTGATATATAAGAAAGCGAGGGCACCGACACCAGCATGCTTCTGGGAATTTGTCATTACGTAGTCATCCTCTGTTGCCTTTGGCACAACGGCTAAAAAGATTGCAAAGTATATGGTTGAAAACAGCTGGATCATTATGCCGATGTAAAGGGATTTTCTTCTTCCTAGGAAATCAATGACAAAGAAGGCACATAGATAGGCAGAACAAAATTTAACAACGCCGAGAACTGCCGTCATCAGCAATTTTTTGGTGCCTGTATATCCAACTAACGCGGTGAGTTCAGGCATGTAAATCGTTATTGCATTTGCGCCGGACCACTGACCTAATATTTGAGCAAAGATACCAAGCATCAGTCTATATCTATTGGACGACTTACAAAATAGTTCCTTCAATATACCTTTGATCGATATTTTACCAACTTCTTCATGCTCTTTGTTAAGCTGCTCTTGTATGTCACTGATCTCACTCAAGATATAAGGATGATTTTCATCGAGGTGCCTAATGCCAGAAAGAGTTTTATAAGCATCGCTGACTCTGTTCTTCTTAATCAACCAACGAGGAGACTCTCTGCAAAATATAGAACCAATCAATATCAGTCCAGCTAGAACAATCTTCAATGATGTTGGAATGACCCATTGAGCTCTGCTTGAGTTCGATACATGAAGTGCAGTTCCATAGTTTGTGAAATATGCAATCATGACACCGAAATACACAGCACCAGCGAAAATACAGTTACAAAGACCTCTGATAGCCTTGGGCGAAACTTCACTCAGATACGTTGGGCCAATCACAGTTGTCTGACCTATCGATAGCCCTTCTAATAACCTTCCAACGTAGAGCTGGCCCACTGTTCGTGCCGTTATTTGAATAATTGCCGACACTATCCACCATGCACAGACAACTTGAAGTGTTCTGATTCTGCCTAGCTTGTCCACAAGGTACATAGCAATAATACAGCCACCTATGGAGCCCAATTGCACCATTGAAGTGATGTTTGACTTCAGGTTTGCAAGTTGCGAAGCTGTTTTAGAAGGGTCTTTGAGTCCGAACAGGTTTATAAAGGCCTGTTGTGAGACTGTTCCTGCAATGTTACCTTCGTCATATCCTCTAGCAGATCCCAAGATCCCAAACACAAATACCGAGATATACAGCGTTGAGTTATATATCTGGGAGGGTGCGTTGTCTGTGTTGAAAAACTTGCGCTTGAAGAGCGATTTCGTCTTATTGGCCATTGCGTTGTGTTAGTGTTGTGTGAGTGTTCTATCACTACTGACGGCACAACAGGGGAGTGTACAACAAGATCCCTCGGTGGGTGCGCATTGTTTATTATTTATACACTGTGGTTGAATATCCTGCAACCAGCGAGATGGTCGTCCGTACAGAGATGGGACATCTTCTTCTGGCCTTCAGCTCGCTTCTGAAACCTCTCAGCTGTACAAGGAGTAAAACCCTCCAACCAAAATATCTGAAAATGATCAAAATCATTTGTCCGCTTCCCCACACTCCATTGTTGGAACCAGCAGAGTCGCAGGAGAAGGAAGGAACAGGAAGAAAGGAAGTGGAGAACGCACCGTGTCCTGTTCCTTCCATAACTAGGTTGCACTTTGAAATACTACAGATCGATCATATGCAGTAAGTCAGGTAAGGGAGGTCAGGTCTTTCTCTCTCTCTCTCTCTGTCTCTACGGTTTGTTCCTATCACCGCGGGGCTCGCAAGCTGTAATGATACATTCTATATATTCTTCTCTCGTTTGTTGTCGATCGCACGGCTTTCAACGGCAGTAGTTTCTATTTTTTTTCTGCGCATGACGCTATTAGTTGGGTCGGTCACTGCTTACTTTGCTCAAAAGGAGAGTCAGCCTTGAAGGCTTAAAAAGAGAATCCTCATCACTTCTAGCTGAAGTGACCGTTAGCCGTTTCGAGCCGAGCATCATCTTTCTGATACTACTGTAGACTATCATTACCTTAAAAAGAACCATCGTGTCATGTACGATTCTACACGGTCAAACTCTAATGCGTGATTGATGAGGGTGCATACAGTTTACCCGTGCTGTTTACCTCTTATTTGTCCGTCGTTCTTACAAAGTATTCATTATCTTTTGGGCTTTCAAAACCACCACCCCTTTATTGAGTTGAGGCGTTCTTGTTCTATATTGCAGCTTCTTAGTAGTGGGGTGACTCTACTGTACTGGGCCCTACGAGCGTACAATCTCTGCTTTGGAGTGTAAGATTTGAAGCTAGGAGGAAATTCTACTACCCCTTTGTAAATAAACATAAAAGCTTAATTAGTGCAAAATAATGCAAGATATAACAACACCAACAACAACCCCAAGAGGAATCCGGTAATTTGAATTTCATTAACACTCTCCAACCAGCATGCAGCCGTAGTAGCAGTAGCAGCAGCAGCAGCCGTAGTAGAGCAATCGCACACCGGTACAGATCCGTACTAGCAACTTTTCAGTTATGATCACCTTCCACACTCTTCAACAGCTGATGCACTAACAGTCGGATATTTCCGGATTGGCTCGAATGCAACTCGCTCTGTCTGTCGAATTTATCTCGAATTCTTCTCAGCATCTTTACACTGTAGCATAAACCCTCTACTCTGTTGTGGCATTAGCTGTGGGTGATGACAGTTCTGTTTTCCATTCTAGAGTCTTTTGGGAAAACTGTTCAAGAGCTCGAATACATTTTTGATCATCTACGATTGACGATCATCATTCACAAATCTACATGTTTTTGACTAGTTTCTCCCCTTCCACTCCACTCACCGCTTGCAAGTCTGAGTACTGCGAGAGTTTAAGAAATACCTATTACCAAACAGCTGGGGGTTTACAAGATTGTAGCGTTGGCCGAGAGTTCTAGATTCTATATCAAGATTACAATGCAGTCTCTGAAATTAAATCCACGCTAAAATTACCAGTATATATGTATATATATATGCAGCCTCGTAGTTCAAAAACTTTGCAGGCCAGAATTCTAGATATTCAGCTTAAAAAAAGAACAAAGAAATCAACAATCCTAAGAATGATGATCCAGAAATGATTTTAGCACCTGCACCTTCATAAGTTGATACGGAAACCACAGAAGAGGCAGCAGCAGAAGAAGAAGAAGCAGCAGCAGCTTCGGTAGTTTCAGCAGCAGCAGCAGCAGAAGAAGAGGCAGCAGCAGCAGATGAAGCAGCCTCGGTAGTTTCAGCAGCAGCAGCAGCAGAAGAAGCAGCCTCGGTAGTTTCAGCAGCAGCAGCAGATGAAGAAGCAGCCTCGGTAGTTTCAGCAGCAGCAGCAGATGAAGAGGCAGCAGCAGCAGAAGAAACAGCTTCGGTAGTTTCAACAGCAGCAGAAGAAGCGGCCTCAGTGGTTTCAGCAGCAGCAGAAGAGGCAGCCTCAGTGGTTTCAGCAGCAGCAGAAGAGGCAGCTTCGGTGGTTTCAGCAGCAGCAGAAGAGGCAGCTTCGGTAGTAGAGGCGGCAGCACTTGTGGAAGAGGCAGCAGCACTTGTAGTAGAAGCAGCAGCACTTGTGGAAGTGGTTGAAGCTTCAGTAGTAGAGGCAGCAGCGGAGCTGGTTGTAGTGGTACAACCACCAGTGTACTCACATGCTTGCAATCCGGTGTCAATGGTGTATGAGTCAGTCAAAGTAGTTGAACATCTTAAAGTACCAGTTGGCTCAGTGGACAAAGTTGAACAAGCAGCCAATGCAGAAGAGACGTAACCACCGTAGTATTTCCATAAAGTCCAACCACAGTCCATACAAGCAGAGTAGTAACTCAAGAATGAAGAGTCGGATGAACACAAACAAGTGGTGTTGTAAGGACCAGCATAGTTGTTTTCAGTGTTTTCAGAACAGTCAGAACCGGCAATGATCAACAAACCACATGAAGCGTGACAGGAGATAGTAGCACAGTCATCGGCAGAAGCAGCCAAAGCGTAGGCTTCTGGGTCTGGATGAGCAATAGCAATGGCTTCTGCGTAGGCGTCAGCGTAAGCCTCGGCAGCAGCAGCAGCTTGAGGGTTAGCTTGTGCCCATGGTAAAGCTTGAGCGGCTGGAGATGCTAAAGCACTACCAGAGACGGCAGCCAAGGATAATAGTAAGCGAGTGACAGAGACCATTTTTTGATTTATTGTCTAATGATTATTTAGTACTGTTCTGTGGAATTTGAGAACTGACGCAGGGCATCGTTCTCGTTATATACAATATGAGCCTGAAACCGAGTACAAAAGTCTCCCTTGGGCTTTGAGTAGCCGATTCTTGAGCAAGGAAGTGCATGAACTCCTAAGTTTTTGGTGGTGTTAGTGAATGCAGGTTTAGCCTTTAAGCCAAGAACAGATGCACCTCAAATTCGTACCGAAAAAATTAAACATGGCCATAAATGACAATACAAGGCTGAACTGAGTTTTAATTGCGCTACTATCAGACTGTTTCAAACTTCAAAACATGTAAGGGTTTTTGAGCTAAAATCTAGAGGATTGAGAGGTTCCTGTTGTATCTTTCGGGCAAAACTTGCAACGCTTATGCACGTTTTCTTGTTCCCTCTAGTAAGAATTGGGTGCTCAAAATGACTACTACATATGCAGGATGGTGGATAACGGAGAATAGATGCACGACTGATTGTATCGATAAAAAAAATCGTCAAGTCGGATTCTAGAATTGTACAATCTAATGCTCGCACTATAAAGGTAATAGGTTGAGCATTCGATACGAGAAGCCCGCAGCATACTTCACCTGTGACGTATTGTGAAAATCACTTTTTGCTTTTCCGTTCAAGCTTGAGCGAGATTTGATGGATCACGATTAGTTATCTCTGGCAGAAAGAATAATAACATACACTTATTTGACATATCGGACCCTCGATTTTCGATTTTTGCATTGAGTAGGTGTTTTGTAAGATGAGCCCGCGCCCCTCAACCTGAAATAAGCCTACAACGCTAAGTACTGATTAGAGATTTAGATGTTAACAAAAGTCGAGCCTTCAGATATCGGGGAAGCGTCTAGTGGGAAAAAACGCTCCAACTTCGATCTTCCGGTTTCGAACTTTCGAACTTTCGAAAGTTCGAAACCAGTCATGTGAAAGTGGGTTGGGCTCGAACTCGCATCGTATATTCTCTATATATGGCCCACATCGATTTTTCAATGGAAATCAAGTAATCGCTAGAACTCTCATTCAACTTCTTGTTATTCAACATTTGTTTTCATTCTCTGTGAACACCTCACAGATTACAAAGGTTCCTCACCGCACCTATAAAGCTCTGCTTCCATTACCGAACTGCAGATGCGATCCTAAGAACGGTAAACACCATATCGTGCTATGCTAGCTAGAGTGTAGCGAGTCTGTGGTGAAAATCTGCTAGTATTTTTTTATTTTTCTTCTTTGCTTTCATTAAGCATATACACTAGCATAACATCGTTGCCTCCTATTTATCATATTTACGATCTTTATCATATCATAGCATATCATTACTATGCTGCTGATGATGATGATGTTGATGAACCACTTCGGTTAACACCACATTCGAATAATGACTCTGTTTTTCCAGCCCAAAGTGGGTATCGGAGCTGACTTCGAAAGAGGGAATTCCTGACTCGGCTCCTTGATATATCATGTCACTTGGATAGATGGCAATATAACAAGCAAAAAAAAAACACACTGTTTATATATTTCTTTCTCGAAGATCCCTTTATTCGCTTCAACTTGGGCTTGCCTCGTTATTATCAAATCGAAGATGCTCAAAAGGTTCTATTCCACTGCTCCACAGCTCTCAAAGACTGCACTATACGATCTGCATGTTGCTTTAGGCGCTGACTTGACCGAATTTGCTGGCTACTCCATGCCTGTTTTATACAAGGGCCAAACACACGTCGAATCGCACAATTGGACAAGACAACACGCAGGATTGTTTGACGTTAGCCATATGCTTCAACATAAAATTGTGGGAAAAGACGCTCTTAGATTTTTGAACAAGTCGACTCCTTCAGACTTCGAAAGTCTGAAACCTTATCACAGCCAATACTCTGCAATTTTGAACCACGATGGAGGAATTGTTGATGACACCATCATCACCAAACACGAAGGTAATGAGGACTTCTACATTGTTACAAATGCTGGTACAAGACAACGTATTTTAGACTATTTCTACGATGAAGCTCAAGGGTACGATGTCAGATTTGAACAGATCCAAAAGTCACTATTGGCTATCCAAGGTCCAACTGCTCAAAAAGTGTTGCAGAAATTAGTAACTGAGGATTTATCAAAGATATACTTCGGACAGGCTAAATACGTGAAGCTGCCATCGTTCAACAATACCATTGCGCATGTATCAAGAGGTGGTTATACTGGCGAAGACGGGTTTGAAGTCTCAATTCCGGACGAAATTGCCGTTGACTTTGCCAAAGCATTATTGGAGGATCCAGAACTGGAACCAATCGGCTTAGCAGCTAGAGATTCATTGAGATTGGAAGCTGGATTGTGCTTATATGGCAGCGATTTGAACTTTACTATCAACCCCGTCCAGGCATCCCTATCTTGGATCATTGCTAAAAATAGACGCGACCCAAAGAGTAAGAAGTCGGAATTCAACGGGTCGATCAATGTCTTAGCACAATTGGAAGACCGCTCGCTCTTGAAGACTCAAAGAATAGGCTTCACTTCTAAAGGGCCTGCGCCAAGAGAAGGTTTTGACATCTACGATTTCGATCACCCGGAAAAGCTCATTGGCGTTGTTACCTCTGGCTCACCAAGCCCTTCCTTGCCAGGAAGAGTGAACGTCGGTATGGGATACGTGGACAGAGGCTACCACAAAGCTGGAACCAAGCTGCTGATTGATATAAGAGACAAGAAGAGGGAAGCTGTTGTGACGAAGACTCCATTCGTTGAGACCCACTACTACAGAGAACCATGAAGGCTGCACCACTTTTTTTTTTGAGAAATTAGAATTTACAGTACGTACAGCTAGACCATTCAATTATATTCAGTACACATATATGCAAGAAGCTTCAGCTAGATGAGCCAAGAGTACATATAATAATAGTAGTAGTAGTAGTAGTAATAGTAGTGACACATTTTGACGAAACAAACAAATATAACAGTCACCCTCTTTTTATTTTATCGCTATAAGAGGCGTGCACCGTCAAAATATTACATAAAATATTACATAACAAAAATCACGTTCCACTTTTTTTCCAGTTTGGTAAACTGGCCAACCAAATTCGTTCGTTGGAAAAAAAAGCCAAAAAAACCCCCCCTTGAAAAAAACAGAGTTAGACTGCTGTTGAAAGTCAGATAGAACAGAGAACAAGTTTAATCTTCAAACTTGAACGAAGAGTCATTTACTTTGCAGCTGCAGATACAACAATGATGTTCAGTAGAGTCGGAACCAATGCTGCTCGCTCAGCATTTGGTCAATCAAGGTGAGTTACCGTATATGTATGTGGGTTTTATGGATCGTTATTATTCGGCATAGGGTGAAGACGAAGAATGAGGAGAATTGGGTCAATTGACGTTAAAGAGTCAGTGGCTATGATGCCTGGACACGCTTCCGATGGCATTGGATTGATAGGATGAAGCACAAATCAATATAAATGCCATTGGTAAAACGCTTGATCGAAGTTGTTGAACCGAAGATAACAATGTCTAAAATCTCGTCAATTGAACGAAAATTTTATTAACTGAAGACTTAGAAACTATGCAACTTTGCGTGATATCGAAACTCGTTTAAAATCGATCAAGAACATTGAAAAGATCACCAAAACCATGAAAATTGTTGCTTCCACTAGATTGAATAAAGCCGAGCGTGCTAAAAACACTGCCCGTGCTTACATCTCATCTGACAAGGAAGTGTACAAGAACGCTGAGACTGCACCAATTGAAGCAGAAGAAAAATCAAACTTGCTGATTGTTTTGTCATCCGATAAAGGTTTATGTGGATCTATCCATTCCGCTATTGCTAAAGCTGCCAGACTCAAAGTCAAAGAATTGGGTGATAACGTTGATATCGTCACCGTTGGTGACAAGAGTAGAAATCAAATTTCAAGAACCAATGCCAAGAACTTGATCTTGTCTTTCAACGGTATCGGTAAGGCTACTCCAACTTTCTACGAAGCCGCCTTGATCACTGAAGAGATCTTGAAACTACAAAAGAAATACACCAACATTGATGTTTTGTACAACAGATTTGTGTCTTCTGTTTCTTTTGAACCAACTGCCTACCCAGTTTACCAAGCCGAATCTATTGAAGAGTCACCAAAGTTGAGTCAGTACGAGATTGACCCAGAAACCCCAGTTTCAGAAACTCTTGCTGAATTCTCTCTCGCAAACACTATCTACGCTGCCTTATCTGACGGTTACGCTTCTGAAATCTCTGCCAGAAGAAACGCTATGGATAACGCTTCCAAGAATGCTGGTGATATGATCAGCAAGTTCTCCATTTTGTACAACAGAACCAGACAAGCTGTTATCACCAACGAATTGGTCGATATTATTACTGGTGCTTCTTCATTGGATTAAAGTGGTTGATCCCCTTTATTCACTGGTTTAGAGAATTAAATATTCATTCAACAACAATGTCAACCTGAGGTGGGTATCCCTACATCAAATATAAGTGACAAATTTCATTACTATACAAAAATATAAATTAGAATTATTCACGTAACCAAATAAAATGAATTTCATGAGATAAAAAAATGTATAACCACAGGGTCCGAAAGTTCGCCTTTTTACAGAAAGATCTCATAACTAGTGCTTTAACATTCAGGTCCAAAAACCTTTGGTACAAGATCTTCTGAAACCCGTTCAAACTTTCGGGTCAACCTCTTCGATCTTTCTGTGTATATCTCTAAGCTGTAGTCCCCAAACGCCTATAGCTACAATCACCAAAAACGTGAATGGTGTCCACGTCATTGCACTAGCTTTGTTTCCAACGTCTGCTTTCAGGATATACATACTGGCAATCTCAACAAGGGTTTTGCCAGAATGGGCCGCAACATGCACCCACATCGATCCAAGACCCCAAAGCAATGCTAATATTGGTGCTAGTGCAAGATTGAATTTGTTGACATGCTGCTTGAAGGGTAACGAGGGGATAACAACATACAAGAGCGTCAGAAGCAGAATCAGTGTCAAGATAATGGTTGCTATAAGAATATAAGGATGCGAGATCTTGTTCGAGAATTCTGTTGCAACCTGAAGAATATCCAACTGTGTTGAAGTCGAATTAGACGTATAGAATCTGACACCAGTTAGTGCTTCATATGAAGACAGCTTCTCTTTGTATAAACATTCTGTTGAGTTTTCTAATTTCACACATATTCCCAAATACCCTGCTGAGATCTTGAGATCTTGATAACTCGTTACATTCTTCTCTTCAAAAGAATTTTTAATTAATGGATACATTGGTGAGGACTTGTTGAACTGATAGTCCACAATGTAAATCGACGAATATGTACCAGCAGATGAAGTACATCCCATGAGCAGAAAACACAGGATGAATACTGAAATGAGCAGGAGGATCAGTAAGATGATCCTAGGCATTCTTTTAAACAAGTACCAAGCTAACGTTAGACTAATCATTTTGTGTGTGAAATTGTTTTGTTACACCCAGACAAGTACTTGAAATGGAAACCATAGTGATATGAAAGCATTATGAATATATATATATATATATATAGATGTATATGGGCTTCATTCAGCTGAGATGCTTCGAAAGTGTTTCAAACGTTTGAAACATAGCAGTAACAGAGCAGTTTTGAAGTGGCCAAACCAATTACAGTGAAGTAGGTAAAGGTCTTGGAGTTGAGCCCAGTTAGGTTTCACGTCGACATCAGAAACAGCTGTATCAGCCTAGAAGTGATTCTGTTACATTGTGTCAAGATGACTGAACAATGGAATATAAATATAATTAGAATAAATAACATCTTCTCTATAAGAGAAACTGGCATCGAAGAGGGCTAATCTAGGGAATCATACAACTTTTGCAAATCATAGTTCTCTCTCCAATACGCACCTTTCCTCTTCAACACCAATAGTACCACAGCCCAAAGTGTTATGACCCCGGCAAAAATTGTCATCATTGGTCCTGTATTTATTCCTTCTATAATCGGCGCAACAATAAAGACAGCAACTGTAGCTAAAATCTGTCTTACAAGATTATTCAAGGCAACACCTGTTGCACCTCTTCCTGGTAAAGAGTCAACTAGATATGTTACTGTAGGACCTATCGTCATCATAGAAGCATAGCCGAACAATGCAGTGCCAATCAAAGGTGTTACCCAAAATTCATGGTAGTTGAAGCACCAACCAAGGATCAGTAGTGCTATTGGAAATACAATAACCGCGCTCAAAATATTGTAAGAGATACGTGATTCTGGAGCACCAAAACCGTGCTTTTTCTTGTAATTTTGCAAACATCTGTCAGTCCATTTCCCACCAAAAATAGACGCAATTATGTAACTAACTGAATTAGGGATGTACGCCAATCCAACAAACAAAGGTTTCCAGTTATATGGAGGCCTTGCAAACTCATATTCCAAAGTCATGTTAACTAAGTAAAGAATACCAAAAGACACAGCAGAATATGAAATCGCCAAAGCGACAGGAGGATATTTCAAAAATACCACAGACTTCGTTGGCTTTATAAATAGGATGTAGCTTTGAGATCTGAGGCTCTTCCATTTAGAGTCTTTCCTTTGTTCCTGTTCATCTAACTGTTGCTTTATCTCAGTCTCCACCCTTTTCAAATCGTTCTGTTGAATTTCACCTAATCTAGGGTCATCTGTGTTCGTTTTCAATCTGAAAAGCCCTTCTGGTAACGGTTCCTGCTCTTCATTAGGGCGTTCACATAGTGATTCACCTCTTGAAATTCGGCTTGCAATCTTCTCAATCATCTTCTCATCTGATGCTACATTGTATTCTTCATCATCAGTTTTATTTTCCCTGTGAACCCTTCTTTCGGCCAAAATCTTTGCAATCATAGCTCTATTATCTTGCTTTCTCACTGTTTCTGGCAACAAAAATATGATCATGAAGTTCAGGCATCCGCTAAGAATGACTAAAAACCACTGCGTTGATCGCCAGCTCCATCTTGTCATCAAGGCAGAACCAATGATTGGGCTTAGTAACGGAGCCATAAGAGGACCCAAATAATAGTAACCCATCCCACGACCTCTCTTCTCTGGAGCATAAATATCTGAGATAGTTCCAGCACCAACCGATTGAACAGATGCAGAGCATCCCCCAGCAAGCACCCTTAGTCCAATAAAGGAGTTGATTGTTGGAGCTAGGGCACACCCAACTCCAAATGCTGTATACAAAGTGAATGACACGATGTAAATTGATCTTCTTCCAAAAATCTCACTCGAGGAGGACCACCACAAGGGGAACACGCCGAGTGATAACAAATAAATACCCACCGCGACATTAACCATCATCGTTGTAGTATTGTAGTCTTTTTTGATATCCTCGATCGCTGGGAATATGATTGAAGTACCCATTGGTCCAATCATCGAGGCAAATGCAATCAAGAACACAATGAAGTATTTCATATTCTCAGGATATGATCTAGAGTCTTTAAACTCAGGAATCAGAGTAATCTGTGCAAACAAACCCCTTCTCTTGTTTCTTGGGACACAGAGAGACTTATCAGTGAAAGAGGATGCGTTCGATTTGGCTTTCGTAGCTGTTTCATGAGCGATCAACGCAACTGGCGTGTAAGGCTGCCGCTCTTGTGTATCATCCTTCAGTGAATCAATCGAGAGGTTCGACGTGCTGGCCGACAGGATATCTGAATCATCAGGGCAAGCACCAGGCCTGTCATTCTCATGATAGTCGTTGTCGTTAGCAGTACCAGCATGACCATTCTCCACCTTTTTCAAGGGTTCCACTGATTGCGACGTAGTTCTGCTAGAGACCATTACGTGTCATGTGGATTCTATAGTCTAGAAGATCCGTCTATTGAACTTCATGAAGTGGCTAATATATTGAAAAGTCCTTGATATCGCAGGAAAAAGCACTTGTTTTAATTTAACTATGCTTATATGGGATCTGGAGTACTAATCAAAAAAAAAAAAACTGAATGGAAGCATGCTTCCGCGAGATGCTTTCGGTTGAAAGTGCTAATTAGGAAGCGTCCGTTTATGACTGATTATTTTAGGAGCAAGCAATGACAGAGAGTGATCACGAGTAAGGGCCCTCTGCATTGGGAAATGACTCAACGACGGTTTAAACAGCTGAACTTCAGTATTCTCTTCTGCTTTTGTTGCTGTCTCGCTCTATCTATGTCAGTTACGGCCTCTTCTCTCCATCATGAGTCTTTCTAGTCTTCTCCGGGTCGGAGACAGACTTCGAAGGACCTTCGAAGTCCCGTGAGTCCCCCTGATTCAGACTCAGATAAGTTGGTGGAATAAATAATAATAATGAGCTTGCCATCAATGGAAAGAGCCTACTTTGGACACACCCAACTACACAACCACCACCGCTATGGATTCGATTCCAGGCGCCTTTCCAGGAATGTACAGCTCATCGAGGGCTCGAGCTGCCTCTTCGAATGGAGCTGCTCCAACGAGACCATCTCAAACAGTGCCCTCAGAGGCAATCACAATAAAGAAGTCATTCAATACCAGAAGGAAGCTTTTCAAAGAGAATCTACTACATCTCCTCGATATTTTGTCGTACTGCTACATAATGATAGAATATCTATACGACTGCAGTTTCATACTGCTGGTTGTGCGCTCGTTTGTCCAGACAGTAAGTGATAACCATTCCTAGAGTTGAGAGAACTACCGCCTAATTTTTTTCTGATTTTAGCTCGTCGTTATGCTTCGCACAACTCCAGCATTGCAACTGGTGCTGGAACCGAATTATGGAAAGAAGCCGAGTTTCTTGGTTCTAGTCATCTCGAATGCATTCTGTATTTTGATCCACATCATTAGAGATCTTCCCATACCTGAAGACGATGGATACTTATATGGACATCATACTTTACAAGTCATAGGGCAACATCCCATCCCGAGCAAATTTTGGCTCGTTCTGATAGATGTGATAATATTTTATGTGCAGCTGTCCATATATGTCATACAGTTTTCGCCTAAGAAACAAGACCACACCATAAGGTCGGCTCTGCTAGATCAAGACTACGATGGATTCCAAGGCGAAACATTAGCAGCTAAAATCCCTCTCATATCTGCTTTAAAGTTGCCTTTACCTGTGATTCAGGAGTTTGTTCAAGAAGAGGACGCAGAAACGCAGAGACGCTCACAAAATAGTGATACAAACCAACAAAGGAATGGTTGAGTTTTACAAATAATATACTTTGGAGGAGACTCAGGATGAGTAAATAGGGGAAATCATCAATTTCATGGTTTAATAATACGGATATAAGCGGGGGTTAATAGTACATGTAGAAGGAATGAAGGTTTGAATTGAGGTTGGTGGTGGTGATATGAGCTGATTTAACTCGTTGAACCACGCTAAAGCTTACCTTCGACTTATGTCTTGTTAATCCAAAGCTGGAATCAATAAGTTGAGCGCAGTATTATTCCCACATTACATGTGACTTGGCACTGATTTTTTCTGATGGGAAGCATAACTCTTGGAATCCTCTACTAGAGCATTTCCCTCCACGCCTTTAAAACTAATATAATAGTGTTTCTACCATTTGAAGCATATTGATCAAGGTTTTTTGAACAGGCAAATTCTAGATAGATTTACAGCGATGCTGGGTATTTCGAGTGTAGAGGGTAATAGACACTCTGATAATGCATCACACTGTCAATTAAGACTCCGGAATGTGTCACAAATAGAACTTTGATATCATGTCGAACCGCTCTGCAGATATATTTGACACAAATGTGGTTGCTTCCTAATTGCGCTGAGATCGATTAGCAATAATTAAAACACGAACACGATAGGCTATGAGTGCGTCCTTATAAATACCAGATGATTGGATTTTATAGAGTTTCTATTTTCAATGCTTCAAATAATTATCAACATTGGAGCCTATAACTGCGAGATGTTCTTTGAAAGGTTTCAGAATTTGGGGATGTACCTGTTAACTATCAATCCGAAACAAAGCAAGCACTTATAGTTTCTGCGTGGCTTTTTCTGAGGAGCTTCACTTTTTCTCTGTTACAGATTAGCTAGCAGATTCAGATTATGGCGAAAATTATCATTCGAAGACTGGCCATGATACAGCGATGTAATGCATACTAGTAGTGCTTCCACACGATAGAATAAATTCAGCTTTTAGTGCACAAAACTTGACTATTGGAAGAGCTAACGATATCTGGTAAGTTTAGAAAACGGCTATATTGAGACATTTCTGAATTGCTCAGAATTCGTAATCTAAGAACAAAGCGGAAACATCATTTTGAGAAGTCCACATGAAGAAAATGCATCAAGCATAGCATTCAAATGTTTCCAGATGTTCATAAAATAGCTGCAGCTCAATCATTTCCTTTTCTGACCAACGTTCGAGTATTATTGATCATGAGGTGCAACATAGTTGAATTCTTGAATATACAAGCCCCATAAAAACCACAAAAAAAGTCATGCTTTCAATGTCGGATTATCTTGGAAGGTTAAAAGAAACCTGGACCATCAGAAAGTTTAGAGGTGTAGATGGAGGGTGCTGTTAAATCATTTCAGAAAAAAGAGGGAAGAAATTAAAATACTAAACTCACTGATAATACAAGGTCGGAAACTGAATCTACATAAAGTAAAAAACAACAACAGAACATACAGGGTGCTCCGAACTGAAGATAGAGGAGCCATAAAAGTTTAAAATGAAAGATTCTGACTACTAAATAAATATTAAGGCGATGGAAGCAGGGAAATTAGTTTCCGTACAAACTTAAGTGCCACAAGAGGTTCTGGTATTGGCAGAAGTAGCTGTGTGCCCAAAAGGTACTATGGGTTCATCAGATTACTTGACTATTCTTGATGCAAAGGAGAAGATTAATGAGCTGGATACTTAGGTTAAGGAAGATAAAACTAGAGATGCAAAAGAGAGGCTTGAGCTGATATTTTCACCAACAGCATCACCTAAATTGATCGAAATCATTTCTCTTTTGGAGAATTTCAGTGTTAGTGATACCATAAGAGTTCCCAGTGACATTTACGGTGCCAGATATGATGATATCATCTTGCAATATCTCAGCTCTGAGAAATTTATAAATGGAAATAGCTGTTGAAAATGCTTCGACATTTATCCAAGGACTACAGCATCCTGGGATATGAAGGTCTCAATGTGGTTGTCCGCTTTTCAAATAACCTGCGACATAAGGCATTCACTATAAGCTTCAGATAATAATTCTTTGAATTGTTGAATAAGTAGAGGACGAAAAGGAGCTCGCTTCAGCGGCAAAGGATGAAGTGGAACTCGACTCTTCCAAAGAATCTGAAGTCAAGGAGACCAAAGTTGTAATTGAGCTAGTACTCAAGATCAAAGAAGATGTTGAGGGAATTGCAGATATTGAAGTTGAAGTTGCAGCAGATGTTGAAGTTACAGTAGTAGAGTCTGATACTATACTAGGCTCGATTGGTTTAGCGCTTCCAGGTACGGCACGGTAGGAAGAAGCATCAGTAACACCACTTGTCAAAGCTGGAATATAGTCAGCCACAGCAGAACCACTTGAGTCTTCAGCATGAATTTGAACAGTGGTACTAGGAGTGGTAGCAGCATTGATGGATCCTAATACCCATAGACCATCCTCGCCTGAGTCTACGGCATGGAAATCGTTACCACAGAGTTTCAAGTAACCACCAGATATTCCAAAAGAATGAGCAACTTCAGCGTCAGCGCTAGTACGAGTTAGACATCGAAACCAGAGTTAACTATATATACAGTACCAAAGCTAAAAGCTCTACAGCCGAAATGGAAGAAGGTGTTCAACTGTCAAACAAGAATCACGGTCTCGTGAATAATAACATCTATTGTTGACCAGTGGTTTTTAACTTGCATCATGTATGTACCATGCAGTCCAGAATATTATGATGAATTCAAGATGTGTCTTGAAAACGTTTATGGACATTGCATATACTCCATTAGGAAATTGTAGGGATGAAAAGTGGGAAGAAACCATTGGTCTAAATTTGCGCAATTTCGTGTTAATTTGGACAGTTTGTCTTCGGGATGTGGCAAGTGGATAGTTTGTTCATAACGAGCTACAGCGAGTTTAGAATAAGTCAAAGCTGAACGAGCAAATAATTTTGTTCTGAAAAGTATGTACATAAAGGTGCTCCAGAATATCTTAAGACGGACAACAAGACTAAAAGAAAACGTAGGGCCACAAAACTAGGACATGGTTGAGTATAGACAAGACAACGTTACTCAACGACAAATTCGTCATCAAGCACCTCATCGTCTTCCTTGTAAATTCTTAGTGAGAATATCGCTAATAACAGAAGCAGAATTGAACCAGTGAACGGGATGTAGAACACAAATTCTGGTTTCCAGTTGACCGTGTGGGAGTATATCTGTAAGAACAGTGCTGGAATGAAAAGCATAGCCAGATGCCGCACTAGTGCTATTGCACCGAACATTTCACCAGCCTCAGTCTTGTTACTGTACTTCACAATAGCACTTTGAATTGTTGGTGAAATAAGTCCACTTATACATTGCAGAGCACTGCTTAAATAAATTCCAGTGGAAGAGTGGACGAAGAGAACTGACATTAAAGATAACACAATGAAGACCATGGAAAGAACAATTGAGAACTTGTCATTTTTATCGATTGAGTGTGTCAGAACCTCAAACTTCGCCTTAGTTTGAAGAAATTTCAGAAGCAATGGGGCAATAATCAATAGAGTCAGAGCTTTCCCGAACCCGTTGATGCTCATGTAGTAGCCGATTTGAATGCTTGACCATTGGTATTTCAAAATGGTGTATAGGATCAAAACACTCATTATCCCGAACGTCACTGTCATTGCAAAAACATCGATTATGACTAGAGTTATAACGTTGATTCTAGGGATCAGTGACCTGGTGACAGCAGTTCTTGGGATCCAGAATCTCTTGATTGGCCTGAAAAAGGATAACAGCTTTTTGTAAATCGAAATGATAGAATCTTTAATTCTGTTGTTCGAACTTGTCTGTAGAGTGTTTTTGTAGTTGTAAATGGTTTTAGCCATCTCTAAAGCCTTAGGATTCCTAGTTTCAACCATGAAAGCGAATACCAATACAGTACTTATGACACCAAATATCAAAGATATCCACAACGGAATCAAATTGTCATCGCTGATCTTGACACTGAAAGAACCAAGCAATGGTCCAACTCCTAATGCAGAGTACACAAATGCCATCAACAGTGAGATTGTTATTGTCCTATCCTTCGCATCGACAATATCGTTGATATAACTATTACCATTTGAAATTAGCGCCATTACACCCCCACTGAGATACCCTGTGGATCCAAAGACAATGAGCCAGAATCTGCTATAAGATTTGATAAATTGGAAATAGACGATAAGGGAAACGGTATGAACCAAGTTGATAACGCTGAATAACTTAAAGACGTAGACTCGACCATATTTGTCACTTAGCTGACCGAATTTTCCGGACAAGGTGAACCCTAGTAATCCTGAAATAATAGCCATCACTGCTTGAACATTTGAAAGTTCTTTCTGATCTTCTGGGTTACCATCACCCATACCACCTCCCATGCTCATCCTTTTCACAAGCTCGAAGAATTTTGGAGGAACAGGAGGAGGTTTTGGCATCTGCATACTGTGGCCAGCCATGTGCATCCCAGCAGCAGCAGCAGCAGCAGAAGTAGTAGTGTCAACGACAACTGTGTGTGCCGACTTGATTCTATCGAGCATGAGAATCACAAGCGGGCCCATGAGGATGGTGAACGAGAGAGTGTGAATGAAGAGAATCAAAAACAGAAACCACTTGCTAGGTCTTCTGTACCACTTGACTGATGAGAAGTGAAGCTGTGATTCCTCGAACCATTCGTTTTCAAGGTCTTCAAGAGTTTTCCCACCATCTGAACCATTAGCAATTGGGGTCGTCTCAGGAATGGCGTGGTACTTCATCATCTGTCACCAGCAGTAGAAGAACTAATACGCACTCAGGCTCGAGCTTCTAGTCAGTTTTTGGATAATTATATTCCCTTATAAATCAGACTGCAGCATTCTTAATCCTTTTATTTGCGCAGTTTGCCAGCAGATCAGTATTTGTCCCAAGTAAATTTGCTCAAGCAGTACGATTGTCCAGGAAAGGGAAAAGGAACATAACTCGACGGTATATATAGTATGTAGAGGACCGCCCGAGCACTCAAGCATGGAGAGTGGCACTCCTTTTGAGAGAAAACATCTAGCCGGGAATGCTCCATAACCTCTTCTTTTTGCTGGTGAGCATCTTCATGGTGCAACAAGCTTTGGCAGTCTCCGAGACCTTCACGCTTACACTGAGCACCAGTGAGAAGACGCTAAAGAACGCCATCATTTTCCAGGATGGAGAAGACATCTTTGTGGGCCCTGTATCAGAATCAACGCTTAACGGCACGATCCAGGATGATGGATCGATCAAGCTAACGAGTGATAGTGAATCCCATATTGGCGTCTCAAAGAACTACTTTAAACTCGTTAACGACACAACAGAATACGCCCAGCCGTTCAGTATCGACAAAAAAGGATATCTGAAACTGTACGGTTCAACGAAATTCAAGGCTATTCCTTCTGGCGAGTCAGAGATGTGGATTCTGGCTTCTCCTGAAGCCACCAGTACTCTTAGCGAGGCATACACTGTCGAGATCAAGGCCATTAGCGTGACAACAGGGAAGAAAGTTGCCAAGTTCAGCATTGCAGGAGACTCAGGGGCTTCTCAAGAGAAGGCACCTTTGACTATTGCATTGCTCATGGCAGGCGTACTGTTAGCAAAGTTCTTTTATATATGACTAGTAGATGCTTTTCCTTTTTTTTATGATTGGAAGTTTTTCCATACATGTTTGAATATAGAATTTCCAGTGCTATTCTGTATAATATTATATATGCATATATATACAAGCTCGGATTAATTGAAAAAAATGGTGGAATAATGGACTTTATTATAGTACATCTATAACAATAACAGCATGAGCAATGAACCAAGACCGAGAGGGATCTCTGCAACAGCAGCATGGTTTTTGCCGGTAGAGGAGGAAGAACCTGTGGCAGAGGACAAGGTTCCAGAAGCGACCGAGAAACTTGCAGAGGTAACAGATGCAAGAATTGACACGCCTGAAGGTCTTGCTGCGTAGTCGCTTGCGGCAGAAATGACAGAGGCACCTGATGGAGTGTAGTCTGCAAGGGTTTCTCCATCGCTGTCCTCTGCTTCGATCGCTACATCAATGACATCAGAGCGGCCAGCAGCAGCATTGATGGAGCCCAAAACATAGATACCATCCTCACCAGAAGGAAGAGCATGGAAATCAGAGCCGTATAACTTGAGTCTGCCCCCTGAAATGGTGAAAGGGTCGGCAATTTCAAAAGAGTAGGAGTCTGCAGTCAATGAGAGGTAGTTCTTCCCGATCCCAACTATCCTATCATCGATGACCAGTGATGAGTTATTGATGATGTATCCACTGACCGTAGTGGTTGTGTTCGCAATGTAGAACTTGTAGTCACTTGCAACATACAAATTACACTCGCTGAGCTCTGTTCCTGGTGCATAAAGTTTCAAGGTGAAGTTCGCCGAATTAGCAGCTGCTGGTGACAATAGCCAAAGCAGCATGAAAAGCGGGAACGACAACATTAAGCCATGTCTCATCTTGATAAATAATGGGAGCAATATCTGGGAATACAGTCTGATAGACAACTGCAACAGTTTTCGCTTCCAGGAGCACCAGGCGTTTATAAAACATCTTTCTGTCCAGTATTTGTCCCGAGCAAATAATCCCGATTCTCAATGTCAAGATGAGCAAATATTAACAACAGACAAACAACAATTGCAGACATGCAGCATAAGACGCTCTAAACAAACAAACTCAAGATACAACAAGATCCAAACTTGCTGGTGATGTTACTGCCTTCCTCAGATATAAAAGGCAAGGGTTCTTCTCGTAATAGAGGGCCTCTTGCATGGGCTTCAGAAATTTTACATACTTTTAACTAACAATGCAATTATCCACTCGCTTATTCTGTTTGGCTGTTTCTGCAGTTCTTGCACTAGCTGACTCAGATACCTTCACCTTGAAACTTGAATCTAGTGATTCCGACCTTTCTGGATTGAACCTTTGGTTAGGATCGGATTATAAATTCTATATTTCGAGTGCAAGTTCTGATATCCAAGGGAAAGTCTTGACCAATTCGTCTTTGGAGATCGATGGAATGGCAACCTTGATTGGTAAAAACTATCTCTCTTTGACCTCGGATTCTAGTGACGCTGAAGTTGCTTATCCTTTTGAAATATCTGGTGGTTACTTGAAACTCTATGGTAACGATTTCCATGCCGTAGACTCAGGCGAGGATGGTCTATGGGTCTTAGGATCCATCAATGCTGCTACCACTCGTGGTACCACTGTTCAAATTCATGCTGAAGACTCAAGTGGTTCTGCTGTGGCTGACTATATTCCAGCTTTGACAAGTGGTGTTACTGATGCTTCTTCCTACCGTGCCGTACCTGGAAGCGCTAAACCAATCGAGCCTACTACAGCATCAGACTCTACTACTGTAACTTCAACATCTGCTGCAACTTCAACTTCAACATCTGCTGCAACTTCAACCAAAGCAACTTCATCAACCGAAACCTCATCAACGGAAACCTCATCAACCGATGAATCATCCACCGAAACCTCATCCACCGAAACCTCCACCGAAACCTCGAGCGAGAACTCAAGTGAAGCTGTGACTTCTTCTGCCGGAACCTCAAATACTGCAGCTTCATCAGCCGCTGCCTCGACTGACACTGCAGCTTCATCAGCCGCTGCCTCGACTGACACTGCAGCTTCAAACACCGAGTCCTCTACTGAAGAATCTTCTACTACTGCTGCTGCTGCATCGTCAAAATCCTCAAATACAGCTTCAGCGGCAGCATCCAGCTCGCAAGCAGAGGTATCAACCTATGAAGGTCTAGCTGCTAGTTCCTCTTCTTCTCTGGTCTCTGTTCTGGCTATTGCCGCCGCCGCCTTGTTGGCATTATGAGCTGTCCTCTAGTTCCCACATGACCCCTTGTTTATCATGTATATGCCACTTGAGAGATTCTGTCTCATCGAACTTATATTAGAATATCATATATGCCTATAACCATCAAACCATTCATTCATCTTCAAAGTAGCGTTTGCTTAGAATGTATTACATAATAATTTCTCTCTTCTCATATAAACCCAACATCAAATTTCAATTAGGAAGTACAGAAGAGATTCTACTCTAGACTCCGCTATCAAAAGAGAGAAAGCTAGCTCTCAATGTGTGTTATTCTTCTCAAAGAAGTGACTTTATAAAGGCTTCAAAATGGCACGACTTTTCAACTGTTGCTTCATATCCTTCACTCTAATCATATCCGTGATAGTAACGACCATGTACATCAAAAAACTGGTCACTGTATCACTGCTATCGTACGCTGTGATTGCAGCAGGACCACCACCACCAGTTGTTTTGTGGCATGGACTAGGTGACTCATATAACTCTTCTGGCCTTCAAAATGTGAGCGCGACGATCGAGTCTTCCATTCCGGGTATATATATTCATTCCATATATATGGACTTGGATGATCAAAGGGATGAGCGAGCATCATTTTTTGGTAATGCATCCCAGGATGTAGAGGTTGCGTGTGAACAGCTTTTAGAAATACCTGAGCTTAGAAATAGGACAATCAATTTGATTGGATTTTCCCAAGGTGGTGTTCTTGCAAGGGCCTTGATTGAACGCTGCCCAGAATTAGACGTTGGAACATTCATAACTTTCGGTTCTCCACATTCCGGTATCAGCGATGGGCCTTTATGTCCAGCAACAGATCTGGCCTGTAAACAGAGAAATCGATGGCTAGTTAGTCAGGTATGGACGAACTTTGCACAGAATGGCATTATACCTGCTCAGTATTTTAGAGATCCAACGGATTATAGTGCATATTTAGAACACTCGAGATTCCTCATTGATATCAACAACGAAGTTGTGAATAATGGTGAAAAGAAGAATGAGGACTACATCAAAAATATTAGCAGATTGGAAAAATTGGTGATGGTTCTATTCAAACAAGATGAGACTGTTGTTCCAAAGGAGAGTGCTTGGTTTTACGATCAGGACAGATACACTGGCGATGTCTTGACTTTTGAGAATACCCAATTTTATAAAGATAATTTGATTGGGTTGAAAAATTTATACGATGAAGAGAAAATCGAATTTTTATCAATCGATGCTAAGCACATGGTGATAGACAATGAATTTTTGTTTCGAATTGCCTCCCAATATTTAATATAAGTGCTTCAGCTCATATTATTTCAACGTCCGACCCAAACAAGTCTCTAAAAGAATCACTGTCATCTCCTATTGAAATAATCGAGTTTGTAACGTTATCCGATTCTGAACTTAATTTATGGCTTTGTAGAATCTCCTCACTAACAAAAGCTTGCTCATTCATATCTGACGGTGTAAGTTCAATTGGTTCTTCACGATGTTCAATTTCGCTTATACTGTCATCGTAATCAAATTTGTGACGGATTTCGTCAATATCATCTTGCCTTTGGTGAACTTTACGTAGCATCCCGATCACATCAATAGAATCGTTACTGGACTCAGAAGTTGGGGATGTAATATCAATTTTTTTCATTGATAGATCTGGAGGAAAAAAGTCAGATTTAGGCTTTTTTTGAGATCCTTTGCACCTTATTGAAGAAAGCGAGCTATCTAAAGAACACTGTAACCTTGTTTTAGTCTCTGGAGGTGGGTTTGAATTGAGGGAATTACTATCGTTAACGAGAGGCTTGGAAGCCCTCTTCGTCACTTTGGGTGCAAGACCTTCACGACAACAGAAATGTCGGCATCTAAATTAATATTTGTCAGTATAGTCTCATATTGTTTGGCTACTATAATAACATACTTTGTTTTATCTTTACAGGAATGTTTACAGCTGTTGTTCTCTCTAGTTCTTTTCACAACTTGCGATTGCATTGTAGCCAATTCTTCATTATCGAATTTTCGTTTTGACTTGCCTGGGTAATCTTGCTTGGATGAAGCTTTGATTAAAAGGTCATCAAGACCATCATCATCGTCTTCTATACCAATATCGGAAATTAGATTATCATCTATAAATGTCAGTTGATTGGGAACTGATATGCGACTCAATTTTGTGAGGTACTTGCCTTTCACTGATGCTAGATTTTTGAATGCATGGCTTGGTATGGATCTCTCAAGATTGAGCTCAACCTTCCTCGAAAGCCCGGCTAGATAGAATAAGTTAGATGAGTCAATTCTCTATAAGATCAGAAAGTGAACTCACAGATTTCCTCACAAAACAAATAGACTGCAAACACAGCAGAATTTCTAGATTTAACAGGGAAACTCAAAGTGAACAGTTCCATGCCATTCAGTTTATTCAGATTTGACCTTCTGAAATCTATCAACTCTCCATTATTCATGCAACAAACTACATTCATGGTTAGCGGTTTACCATGCCATCTTTTGACATTGGTCTCACAAATCGTTTTAACTTCAATTTTGACTTCGATCAGAGAATTCGATTTCACATTTTTATAACCCAAAAATTTTACACTGAGGTCGAATTTAGGGATGCCATTTAAATCATTTAAGACCTTGTTCCCTTGTCCTGGTCGAAATCCTAAATAGAACTCTATAGTATTTGGCTCTAACTTCCTGAGGTCCTCAAACGACCGTATATCTTGATTTGCAAACTTCCTCACTGATGCTAACCCTATACCTTCAAGTTGTCTCAATTGAATAGGTAAATCATCCCAACATTTTCCCGTGATAGATATTGAGATTCTTAAACAGTTTAACAAAGAAATTGAGTCTTTCTTAGCAATACAACAATCCACAAAACATCTGAGTATTCGCCCTATATGCTTGAATACGTAAAATTTGTCCTGCTTGAATGCCTGCTGAATTTTAATAAAGTCAGTACTATTTGGATACTCTAGGCCTCCCAGTTCATACTGAATCATTAAATATATCTTCTCATAATTCTGTGATATGATTGTACTTTTCTTACTCTCATTCTTTAAAGGGTATCTCATGAGGGGGGAACTATTGATTTCTTTGAACAATTTTTTTTCGTTCCTCTTCAATCTAATCGACGCAAACTCGGAAGCCTGTGAAATCAGTAACAACAATTCTTCGACACTCCTTCCTTTCTTGCTTTTTATGAACGTTTTCATTGTATCGAAAAGTATATAGTACCTTGTCATAGAATCACCGAAAGCGGTACACGTATACCCGCCAGTTTCTAATTTGATTATAGAAAAGTCCAAGAGCTCTTTGATTCTGTGTTCACAGTAATTTGCTAATCTCTGATCCATATCATGATTAGGCAAGAATGGAATTTCACTATAAGCAGTTGGATTTCTTTTGTATCTTGTATAAAAAAAAGTGAGCTTGAACCAGTCCATTGCACTCTCGATGGAGGTCACAGTTTTCAAATAGATCTCGGCTGTCAAATTTTCATGTAAATTTAGGTGCAAACGACTTTCCAATCTCTCATTTCCTTGGACTAACCGTTCATAAGTGTTGATCTTATCTGACTCAGTCATCAAGACAGCTTTTCCTTGAGATTCAAACTGTGGTCTTCCAGCACGACCCATCATTTGCAAGATATCAAGTTCTGAGTACTCCTCAAAGACGGTTCCTGACCATATTTTGGTGCCTTTTATCACAACAAGATAAGCAGGCAAGTTAACTCCAACGGCGAGGGTTGAAGTAGAGCATAGAATTTTGACAGATCCATTGATAAAGTTCTTTTCCACCGACATTCTATCGTTGAAGGATAAACCTGCATGGTGATAGCATACACCTTTGGAAGATATCTCTGACAAATCCCTCTCCTTTATAGGTAGTAATTCTGAATTATTACTAGTTAGCCCAAAGTAGTTCTTATATATATACTTTGCCGTTGAAACGGTAGAGTTTCTCGTTGGACAGAAAATCAAAACAGGTTTATCAAGTGAATGCTCCTTTAAGACCTCGATTAATTTGGAGTTCAAAAAACTATCGAAAACAAAATCATTTGAGGTTTTGTTATACCCACAAACTATCTTTTTGAGTTTCACCGGTCTATATTCTTCACCAAAGACAAACGTTTGGGCATTTGAATTGTTTTCGGAATTGTACTTTATCCAACCTGAGACGTCTTCAATATTTGGAACGGTAGCTGACAATGCAATTATCCTAAGATTATCACAGATTTTCTGCATTCTTGTAACCGTTACTTCCAAAGCAGATCCCCGGTTTTCTCTTAAAAAGTGAACTTCGTCGATGAGCAAAAGCTTGATAAGGTCAAACAATTTTGTATAATCAGACCACCTTCTAGTCATGAGATCCCACTTCTCCGGTGTTGTGATAATAATGTTGGCCTTTTTGACCTTTTCTGTTTCTAGAAAACTAGTATCACCAGTCAAAGCTCCAACATTCAATCCCAAGGAAGAGAACTTGGTGCTCCAGTCAAGCTTCCGTTCATTGCATAAAGACTTCGAAGGGGCAATGTATAACACCTTTATATTACTTTTAGCGCCTGACGTGCTGAGCAGTCGCAATATTGCTAGTTCGAATAGTACTGTCTTCCCAGAACCAGTTGGAGCGCTTATGACAGAATTGTTATCAGTCTCATATATATATTTGAAGCAGGTAGATTGCATCTTGTTGAAGTGCGGGAAATTGAATATAGATCTCGAATTATCTGGAAGCTCAGCGGTTGGAACTAAAGACAAAATGTTTTGCTGCCCATGATAGGGAACATTTGACGAATTAGCACCACTATTGGAGTAGTCTTCAGGGTTTGTAAGTGAGACATCGTAGTTATTCGAAAACGTGCTGTTGCCGCCTTGCAAGTACCTTGAGATCTGATCCGAGCTTGACTGAGACTGCTGATACTGATGTGGATCCAAATGAGCATATGCACCCCTGTTATTGCTTTTGACCGCTATATCATCATCTTCAACTATCAAACTTTCAAGCTGTTGCATCAAATCCATAGCCGCTCGGTCAATTCGCTATGTGTATTCCTCCTGTAGCATCCTAAGCAGTTTTGGAGAGATTCGTTACATCTCCAGAAAGACTTGTATAAAAATCACCAACCAGCTATTGCGAAAAAAAAAACTGATTATTCCAACTCTTGCTAGCAAGCAACGATATTTGACACTGAGAAATGGACCAAAGCATGATCGATGCCAGTCTAGAGAAACTTCATAAGTAGTACTGCAGCTCAGCCGCCTGATGGACACAGGTAGACGCTAAATCAACAACAACACTACAGCAAGTTATGCGGCCAGCGGCCAGCGCTCATAGCTTACTGTCATATAACTCGGGTCACTAAAGACAATAAAATAGATAAACATCTGGTGTTCGGGTGCGTAACACAAAGAAAAGGGCTTCTCCTGTGCATTTCATTTGACGAGCCAGCCAGCCAGCTCTCTCTGGAAAAAAGGCGTATCGGTTACTATATTTGTCTTTCAGACTGGTGGAGCTTGGTGTTAAAACAAAGGGGTAATAATAGATTGAGACTTATTGTAACTATTTGCAAGCTACGTTTTTTTGCTTCTACAATTTATGTATCAGGTAAGTATTTAAGCATGATTACCGTAGAAGCAGAATCAAATTCTGCTACAGTTCAGTCTGCAAATGACAATGCTGAATCGACGTCACCAAGTGATATCGTGATGGTTTCTACCGCCAGTCCTTCAGGGTCTACTTCGGATAAAGATCCTGAGGAGATTGAACTACTTGAACCCGTGGAAGGTGAAGATATCGACTTGACTTTTACTAACCTAGGCACAAAAGCTATTTCTTCAGAGAATGGGGAAGAACAAGCGATCGAGAATACCAGCGAATTAGCGGAAGGAGCTGAAACAGAAGCAAACCAAACTTATCTAGAAATTTCTGATTCTGGAAGCAATAGTTACAATGGAAGCATCATAGACGAACTCGAAGAGGAAGAGCTACTGGAAATGAGTGACAACGAGCAAATACAGGAAGATAGAGGATTATCTGTCTCGCTTGAATATGAGCCTCCAGAGCCAGAAGTCGAAAAACTGGAGAAAGATGAACCAATTGAGCCAAGAAGCAATGGAATTGAAAGCAATAGTAACAAAGAAGAAGAAGAAGTAATTGTGCAGAAGAAGTCTCCTGCTGAGGTAGGGGTCGACACCGTCCAGAATAGTGTAGATGGCGAAGATGAACTATTTACAGTCATTGTCCTACATACAGATGTTTTTCCATATCTTTTGACTCCAGTCAACGAAGATGTTTTACACCAACTGTCTTTGAAATACGAAAATATCCTTAATCTCTTTGATGATGATACTGCTTTAAATTGCAACATATGTGACCTTTTGCAAAATATTCGTGAGACTTTCAAGAACCTAGGGAATCCCTTTTCTGAATCTGATGAGCTCATGCTCAACTTCAAAGATTTTGGAATTTCATTATGTGAGTCAAACGTTGAAGCAAAAAGGCTCAAATTGTCTGACATCTTGAAAGTGTTCTATTCAGCTCTCAAAGCGAAGTCACAGGAAGAACCGATCTGCTGCTTAAATCTCGAGTTATCCTCAGAGAAGAGCTTTATCCAATATTTCAACATGATGAAGGCTAGACAGGAATCAGAAGCAAAATCAGAATCAGAAGCAAAATCAGAAGCAGAAGCAGCTCGCTACCGGCAACCAGAACCAGAGGTTGATATTTCTAATATAGAGAACAGTGGAAAGAATAGTATAAAGTCGCCGATTGAACTCAGCGAAGAGGAGATAAGCGAGCTCAACAACGATATGTCTACGGACAAGGCTAACGAAAGCATAGTTAATAGAGCGGTAGGGAAGAGGCCTATTGAAGAAATCGAAGATGACGTTCAAGAAGACGATAGCGGGAATGCTACTTCAAAGAAGCAGAAGTAGGCGCTTGCTACATTTTTTTGTTTTTTTCCTCTAAATTTTGACTATCGAAGAAACAGTTATTTTTGCGAAGCACCAACAACTAGTAAACAATGAATCTGGTCGAAGAAGTTGGTGATGCACTGCTAAGCTGGTGTGCTTCCTATAACCATGTCACTGCAGAGGATGTGGATGGACTCGGTGGTGTTATTAACACCATTGAATTGAAGTTGAAGGATAAGCTAGCGCTAAACAAGAGGGCGGCAAAATTCTTGAAGTTGTGCATCAGTTCCAATGTTGAAGAGAGGACTTTTTACGCTATACAAAAGCGCGGAGTTCATGAAGACAGGCTCTTCATAGAGAGCTGCAATAATTCAGAGCTAAGCATTACTGACGACTTCAGAACTGAAATTACATTTGAAAAACAATGGATCCATCAACTAGATTCAACCTGCCAATTCGAAGACAACCTCTCTGCAACTAAGGAAGTTCTAAAAGTGACTCGCGAAGTTAGAGAGTTCATGAGAAGCTGTGTAAGTAGAAATCATGATACCCCGACGCCTTGTCATATCAAACAGCAAAAAACATTAGACCGGTTTTTCTTGAGCAATATAGATGTAACAGGGGAAGAAGATTGGAGCACTGGTTTTTGGTTAGTGCCTCCAGAAATAGATATCAAGCAGCTCAATGAGCAAGAATATCTTGAAGAGAAAATTGATGAGGCCAGTAGTTGCTCGATTTCTTCTCCAGAGCAGATGACTGTTGTGGACAATTCAGAGAAAAGGTTTAGCGTTGATATCATCACCAACATTGACATGGATTCAGAGCTGTTGCAAATGAATGTTCCGTACAAGATTTGGTCTGCTTTGTCTACAGAATCTGAGATTGATTGGAGATTTGAAGAGTCAAAGCTCCTATCTGAAGACTTGGAAAATGGTGTTGAGTTCCGCTTACCATTGTTGTTCATGGATACCAAGCCTACTTTTGACGAACCAAGTTCTCCGTTTGACTTTGTCGAACTCTGTGATCACGTTCCAAAATACGAGATGGATCCAATTATCGATTATGATGTATGGTGCAGTGTTTGCCCATTTATTGAGACGGACTTTACTGATGAACAGATCGCATATAATCCTCATACGTTGTTGACATTAGATATTAGTTTACCACAAATAATACCAGCAGATGAGTTGATACTCGATGATGATAGATTCCAGAATGAAGATCCTTCGAAAAGAGCAACAGATTTAAATTGGTCGGTCAAAAATCATGAGGAAGTTGAAAGCAGTACTATAGAAAATTCTAATATCGAAAATACTAATTCCATATTTGAGGAAGAGTCTCATTCAACACTTTCAGTGAAAAACATCTCTGAGTCAACCCGTGCCACAAAAATGTCATCTCCAAGGCTTGATATCACCGAAAATTCTGCAGTCAAGAGGGACTGGAATGACGAGTTTGATGACCTTATCATAAAGAAGAAAAAAACACTCAATGATTTATCTGCTTCCAAGAGCTCAAATTACGCTAACCCATTCGTTGACTTGCTCAGAGATCAGCCAATAATGTCAACGTTTTTGCAGCACAGTATCAGTGAATTAACATCATTTGAAGAAGAAGTCGTCACGCAAAAAGCTGTAAAAACACAAGAGAGAATTAGTGAAGTCTGTGAAAATCGAATAATCTTCAACTCATCCTTGATCCCCGATAATTTAGTCTTGCTTAAACTTTTGAACAAAGTGACATCTTTAGATATTGAAGAATTCGACCTCGATGTTCTCGATGTTGATTTTATCATTTCTCCTACTGTTGGAGTAATGATTGTTAATGATAAGCTTTGTAACCAAGTGAAAGAGAATGGGCGATCCGTTTTGGAAGAAAGAATCCTGTTTAACAGAACCCGATACAAGAATTTATATGTGTTTATAGATTCTTCTGGTCTTTCAAAAATCGAGGCGTTGTTCGGATTTCAGGTCTGTATGTCGTTGATTGAGGTCAAAACCTGGATATCTATTGATGAGCATGATGTGTGCCGACGTATCAATCGTTTGTCGTTAAATTTTGGGACACTCATAGATACAGAGATGATAAACTGTGTAAGTTTTTCTTTCAGTGGGTTAGTGCGCGTTCTGGTGAATGAAAGGACAAATTTGACATTTTTTTCTAGCCGGATGTTTTGTTATTATCTGAATGTGGGCTTAATACGATGTTAGCAATTCACATCATCCAAAGGTGCAACCTTGATGAATTCATTATGATGAATCACAAGGAAAGAACACAGAAATTTAGTGATTGTATCACCACCTTTCAATTGGTATGACATACTTTTGTTTTTTTAAACATTTATGAGCTCTCGCTGACAATTTGGTTTATTTCTAGGATAGACTGGATGCGCTCTTCAACACCGAATGGAGCCTTCTCCCCTAAACAGGCACCCATAATGTCAAAAAGTAGATAGTTATTTAAATGTAGTTTATAGCACATATATTACGTAATGAATTATGTAAGAATGATTTTTTGGAAGTTTTGAAACGTCAACAAAAAGTAAAATCAAAAAAAGGATTTCAAGAACAACAAGCTCTGGAAAGAAAAAGTTAGGTGTTCCGTCCTTCAGAATCTGAGATAGAGCAGTGTAGCTGAGATTATTTGGACTATTTTTCAGAAGGGCTGTGAGGTCAATTGAGAACGCGTATTCACACTGTTGCTGGCCCCAATTTTCAATAAATCAACTGTCTTCAAAGATCAACGAAATCTGAACCCAGAACAGCCATGGTTGTCTTAGCTGCCTCTATCATCACACGCAGTGGTAAGGCAATTCTATCGAGACAATTCAGAGACCTTACCAGGAACAGAGTCACAGAGCTGCTAGCGAACTTCCCGGGTTTGTTGTCGGATAAAAACACTCAACACACCACGGTTGAAGATGAACACGTTAGATATGTTTATCAGCCGCTGGATGACTTATACATCATTTTGATTACAAACCGTCAGTCGAATATATTGCAGGATATTGATACCCTACACCTATTTTCAGAAGTGGTGACCTCGTTGCTGAGAACCATCAATGAGCATGAAATTTTTGAGCACGCTTTTGAAATATTGAGCGCATTTGACGAAATCATCACACTCGGTTATAAAGAGAACCTATCGTTATTGCAGATCAGAACCTTTTTGGAAATGGATTCTCACGAAGAAAAGATCCACGAAATTATCGAACGTAATAAAGAATTGGAAGCAACAGAAGAGAGAAAGCGTCGTGCTAAAGAAATTCAACGTAAGGAATTGGCACGCCGCAACATGGATTCCGCGTTCCCATCATCTATATCTAATAACTTTAGTGTTGGAGCCGACAAGTACGAATCAGTATCTGAGCCACAAAGCCAAATTTCACCTCTTGTACCTGGTCCGACTGACTATTCATCAAGTGCTAGCAAAACGAAGCAAGCTCCTCGTGGACGTGGTCTACAACTAGGTAAGAAAAAATCTAACAAATTGGGCACTGGTGATCCTTCTTCTGAACCTTTGATCTCCACACCTGAACCAAGATATTCTGAACGGTCATCATCTCAAGATGCATCTCAACCCCAGTCACAGAGAGGTGTTCCTGCCCCACAGGATGACAAACCAGTTAACAATGGTATACTGGTCACCGTTGAAGAGAAAGTTTCAGCAGAGATCACTCGTGAAGGTTCTATTCTTTCATCCGAGCTGAAAGGGGTGTTACAATTACGTATCAACGATCCAGAATTAGCACAAGCTAAGATATTGCTGGAGAACGAAGGAGCTTCTCATGGCATCCAATTCAAGACACACCCAAATGTCGACAAAGCTTTATTCAGCAACGAAGCTACCATTGGATTGAAGAATGCAAGCAAGCCATTTCCTTCTAATGATCAAAATTTGGGAGTCTTGAGATGGAGAGGTGTTGGTAAAGCTGATGAAACGAAATTCATTCCAATCCAATTCTCAGCATGGCTGAGTGCAAATGGAAGCATTGTTGATGTTACACTCGAGTTCGAAGTTACAGAGGAGTACAACGAATCGATCAATAATATCACAATCTTAGTTCCAGTTCCAACTGAGGACGTTGAGATAAAGTCTGATAATGCCACAATAAGTGCAATAACTGAAGAAGGTATTTTCTTCCATATTGACAACTTATCTCCAGGTCAGAATGGCGTCTTGGAATTCTCAATTGATGCTAACGAGGAAGCTCTATTCCCAATCGAAGTTAGTTTCACAAATGAAAATCCTGTTAATACATTGGGTAAGATCAAGGTTCTGGATGTTGTCACAACTGAAAGCGGAGAATCGTTACCATTTGATCTATTATCTGAATTGTCCAGTGAGGGTTACTTCATCGTTTAAAAATGTTAAAAGTTGTAATTTTATCATCTTTTCATAAATATAAAGTTAGAACATTTGTTTAATTCTTCTTTTCAAAAGATAAAAAGAAACCCATCCGTGGGATATACGATCTATTTTGAATCGTATACAGTAATTATTTTTCGTTCATATTAATGAGTAAATCAGGCCCACTTATATTTTTGATTATACAATTACGGTACGGTATAAGTTTGTCCCGTCAACGCAATAGTAAAATTAATACCGAGTTCATACTTCTCGTTCAATTGTTGCAACTCCTGTAAGATCCGAATTTTTGGGTCAGAACTCAACATCCGCGTATCTTTAACATGCATTATAAGGACATTTAAGCCATTCAGCGGTTTGATGCTATCTGGATACTGCGAATATATAATCCTATTAAGAACCAGCAATTCATCAAACAGAGTGTTAGGTGTCAAATGTCCATACAGCGGCTGGCCTCTTGGAACATTATATGTAGAACATTCGATGAGTATTGTGTTGAGGCTTTTGTTGACAAGCAATATAGCAATAGAGTTCCATATTTTCAAATTGCTAATCTTGTGAGAGTTACCGTCAGACTCAACGTCTCCAAATATGAGGATATACTTGTTGTTGTTGGTATTTTTAATCAAATAGGCGGTACTCTGGTACCTCACTGCTTGGCTGACACCAGCACCATGGCTCACCTTGAAAGGCGTGACTTGGTAGAGTTCTGTGATCTTTTGCTCCTTCTGGGCTTCTAGCTCTACCAGCTTCAAAAACAACCCATTATCAGCCGAGCATAGGTTTGGCCATATAATACCATTGAAGACGAATTTCTGTAAGGCCTCAATAGTGTCATATAGCCCAAATACTCTTGTATTGGAATGTGGATAACAGCCAGCGCTGTTTATCACCAGTCCACTTATATGGTCCAAATGTGGGTGCGTTATCAAATAGTTCTTGATCAAGTCGAACAACTTGTACGAAACTTCAATGGGCGCCAGATTTAAACCTTCAAATTTCAATGGATGCGAAATTTGGATACTAGAGCCTTCGGAAATGTAGCTGGTGATAGCTAACGAGTCGTTGTAGAACTGTAACACAGAGTTTGTCAGGGCGTCGTCATTGCTCTGCAAGGAATCCTTGATGAGTTCTGTCAGTCTTCCCAACCCAGAACCCGCGTCTATCGCCAACACGCAATGCGACAGTTGCTCGCGGATAATTTGCGAGTATGATAAGCATGTGGGTTTAAGTAGATATGAGCTTGTGATACACTCTAGCGGCCCTCCAGAGGATCCCAGCACTGTTATGTCAAAATTCCCTGGCATATCTGTGCCATAAAGGGGATGTATTGATCGTGTGTGTCTACCTCCAACAATTCAAAGCAAAGTGCGTTTATAAGGGCATTAATACCAATGGGCAGAATGACAGATTGAGATGCAGTGTGGTAATGAAATATGTGTATTGTCAAATGAATTCTGCAGCTGGGTTCCAACTTTACAGTAGAACTCGATTGCCTGGACTTCTAACACTAAGCACAATAGCAATTTTTTTCTTAACCTATCGGATATTGACACAACTCCAGTTATGGGCTGCGGGTGAGGCAAAAGGCCAAAAAATGCTACGTTATAATAAGTCGACTGATGGAATATGAAATATGAACTATACAGTTTGAGTACCGTATCCTTTGATATTCTTTGCGAATCTCCAGCTTTGGTTTTCAGGTCTTAGCTCCTTTTCAAACACCAAACCTTTGGATTTGGTGATTGTAATTAGGGAGTACTTATCTAGCGATCTAGCGTCTCTATAGAACAAAACTTTCATACATTCTTTGATGGTTTTTCTTGCTGTTTCTTCATCTACATTAGCGACATCTTCTTCCTTCTCGACAACTTTTCTCAACAATGGTACCGCCAAGTAAGAACCAAAGCCAGTAGCAAGTGTTGGGGAAGAGTAGGTAACACCTAGTAAATCAACATATTTTAAAAAAGGAGTTCCATCTTCGTTGAGTCCTCCCACAACAACAGAGTTCCACAATGGGTCCATCTTGTCTCTTCTTGAATAATACAATCTCGACAAAAACTCATGTATGTGCTTAGCTCTCAAAGGATGTCCATCATGATCGTAGTTCTCATCGATCTCCAAGCCTTCCAATACTCTTTTAACGTACTGTAAATCTGAAATATCACCAGACAATCCAACGACAGCATCCTCTCCAACTGGCAGCAACCTCTCTACATTGCTGTACTTGGCAAGCGAGCCGTAAGAACCTAGGTTATCAGCAGCAATTATAATACCTTCGTTGAACTTCATGGCTACAACTGAAGTACCTGTCACGATTGGTTGTTGTGTATGCATTGTTGGTATGCTATTAACACCAGCATTGGCAATGTTATCGTTATACTTGCCGTATTTTGCATCATCGGGTCTGCCCCATCTGAAGGGATCGTGGTCCATCTTGGAATTCGGCAATCACCAACTTCTAATGCAATGGAACAAGCTTGAAACCAGGTGCTTGATTGATGTCCTCTTCATAACGAAGCTACTTTATCCAGTGGCAATAGCTAAATAGTGAAAGTGCTCGGAACGAAAATAAAAACAGGGTAACAATATTGATATAGCCTTCTGATCTAGCCCACGCTTCTCATGGGTTATGTGACGATGCCAATGGTAACGCCCTAAAGCTACGAGTAGAAGAGTATATTTTTGATGTGTATAATAAATAAATATGATGGCGTTATACTAGCTAGCACATTGTCTGTGCTATTTTTCTGTTTTGCCTTTTTTTTTTTGCCTTACTCTCTCTCTCTCTCTCGGCGTCTCTATCCCATAACAGCCAGTGTGATAGGACGGAATAAATGCGAATTCGAAAATGTGTATGTAAATATTGGTTCTTCCATATAATAGACGCACTTCTCCTCTGATGATGTATAACGACCGCTTTTACGTGCCTCCAATGATCAATCCTTTTCTTTTCCTCTTCATTTTCCCGTATGAATTATGCTAAATGTGTTGTGTGATGAAGTGAACGGGTCGAAATGATTTTGCGCGTTCATTAACCAATGCGTGATTAGTATATCAGCTCTGCACCACCTGAATTTATCTGCTCAGCTTCTAAATCAGATGGGAATCTTGGTCTGAATCTTTCAGGTAGATCGAATACCGATTTGTATACCGGCTTTGGATTTCTCAAGGCTGCAAAGTACGAGATCTTAAGCGTGCCTTTTCCTCCAGGTGTTACGCCACCAGATAATGGATGTGCTTGAACGCTTGCATCTGGACGGGCTACCACTAAAGTGATTAGAATTAGTTTAAACATTTGGAAAACAGGAAAACAATGCAAATGCTTACTAGGACGTGGATGCTTGCCTCCAAAAAACTTGATCAGCGGGGTATGTGGTTTGAAAAAGATTCCAGTTGGACGCATATTGTGTTAGTCTTGAGATGTAAACAGCAATAAAGCAAATTGCCAGACGTTTTCTCTTTGTTTTAATATGTGCTTCTTCTGCTTCGCTTTTAAGTACTCCCAAGCTTAATACCCTCTTGCGGTGGAGTGGACGGTTCAGCGGGCGCGGACTACCGGAGCCAAACACGGCCTAGATATGCATGCAGGGTGGTTGGGATGTGGACTGGGGAAAAAGGTGAAGATCCTAGACCCGTGAAAAGCAGCAGCCATGGCACCGTGATTAGGTTCAGTTTTGCTGCCTAAGTGTTCGGCTAAACGTCCCTGGGGAGAGACTCGTTCTGGGGAGAAGGTCTCTGCCGGACCCCATTGAGGACTCGGCTCAAATCCGGTAATATTAGACCACCAACGGTACGAATGCAAGTCAAAGACACAAGAAGAATGGAATGGAATCAGAAGAACGAGAGAGACAAAGACCAACACCAAACTGAGCCCTGCCTTTAACGGAACATCCGCGGCAACACGGTTACAAGAACTCCAACATTTGTCAATTTGCTTTTCCTATTTATGTATATATACTAAGAAATGTTACATGACTAGGAATCACTGGAAGTAAGGCTCTTCTTTTTCAAATGATCTTTTCTGGGGTTTCTTTATTCTTTTTTTTTTTTCTTTTTTTTTTTAGCTTACAGTGTAGTGGAGTTTGGAACAGTAGATTATTTTTAGTATGTGTAGAATATACGACTTGACACATTCTAGTTTTTGCTCTTGTACTCTAAAATCTGTGCGACAGAATCTTTGATAGTCTTCTCCAAAGGAATCCACTCTGCAATTCCAGTGATTGCCAACGTCTTAGAAGTATCGTAGTAAGCGCCGTTCTTTTTTGCAGCTTCTTCAGCGCCCTCAGGCTTACCCTTCGCAATCTTGCCATCCAGTTCAGGGAACTCCTTGTTGATCAAGTTCAAGAGGACTTGACCATTGAACGAGCCGTTTACTGGGAATAGTCTCGCACCAGCCAACTTGCTATTTTCTAGAGGCAACACGTGCAAGAGTGCAACGTCACGAACATCAGTAGACAGCCCAGTTGGTTGAGCGAAAAACTCTGTATTTTTTGGGTCCGAAGAGAGCAATTTGTTGACGATTTCTGCTGAAGTATTCAACACTGGGTTAACTAGAGCGGAGGAGAACTTTTGAGGACCAAGCACGTATGGTGGGTTAACAGTGGTCAATGTGAAATTTGGCTTCTCATTCTTGACGAAATCACGCGCCAATACTTCAGCGTATTTCTTGGAAGCAGTATAGGCTTTAGTTTCTTCTTCGACATCTTCCCATTTCACTGGGTTCCAGGTTTCTTCGGTATGAATGAAACTTGGATCCCCGACTTTGTCTCTGTTTACAATAGCAGCAAATGATGAAGTCACAACAACGTGCTTGACTTGAGGCGCAAGCTTCTTGACAGCAGTCAAAATGTTCTTTGTACCTTCAGTAGCTGGTTTCAAGTATGCCTCTTTCAAATCCTTGTTCAAACCGAAGGAGAATGGCGATGCCGTGTGTAGCACTTCAGTTATCTCTGGGTGCTTTTCTAGAACTTGGTCAAACGCATCTGCAGTAGAAATGTCTTTAACAACTTCGAAACTCAGGTTCTCCTTCGTCAGTTTTGGATACTCTTCCTTGAATTGCTTGAAAATGTTTTCACCTTTATCTTCTGATCTGACAGTGCCGATAACGTTATAACCTTTCTTCAACAAAGCATCTAGAACGTGCAGGGCAATGAACCCTGAAGCACCAGTGACTAAAACAGTAGTAGCAGACATTTTATATGTACCAATTGAGCTTTGGAAACTTGCGTTACAATTGATAGCTGAGCTTTTTCCACTTTCTTGAATAGTTCTCTTTACATACATACATACATATATATATATATATATGTATATATAGATTAGTAATGATTGCGGCTGCTCTCTTTTTCCCCAAAAGAGTAGTACAAATCGGCAAAAATGTCGAATTAGAACTATATTCTTTATAGAAGAGCAGTGCAGAAATAGTTGTGTGTTTCAGTACCCGGAAATAAGGGCCCAGAGACAGTCGCTTAAGGTAGTCCGTCCGATCAGCTTAACAAGACTTCTTTGAGGGCTTTAGAGTACTATACAATGCTTCGAAAACTTACCCGCATTTGTAGCTTCACTTATCACAACAAGGGATCGATTGAATCCTACACGAAATAAGTAACAAATTGTTTAGTGCACGACCAAACTTGATTTCTGGCGTGGCCTTTCTGAAATAGCGGATTTAGCTCAGTCGGGAGAGCGTCAGACTGAAGATCTGAAGGTCCTGCGTTCGATCCGCAGAATTCGCAGATGGGTTTTGTTCTTTTCTTACTTTGATTTTATCTGTAATGCTTCTCGCGAGACAGTTAGCTCAATGCGGCTAGCTGAAGGAGCCATGAACCATGCGACCGTCATTTCCATATGTAGTTTTTTCCAAATAATATATACTACATCTCGCAGCCAATCTAAACTGTTTACAAGAGGGAAAACGAGTTTTTAGACATTTACATGCTGGATTGGGGACTATTTACGGTCTGCCAGTAGAAATCAGAGACGTTTCGTACCGATCACCCCCATTTTCGTTAACTGTCCTCGCATATGTTATAAGATGGCAGTATATCATACTTTAAATAACACAACCTGAGAAAACAAGTGTTTAACAGTCACCTGGTGGGCACCAGCACTAATATTGGATTTGCCCGTTTACTTTGATTTGCCTCGCCGTAGAATCACTGAGTAGCGTAAATTGTGTACTGTCAGCGTATATTATGGATTATCCAAATCAGATCTTTTGTTTACAATTGTAAGCATGTCATAGCTGCTGAGAATTATATTCTCTCTAGCACAAAGATTTCAGGACTTTTCGAGAACCGAGGCTCCTCATCATTGCTCTCTGATGTCCAGCTCACATGAGGAACGCAGAGAAGAATATCTGAATAAACTGTTTGAAAGCAACAGAGTTCTTACTCCAACCAACCCAAGTTCTCAAAACTCCCTCCCTCAGCAGAGATCTAAGATGGAATCGGACGTTTCCCATGATTCTGATGCAAATGATAACGACTCCACATTCCTGGAAGCCAACCTGACACCCTTGACTTATGAACAAATTGAAAATGACCCAAAGACACCAATATATAGGGCTCAGTTTGCCTCAAGAAACCGAGAATCTTCTGCAAGAAGCTTCTCACCAGCTCCAACAGAAACAGGCCCAAGCAATACTTCTAGCTCATTGATAGTGCCGCCAAAAAATAATATATCATTGAGAAAGCATGTTCTGAGTAAGATAAAACCGAGTCACACTAATTCGAAGCTATCAAGTGAAGCTCTCGAAGCATCAACTCCGGTAGGGCATGACATCCAGAAGAGCACAAGTGAAGACTTTGAGCCTGCCTCAATTTTAAAAAAACAGGACTATTATTATGACAAGGACCTTTCCAAGAAAATCGTCAAAAAAATACCTAGATTGTCCAAAGCATTAGATGCAAATAAACAATTGAATCCAGTAAAAGGGGCAAAGGTTGTGTTTTCACCACATAAAACAGAATATTCTCCAATCTCGTTTATAGCGAGTTCTCCATTGAAAAAAAGCATAAGATACTCTAGTCCCTTGACAGACTCGTTGAAAGGTGACATTTCAAGAAATTCATACCAATCAAGAAGGAAAAAGCTCGAAAAACAGGGAAATGAATCGATAGATGATAATAGAACTACTGATGGAATTGAATCAAAGGACACAACAAATAAAAAATCAAAGAAATCGAGGAAAGCACCGAGTATGTTCAGCTTCAGTTTCAAATCACTGGTCGATCCCCAGCTACCATATATTCTCTCATTATATCTGCAGCTATTGTTCAATGTCGTTATTGTTTCAATTCTGTTATACTTTGTCTACTCATTCATTTCGACCGTGAAAGCAGATGTAGATAATAAGGTTGAGTCTTATTCTGCAGATATCTCACAGGAGATTGCAATGTGTTCAAGAGAATATATCAGAAACAACTGTGAGCCTGGAAAAAGAGTTGTTGCAGCTGAAGCTAGTTGTGCAGAGTGGGAGAGATGTATGAAGAGAGACCCAAGAACCGTTGGTCGAGCAAAAGTTGGTGCCGAAACGTTCGCTGAAATAATAAACGGCTTCATAAAACCGATCAGCTGGAAATCAATGACTTTCCTGTTTTTGATAACAGTGGGATCGTTAGTTCTTACAAATGCAGCATTTGGAACCTATAGAAATTATTCACAATACGACAATACGTTCAATGAACGAGCAGAAGCTTCAAACCAAGACAATTCAACGCCCCACACGCCCTTCCGAACGCCCTATCAATCGCTACCATACAATCCTGCCTTTAGTCGTTATTACACTCCTAGAGTTTCGACAAGCCCAACAACTTCTATTGTAAGACACAGAATGAGATCTTCTAACAAGAAGATCAAGAGCTGAATACAGTCTACTTAGCAAAAGACCCCTGATGATAAAAATTATTAAATAACTGCTTGTTCTATATAATACAATGCGTAGTAATGTGAGAAATTAGCTTTCTCTCTTAGATAGCCTCCAATCTCTAAATTCTTTTGTCAAAATTTCGTCATTCAAGACTGATTGCGCTCTATCTGCTGTTAGCTCGAACATGGAGAATGTTTTATTGTTTGGGTCGTAACTGATTTTAAATGCTTTGCTCTCATCTTTAGGAAAATGATCCACTATCCAGTCAACCACTGCGCCATACCATTTCAGAGCATCTATACAATTTGTTTTTCGGGAGCTTTTGTTCAAAGGGCTGTTTTTTAAGAGTAGTGGGATCTCTTCAGTTTTGTATTCTTCAACGGATCTCAGAATTAGATCATCGTCTCTGAATCCATATACGATCCTATTTATACCCAACAAAAATGTTTGTGCCCATGTGCGGAACAGTTTTTTTTCAAAGTTTAAAGCGTGTCTTGGCTCAGTGATAATTTTTGTAGTTTTCAATTCAACGTAGTGCTTTAATGGGTTGGAATCTTCTGGCTTGTAGTCCCAAACACAGTCAACTTCGCCAGCAATGACAATTTTTTTCTTGCCAATTCCGGTTCTTACAATGGATCCGTACTGTTCGATATTGTTGACTATTTTCTTCGAATTTTTCTCGATAGTGGATCTTGAAGCTTTGTTCAGTGGCTTCGGTAGTGTTGCAACGTTCTCAAACTTATATCCAGAATATGCAACCCGTTGGGACTTTTGATCCTGCAATTCTGCTTTCTTCACGGATTTATCTTGCTGGATGAAAATATGGCCGTCAAAATACAGCGCAATGAGATCAATTGCATCATGGAGATTATACGGCAGCACTAATAACTTTGTCATGATGCCTCTCCAAGTAACAATATCAGCTTTTATCTTTGTATTATGATCAGCTTCATACTTCTGTAAAGCAGCCAGGTACCCGTTCATCTCCCCGTCTCTGGCTTCGTCGAATTTCTTGAACTTTTGAAATCCAGCACCCAAGTCAATATTTGTGTCAATTTCAGAGTCTGGCAGGAAATAGTAACTCAGAGAAGAATCATCGTTCACGTATTCGCCATCAAAAGTCCTAGAGAACGAACATAATTCTTTAGGATTCTTCACTGACGTTGTCTCTGCTCTGCTATCCAGTGATAGAAATATGGGCTTATTCATTTCGCCAGTAGCTCGAGAATTTGTGGTATCGATAACCTGCTTATATGCTGTTTACTGAAAAGTTTTATAGTGAGAAAAAAGGAAGAAAAGCACCAAATGAGGAAATATACGAGTTTTGGAGAATTGTCCCTTTTGTCCTCATATCTTAATAGGAGGAATGGTACCTTGAGGACAAATGTCTTATGACCAAATATTTTTGCCCGGAACGATTGACAGATTGAATTACAAAACACAAAATTAGCAAAGATGTGCTGTTTCAATCCATTAGAAAAAGTAAAATGGATATTGTAAGAAGAACTTAATGAATTTTGCTCCATATCCACAACCTCAGATTTTACTTCATGACCTAGCCCAGAGGACGGTGAACAGTTTTTCGATTGTTCTCAGAAGTGCCCTTACCATGTTTGAAAAATTTATCCATAATCATCATCAAAACGATGGAACATGATGATACGGGACATGAAAGGAGCAAGAAGAATTAGAAAATATCGTCCCAGGAAATGTCTTTCAGTTTAGAGATTGCCACAAAGGCACCAATTGTTGCATATCCCTCCCTAATAGCAGCAGCGTTTGTGAATTCGCTCTCTGACAGTGCAATCAAGATTGATTTCATTGACGATAAAGCTGTCGATGACAAGAAAAGCAGCGTCAAGTTGATTGAAGACACCAATACTGTTGCTGCTGCTGATGCGGAAGTTTTGAACAAACTGGCTACTTCTTTTCCTGACGCTCTCCTGGCCGCCAAGGAGTCCCAAGAATGGATTGCATTTGCCCTGGAAGAATTAATTGTCAAAGACTTCAAAAAGCTATCATCTTCCCTAGAGAAACTGGATTCGCATTTGAACTTTCGTTCCTTTGTCGTTGGATATCAGCCATCTCTTGCTGATATCTCTGTATGGGGAGCTCTGAGATCTAATGGTGTTGTTGGTTCTGTCATTAAGAATTCCGTTTACATCAACGTTACTCGTTGGTATCAATTCCTTGAAAGCGACAAGAAATTTGGTGGTATAGTTGAACTTTTCACTAAATCTGTCTCTGAATTGAAAAAGAAATCAAAAGTCAAAGCTGATGGTAGCAAGGAAAGCCACAAAGCGAATTTCGATATTGATTTAAAAGATGCTATTGATGGTCAAGTTGTTACTCGTTTCCCACCTGAACCGTCTGGATATTTGCATATTGGTCATGCCAAAGCTGCTATTTTGAACAAATATTTTGCTGACCAATATCACGGTAAACTGATCATCAGATTTGATGATACTAACCCTTCAAAAGAAAAGCTGGAGTTCCAAGACTCGATTATTGAAGATTTAAGACTTCTGGGTATCAAAGGTGACAAGTTGACATTTTCTTCGAGCTATTTCGACGAGATGTTTGAACTTGCAGTTCAATTGATTAAGGAAGGCAAAGCATATGCTGATGACACCCCATTAGAAAAAATGAGACAGGAAAGAATGGATGGTATTGCATCTGCCAGACGTGATCGTACTGTTGAAGAAAGTTTGAGAATTTTCACTGAGGAGATGAAGAATGGTACTGAAGAAGGTTTAAAGAATTGTATCCGTGCTAAGATTTCATATGATCAACCAAATAAAGCTCTTAGAGACCCTGTCATCTACAGATGCAATCTGACACCACACCACCGAACAGGTACTCAATGGAAAATGTACCCAACCTATGACTTCTGTGTCCCAGTTGTTGACTCAATTGAAGGCGTTACTCATGCTTTGCGTACTATTGAGTATAGAGACCGTAATGCACAATATGACTGGTTTTTGGAGAATTTACATTTGAGAAAAGTCCATATTTGGGATTTTGCTAGAGTCAATTTTGTCAGAACTTTACTATCCAAGCGTAAACTTCAATGGTTTGTCGACAAGGGCTACGTTTCCAATTGGGATGATCCAAGATTCCCTACTGTTAGAGGTGTTAGACGTAGAGGTATGACTGTTGAAGGTTTGAAGAACTTTGTGATCTCTCAAGGCCCATCCAAGAACATCATCAACCTGGACTGGAGCATTATTTGGGCTGCAAACAAGAAAATCATTGATCCTGTTGCTCCACGTTATACTGCTGTTGTGAACCCTGTGAAAATCCATATTGTTGATGGCCCAGTAAAACCGTACGTTGAGAAGAAGCCAAAACATAAAAAAAATCCAGAAGTTGGTGAAAAGGATGTCATTTATTCCTCTGATATTGTTATTGACCAAGCGGATGCTGATTTGCTACAAGAGGGCGAAGAACTAACGCTCATGGATTGGGGTAATGTTATTGTCACCAAGGTCAACAAAGAAGGAGACCATGTCAATGCAATCGAGACTAAATTGAATCTAGATGGTGATTTCCGTAAGACTAAATATAAATTGACATGGTTAGCAGACACACCAGACAAAGTTCCTGTTGATCTTGTTGATTTCGATCATTTGATTACTAAAGATAAATTGGATGAAGGGGACAACTTCGAAGATTTCCTCACAAAAGAAACTGAGTTCCATACTGAAGGTATTGCCGATCTTAATATCAAAGACTTGCAAGCTGGTGATGTTATTCAGTTCGAGAGAAAAGGTTATTACCGCTTGGATCAACCGGCTAAAGATGGCAAACCAGCTGTCTTCTTCACCATCCCAGATGGTAAAACCGTCAATAAGTATGGTGTCAAGAAATAGAATTGCTAAAACAGTCTACTAAGTAATAAAATTCAATAAACGACGCGAATTCAATTAAAGTACTGAACATATAAAATAACTTCCGGCGATCAAGTAAAGAGACATTAGGGAAGTTGATTCTTCAACAAAACGCTCAATGAAACGCTCATCTTGTTGGATGCTTGTGCTTGTTTATGATCATGTACCTTACGAAGATCTCTAAACTCGAGACAACCAGAGACAAGAAGAACACTGTTATGATCATGTACGTGATTCTGGTCATGTTCTTCTCTGCAATGGAATCTTCCACGACATCAATGAACTCCAGGAAGACTTTGCATCTGTCATTAAGTACCTCAACTCTTTGATCAATCTCCAAATATTCCCTTGTTGCATTATATAGTGGATGCAAGCTAGGTTCAAAAGACCAAAAGAATTCGGGTGTATCCAATATACTAGATGACAAATTGACGTCAACTCTCAGCTTGAACAGTTTTCCTGATTTCTTTAGTAGTTGCTCCCTTTTCAACCCTAACCTACCAGTTAATGCCAATCTTTTAGGAAGTCTGGAAACAGAATACAAGATTGGGGATATTCTAGATTCAAATCTGCTCAATTTTGTTGACTGAGCAATTGCATGTGACATCGTGAGCTTAATTAAGTGATCACCAGACCTTAGAGTTATCATATCATTAAAAATTCTTGGTCTTTCAGTTTCCATATCATATTCAAAATGGAATTGTTCAATTTCGATGTAGTTCTCGTTTATAGGCCTGATAACAAGTTCATTTCTATCTTCTTTTTTGTTTCTGGCAAACGATATATCGCCTAGAATGTTCTTCTCCTGGATCTCTGTGAAGTTCCAGAATACTACAACACCATAATTGAATATGAACATTTCAGCATGATGCTTCATCATATCGGGCACTTTGTGACTATGTTTATATGTGTGCTCTTCATCAACACTTTCTGCAAAAAATTGCGGTTCAGATGGATCAAATGGACCAGAATTCGCTTCCTCGCTTTCGGGCTTATCTATCTCATAATTATTATTCGCGTCTTCTGGTGTTTCAACACCGCTGTAGTATTCATAATGATGATCTCTTCTCTCTGAATTATCGATCAGACTTTCCATGTACTCCACACCGCCAGCATCCCTTGCCGAAACGTTAGATCTTATTCTGAAACCATCTCTTCCGGGCAACAGGGGCAGACAGTAAGGACTATATAGAACTTCATCGTATATTCTTGGTGATACATCATGTGTCTCTTCCAAAAAAGTGTTCGTCTTTGCCAAGTCGAACCCATCTGAAACCAAATACGCAGTGACTCGTGATAATTTATGTCCTCTTTTCTCTTTCGACATTTTTTCTGCAGTCGATCTTCCTGTTCTAAATCCATGAAAGTGTCTACTAGCTCCTGATGTTTCGTCCTCGGCTTCCTCCGGGATCAAAACCAACCGCTCTGAGTTTTTCGATGTTCTTGATGGTAGTGCTTGGAAAGGTTTGGAGTATACTCTTCGTTCCCTCGTGTTCAAAGTTCCACTAGGTACCATCGTGCCGTTAGACAACCTTTCCTCTCTTCTTCCAGAGGGTATATCACTCGTACCAGATAGCAGATTCGACACTGATATCTGACTGAACCTAGTATTATCGCTGTTGGTCCTCTTTCTTGATCTGCTCTTACGAGGTATTATGCTGCCGCTATTGTTGGCAGCTGCACCGGCAAATGGAGCACTCCTATGAGCCTGTCTAGAGTCTGTCACCAGTATGGAAGGTGACCTCTTTGAGGGCCTCTGCGACATCATTGCTCCCTCTTTGTTTTCTTCCTTTTGTATCTATTTGCCTATCCTAACTGTGTCTTTAGTGCCCTCAGATATTGGATATGCCACTTTGTAAAGACTTTGATTTCCGAGGGCAGATTAGGGCTCGGAAGTTTTTACTTTATAGTCGGAATTCCAGTCCCAAATTCAATCAGTTCAATTCTATTCACAACAGTAGAAGTAGAAGTAGAAGTAGAGGAAAAGGAAGAGGAAGTAGTTATTTAAAAAGAAGGCTAAAGATGTCTGATCTAGAAGAGGACCTTTTAGCATTGGCAGGTGCAGGCTCTAATAGTGAAACAGAGAGCGACAACGAAAGACTATCGTCGAAAAGAAGCAGCTCACCTGAAAAGTCGCAAAGAAAGAAGAAGAAAGTAGTCGAAGAGGATGACCCTTATGACTTTGGAAATGATGATGACGACGAGGAGGCCGAAGAAGAAGAAGATGATGATTACGATCTGGAAGGCGGATACAAAGGTGCTGATGGAGATGATGATGACGAGTTTGAGGAGTCGAACCCGTATCCTCTCGAGGGCAAATACAGAGATGAGAAAGACAGAGAAGAATTGGAGGGTCTTGCTGAAATGGAAAGAGAGTCTATTCTTTTTGAGCGTTCCCAGGAGTTGCAGAAATACAATGAGAGAAGACTGTTAGCACAGAGAGCAAAGCAACAAGAAGCTCAGAAACAGAGAACAAGCAGCAGATCGCAAAAGGTCAAAGAGACTGCAAAATCCGTCAAATCGTCTAAGTTGTCAGAGTTGAAAAAGCAAAGGGAAAAGAAGAGCAGAAAGAATGCGGGTTATGACGATGAAGAGGATCAAGATGAGGAAGAAGAAGATGAAGAAGATGATGATTATGACCTTGGTGAACAGGAAGATGAGGATTCCTATGAGCCAGAGTTCAACAACTTCCGCGGCAGTCGCGTTGAATGGGCTGAAAGTTCGAAGCGTGAAACTGTTGAGGTCAGCGATATCAATCGGATCAAAACAGGCCATTCTGTTGCTGAGAAATTTTGTTTCTACCCCGGATTCTCAAGAGCAGTTGTTGGAACTTTTGGGAGAATTAGTATTAGCAAATCTGAACATCGAATGGTGAAAATCGAAAAAGTTATCCATGGGAAGCCATACACATTTCTTGACTTCAAAACTGATCAATATTTCACGGTCTCGCAACCTGGAAAAGATCGTAAAAATTTCAAAATGAATTATTTTAGCGACGATCCGATAACTGAGAGTGAATTCAATAAGTACAAGCAATACTTGAGCGATTCGAATGCAAGTGGCTCAAGGGATTCTTTGATAACCATCAGAGAAATTGAAGACAAAGAAGATGAGCTCAAAAGTTTCATAAGTAAAAAACTTGAAGGCTCCGATTTCAACGAGTTTATACATAGAAGAGGACTGTTCAATGATACTACACTTGGTGCTAATTTTGTTTTGAAAAAAACCGAAATCCTGCAGAAGTTAGCTGTTGCTAAGCAAACAGAAGATGTCCGTGGAATGAGACACTATACAGAAAGATTGAATAATTTAGAGAAAAAACACAATCTCCAAAATGCAGGTAAGAGTTTGAATTCTGTGGCAAGCGACCAATTTGCCCAGTTGAATGAAAGAAACAGAAAATTGAATTTAGACTCAATCAGAAAAGCAGAGCTCAGAAATAATGAAATAAAGAGAAGCGGAGAGACTGACAAAAGTGACCCTTTCCGGAGACTCACAACCAAGACAAGAATGTATTATCAGGAGGCAAAAAATGAAGAAAATGAAAAGGCCAAAAACGATGCTTTGTTAAAAGCTGAAGAGGCCAAGACAGATAAAGGCATGAAAGATAAACTTCTGCTAAACGCTAAGTACAGAGCACTTGGCCAGACAGACAAGCTGATCGCTGCTATCGACTTCAAGTTCGACTTGAAGCTCTGAACTGAAGCTCTGAACTGATTTTTTAATGTACATTTCAAATTTAGATTTCCAAGATGTAAGTCTAGTACTAAAAAATAAATATGTACATATGTTTATGTAATTATTACCGAGAAGTCCAAGGCAGAGGAAGTGAGTATTGAGCACTTGGCAGCGGTATGCTTTCAGAGCAGATAGCGAGTCAAGTGATTTCATTATTCAGCTCAAGAGCAGATCTTAAAGGAAGGCCAACTATCAGATCCAATGGCATCAAAGAATGGACGGTTCTCTGTGGGATTGTTGCAGTTTTCCCAGATTCATCTCTCGAGACGATAGTCATTGCAACAGGTGTCAAGGCATTACCAGATGAGCAGCTCTCGAAATCTCATGGGCTGCTGCTTCACGATTCACATGCCGAAATATTGGCTATACGTGGGTTCAACCTATTCGTTATAGAGGAGTGTCTTAACAGCCATAGTGCTTATATAGAAGCATCTCCAGATCCTAAATTCAAATTTAAGCTCAAAGGTAATATTGAATTTGCGATGTACGTTTCTGAGGTACCCTGTGGAGATGCAAGCTTGGAGCAACTATCACAAGGAACTGATACAGAGGAAGCATGGTCTCATAGCAACGAGCTTGCGGACGGTGTTTTGAGAGGTCGAGAAGATTTCTTACGGAAGGGCAAAGTTCGTACGAAACCTGGTAGAAGAGATTCACCGGTCACTTTGTCGAAAAGCTGTTCAGATAAGCTCGCCATAAAGCAGTACACGTCTCTACTGAATAGCATTGTCTCATCGTTCGTGGAACCACTAGACTTTTATTTGAGATATCTCGTCTTACCAGACTATAAACTGAATGAGACATCGATCCAGCGTTGCTTCAAAGAGAGACTAGACCAGAGCTTACTTGATAACAGCATGTCAATGTATCAGCTGAAACGTTTTGAAGTACTGGGAACCTCTCAAAAGCATGAATTCGAAAGAGAAGATGGTAGAGAACAACTTCCATCCAATAAAAGCTTGGTGTATATACCAAGATACAGCTTCAATGAGAGTATAGTCAATGGGCTCAAAGAGGGCTTCTACAGCAAGAAATCGAAAATACGGAAAGATGGCGAGAGCCTGCTCTCAAGGAGAGGTTTATTTCGAAGGTCTTCTAGCCTGAGTCATCCTGAACGTGCGACAACATATACAGAATGGAAAAATATCAATTCGGAACGAGTCCGTGCAAAGAAATCAGCGAGAGCAGCACTAGGTGGATGGTGTCCTACATATAACGATGATTTTGATATATAATTGAATGCATGTTTATTCTCTGTATGTAAATTCATCCCAGCTAGTCGTCATCAGAAGGAGCGTCATCGACGTTTTCTGCATCTTCAAAAGTTAGTCCACATCGCAAATCGTAAGCTAGATGAAACTCACTTGTTACTTCGTCCTCTTGCTCAACCTCAATAGCATATTCTGCTCCTTGTAAAGTATTCTGCAGATTTTCCTCTTGTGTTAAATCTATAGGCTTGTCCCCATGTTTATTCTTTATTCTATGCAAAGCGATTAGTATCTTTCGACTTATCAACCAGAGCAAAAAAAAAACTCACCTTGCATCGGCACCAGCTTCAATTAACGTATCCACGATAAAATGTCCATGTTCCGGTTCAGATTCACTATAGCGTACTGCCAAATGGAGAGGTGTATCGCCATCGGTATTGTTCTTTGGCTCTAGTTCAACACCCTCTTGATCTAGTAAGATGTCCAGCACTTCATATGACCCATACTTTGAGGCTAGGTGGAGAGGGGTGTTACCTAACGCGTCTTTAGAGTCGTTGATGATAGCTGCAATCTGCTTTGGGTCCTTCACACTCTTCAGAATTTCCTCCAAAAGATCCGTATTATTACGGCGTGCAGCATCCAAAATTTGCTCTCTGTATGAGGCACCCTCACTCATTTCCAAACTAACGCCTTCTTTCAGGTCAAGCACTTTTAATCTAGCCATTACTCCTAATTTGAAGAGTGTTTTGATTATTAGCATTGAGGGCAGCGGACAGGTTCGCGAGAGAGGGTAACATTAATAAGAGTACTAACTAACTAACATTTTGATGGCAATAGTAGATTGAGAAAAAGCTTTGCACGAGAGAGTCGGTGCCGCATCAGTTGAAAAATCAGTCCAGTTGGAGACACAATAGATTCCAAGTGTCTTATCCTCTGTTGAAATCAACTACGATAGGTATTATCATAATATGACGTGGACCTACCGATTTATCCTCCATACAAAAATTTATTCATCTACGAACTGTACCATATATAACAAAGTGGAGAAAGAGAGGAATACTAGAGAGATTTTGAGCTGGAGTGTACAATGAACTTTCTAGAGATCCTACATAGGACTCAACTTACTGACAATGCAACACGAATGAACGCGGAAGAAGCGCTAACAATGGGTGTCGAAGTCAATCCATCGCATGCAGCCTTGGAGTTACTCGAGATTGCCTCTAATGCAGAATTGAACATTGCCATTAGACAAAGTGCACTTCTCAATTTGAAAAGAATTGTCCCGTTGCATTGGAGTGCAGGATTCAGCTCGTTTAAAGGTGCTGCCATTTCTCAAGACACCAAAGTAACAGTTCGTTCTTCGCTGATCCGACTTGTTGTCTCTGATCCTGATACCAAGATCAGAAATGGTGCGTCATACTGTGTGGTTCAGATCGCTGCTGTGGATTATCCTGACGAATGGCCAGAACTACTAGATATTCTGTATTCAGAGTTGATTTCGTCTGATAGCATTGCTGTATTGGGTGCATTATCTTTGCTGCAAGAATTATTTGACGATTTGGTTAGCGAAGAACAGTTCTTTCAAGGCGGAGTAGGATATGCAACCATAAGCCAGTGCTTAAGACTACTAAGTGATAATACTAGCTCAGATAAGGTCAAAAGGGAAACAGCTAACCTTTACAAGATTTGTCTTTTACAGCTCCAAAACCCAGACGTTTTAGAAGATCCTGCGAAAATCCCGCAGTTACAGTCGCATTTCAGAGAGCTGTTAAGCATTTTTAACGTCATTTTACAAAATATAGACATGCACATAGATACCATTTTGTTAAGAAGCGTCATATACTCGATACTGTATATTCTGAGTACAGAATTCTCTGAAGAATTAGTGTCAGTAACACAGGATCAAGAAGATTCGCTACAAAAAAATCTGATCGACGATATCATCAGTACCTCCCAAGTTTACCTTGAAATCGTTGTTTTGGAAAACGAGGATAAATACACTTCGAACAAAGATCCAGAAATTTCTATCAACCATTCCCTGAATAATCTACTCATTGAGCAATTCAGTCTACTTGGTACCGTGAAAAAAACATTCCTATCCTCTTCGCCAACCGAATACTTTTTAGACTCAATTCTAGCATCATGTTACATAACCCTAGAGAGTGAATCACTTTGGCTAGAGAATTTCAATGAATTTGTCAGTTTTGAGACTGAAGTTTCTGCTGACTTCGTCGCTAGAAACGCAATTTTTGATTACGTTTCAGAATTGAAGACCAAAGATGCTTCATATCTTTTCAACTGGTGTACCGACAAACTCATGGATATTGATGCTGATGATGATTGGAGAAGTAAAGAAGCACTTCTGTATCTTTATGGCACACTCCTTCGTAATCAAAGCGAACTACAAAGTCAAGTTTCCTATATTGATCTCTTAAACAAACTGATAGTCTTTCTGCAAGATAAGGAGCTCTTAGTTAGAGCAAGAGCGATATTGATATTTCCTGAATTTTTAGAGGAATTTCAAGCAAATTTGAAGGCCCAGGATTTCGGTGTTAAATCATTATTGGAGTCTTTGAGAGCAGCGAATAATGATGACTCTTTGTTGATCAAATCATCGTTTCTGATATCGTTGAATTATTATAGTTCATTTCTTGAATTCACTGACATCCCTCAAGAAACCCAAGAAATAATTTTCCAGTTATGTGATAGCGTTTTGGAAGATGCTCAAGAAGATACTCCACCACTTTTGGCGGAATCAGTCAATCTGGCATTGAAGATCCACAAGACATCGCTAAGAGCCCTAATTCTTTTATTTGAAATTGCATCCAAAGATCCTGCAAATCTGCAATTGATTGCTGATATCGAAGAAGCCTTAGAGACACTCTTATTCGAAGTTGATATGCAGACTTATGTGTCCTATCTACAAAACTCTTTACCACAGCTTCTAGCCACTATTGAATCAAGCTCTTACTCTAATTTTGAATTTAGCTCGCAGCTTAGTCTTGCTATTCAAATATTGAACATTTTCATATACAATTCACCAGAGTTGTTGCCTCTTCCAGTATTTAACATGCTAAACCCAACTCTTTCTAAATTGCTACTAAATGCTTCAGATGATCAGATACTACAACTAGGTGGTGATGCATACAATTCTTTGATTCAGAAAGCGGCGACAGAATATTTTGAAATCAGCATAGTCTTGAAAATTTTGAACAAATACTTAAGCCCAGATATGAGTGATAGTGCTGCAATGAATGTTGGTTCTCTAGTGATTTCAATCATCACTAAATTCGAAGGCCACATTAAGAATTTGCTACCAGAAATTCTGAAGGCAACTACCAAGAGATTGCTAGCCGCAAAAGAACTTTCTACTATAGAGGATTTGCTCTCTGTGTTATGTTATATGGTTTCTATAAATGTTGAACAGACAATTACATTTTTAAAACAGTTTGAGATTACCCAAATCTTCAATATATGGTTCAAATATTTTGAATCCTTAAGAGGCGATAAAATCAAAGAAAATTGCATAGCGCTAGGAAGCATCTATGCTTCTGGTATCAATTTTGACTTCACAGTAAACGGTGATGAAGCTGTTGATCAAAACTCTGATATCATCATTACAAGATCAATGAAGCATCAGCAAAAGTTTGAGCAAGTATCCGTACCGCTTAAAATAATCAAATTGCTAGTCTTTGAACTCAGTTCTCAAACACAGCATCGAGAGCTTGATTCTGTAGCACATTTTGCTGATGCAGATGGCGATGAAGATGGTTGGGAAGATGTTGAAGATATCAGCAGATCATACGATAAATTACAATCATATGTGCAAGTGGATCATATTTACAATGCCCATGATGATAATGACAACTCTAACGAGGACGTTAAACAATTTTTGGTCAATTTTTTCAAAAAAGTTGCATCTAATAATATTTCGAATTTCGAAGCAAGCTACAGCAAACTAACGGATGAAGAGAAACATATCTTAGCAGAGAATATTGTCTAGTACTTATAGCGGAAATTAGGATTCTCTATATCTGTATAGTCCAAAAACTCATAATTCAATGGCAAATCATCATCAGTTACCTGTTTCTCCCTTTTTAGATTCTCATGTCTCGAGATTAACCCAACAATAATAACCAATGCTATAGAGACAGCCATCGTGACCAGTAGAGTTACTTTTGCCGGAATGTATCTAGGATAATCTTTAGCCCTAAACAATTGCGGCCCGATCAGTGATCCTACCGAAAAGGCAATCATTGTCATTGCATTTCTAGCAGTCCTTTTTGTATATCCAGCAGTATTTGCATTATTCCAACTATAAATCATCGTAATAACACAACTTCCAGAGTATAATAGATAAATTGATAGTAGATTTCCTATTCTATTCTTGGACGATATGAGCACTATGTAGCCAACTATTGATGGAATACATAAGGAAATGAATATAATGGTTCTATGACCAATGACTGCACAGAGATATGTTGACACTAGAATACTAATTATAATCGCTGCGCCCGCTGGCATTTGAACCAGACTTGAAACTTCATTTGAGAACCCAAAAGTTGAGATGATGGTAACGGAGAAAGTTGAAATTGCACCTGTACATATTTGTGAAATTATTGTAAGAAAGAACATAGGCCAAGTATGCTTATCCTTAAACAGTAATTCGATCAGCTGTTTCTTCTTGAACACTTTATTTTCAAGACCGGTTTGGTTTCCTCTCACATGTTCAATAACGACAAGCTTCTCTTCCTGTGTCAAGAACCATGCTTTAGTAGGGTTGTCAGGCAAAAAAAAGAATGTGAATACCCCAAAAGCTATTGTAACCAATCCAAGTACCAGAAAAAATATCTGCCAGGATTCTAAAGCTGCATGGTTGACATGTTGGAAAGCAAAAGATAGAAGCCCTCCAATAATGGTTGCAGTACCTGCTTGAACGGACCAAATACCCATTCTTCTTAGCTGTTCACTATGATTCCAGTACATTCCCGATATCGAGATCAAGCTGACAGCCACAGGGCCTTCAAAACACCCAAGTAAAGTACGGACCACCATCAACGATGCATATGTATTACAAGCCGCATGACAGGCCGTAACAATGCCCCAGCAGATAATTGCTATACTGAGAAATTTGGCCAATGGCAGTTTTTGAAGAAGATAACTATTGAGCGGCTCAAAAAAGATGAACGATGCATAATAGATCGTACTAAGATTTGCAAATTGATTGCCAATCAGGTTCTTTTTGATGCCCATGACTGCAGCATAATTGATTAGAGTCTTGTCGAGAAACTGAAGGAAATAGATAGCACACATAACTGGTATCAACAAAAGATCCAATTTCCACTTAAGATATGGCCGATAGTGTTCTGATGGTTCTATCTTCTCATGGGTATTGATGATATACTTCAGTGCCTCATCACAGTGCGAGGGGACATCCGACTCAGCAGAAATTTCATAACCTCCCTTCTCAATTGAAGACATCTCTCTGGCAGGTTGGTATACTTGCTAGTGAAGACCTTGATCAGCAACTTCCAGTCTAACTGTCTTTCATGCGATTTATCTGCCTTGAGGAAAATTTTTGTGAACTGATGATGGGCTTCGGCAGCCTAAGTGCATAACCCCCAAAAACTTCAGTTACAACACTGCGAGATATCAAAGACACTCTCACATAGCAGAAAGAGAAGTTCCAAGTCTCTAAGGGTAAGAGAGGTGTAATAGCTTCTGCTAATCGTTGATTTTTGCCGCAGACTCTTTTCTTTGTTGAAACTATAATTGATATTGGTCTTAATGCTCATACTGATTTAAACATGCTAACTACACCTGAAGTCTCAAAATCGTATAATTACTCATGTACCCTATAATAAATGGTGAGTACGCAAAACTGTCATCAATTGCTCATTGCTTATTCAACGTTTCTTCTTGAGCGCAAGGGATAGAACAGTTGCACCTGCTGCTATCACCCCAGAGACTAACGCAATACCAATCAGACCATCTGAAAACAGGAATCAGTTATTAGATACATAATTGGAGAAATAATACTAAGACTTACCTTTTGAAATCTTATCTTCAATCATTTTCTTCAAGGCCACTGCTTGCTGATTTTCAGGCTCGTGTTGAATAAGTGCATCAGCGTATCTTCTAGAATCAGCATAGTCACCGAGCTTGTAAGTACCTATTGCTAGATAGTAAAGACATTCCCTTCTTCTCTGAGGGGAGTCCTTGAATACATCTGTCAACATTTTAACACCTAAACGTTGATTCTGTATTTTATTAGATTTGATAAGACCCCAAGCATAGTTGAATCTCGATTGTACCGAGACTAGCTCTCCTTCAGATTCAACTTGCTTACGGAGTATTTCTAAGTGCTCAGCAGATAATGGACTTGAGGAGAGGTTATTATATTCTATTCAAATACATATGATATGAACTCGAAAACCTACCTGTTGGCATCCTGAAGTGCTTCTCTGCTGTTAGTTTTGTGAACTTTGAGTATCGATTCAGATCAAAAGCGACCACTTGCCTGGTAGATATGATTTTTCTGGCATTCTATTCTATTCCCGCTGCTATATATCAGTCGATCTAAGATGAGTATCACTTATCAGGATTAACATTGGCTTATTGCTTGAGTATTCCTATTCCCTCTTTGTTTTCGGCATATATTATGGTTACGCAGCACTTACATCATAATCAGGATGTATATATAAGAAATAGAAGAAAGTAAAACTGACAGAACCATTCAATCGGTGAAGCAGAGGAATAGCTGTAATATTCTCGACCGAATCCATAGGTATACCAACGAGGATCTTAATCATCAATCTTTATTTGTAAATATCGAAGTTTCCGGATCCAAATCGCGAGTTCTATAAAGCGCGTAGTGCTTCAGTAAGTTCAACTCGCAGAAAGGGCATCGAATGGTGTCCAATTGGTTGTAATGCCTCGAGCATATTTTACCAAAGCACTTGTAGTGAAAGTAGTGTCGACAAGGAAGAACTATCAACTCAGAATGATTCGCAAAAATCTCAAGACATATACCACATGTTACCTCAGTGCACTTAATGGTTTCGTCTTTCCGGAGTACCTCAAAGGTCATCCTTCTGTTATAGCTTTTATGAGGGTTTGTGAAATCCACATGTTTCAGTACCCTTCCATATGGTATAAAATCATTAACTTCAGATCTAGTGACAGGGATTGTCAGCATTTCGGCCGGATTTTGTTTATTTCCTTCACCAGAAATCAGTGCAGTGATAGGTATGTTAATTAGGCCACTTTCTCCGCAAGAATGATGTTCAATATCCTTCCGAGATGAGACCTTGATTTTCCTTTTTCTCCTTACCATGATATATCCAATTAGCAAAAAAGGACTCATGATGAAACAACTAGCTATGATAAAAGGCAGGCATACTAAAAACAGTAAAACACAAGGCACCAACCATGATATAGCAACAGCATTGTAATACACATGTCTTTCAAATTTTGATCTGAAATGATATTCTTGAGCGCGGCTCCACAAGAAATACACCACGAAGCATAACAGAAGAGAGACAAATGGGTAGAATGTAAATCCTACTATCAGCTTGAGCTTCCTATCTTCAGCTTCCAAATCTAGAGCGTTATCTGTACTGTTGCTGTAGTGCTCTCTGAGTGCATGGAGTTGTTGCTGAGAGCTTGTAGTCACCCAAAGATTCGTTGGATAAGGATGGACATAGCTATCAGTAGTTTTGAGATCATTCAAACCAAAAGTTAAGATGCTGGGGCTCCCAGTGAACTGGAGAGGAGTTGTGCTTCTTCCTTGATAAGTGATTGAGGATGTGCTCACTGGTAGTGGAGTAGGCCGGTATGTGTAGCTATCATAGTTACCACCATTATGGCCACTGAAAGACTGTGGTCCGGAGAAGGAGCTTGAGATGGCTCTAATGGACAAAGGAATAGCATATCCCATCTGTATACCTTCAGACGTAAGGGAGAGCTAGTAATAATTTACAACACTACCCTTCGGTAAACTAAGAAGCTTTTAAGGTTTCTTATACCCCGTGAAAATAGTTGCCTGAGTTGTGATCATCCTGAGAGAACTTTAACAATAATGCGAACAATAGTTGTAGTGCATACAACTCTAAGAAGCCGTACAGGCTGTTTTTTCCGTATCATGATAAATCAACAAACCCTAGTGCATTAATTTTTAAAAATCACAAATATTTGAGAAAATCAGCAGCAGCACCCTCTCATCCCAGTAATTGTTGTTGATACAGTATCACTTGAACCCTGATGATGAGGATGATAATCATAATGATGGTAATGAGTACAAATATAAGTGCTCTTATCAATTTACATAAGTGGTTAAGAACACATTTCATGAGATATTTATCACGGGACTGATAATTCCCCTTTTTAGAATATAGGCAGGGTGACTGTTTTGCTAATTTTTGATGTAAGAAACATAAACAGAAGGACTTGCAACGAATGAAGTAGTATTAGGCTGGTAACCGAATTAATTGAGCTCTTTTTGGAGGAGAAAGATGACAGATAGTACGTAAGAGATCTGACTTCATTGAAAATAAGGAAGTAAATAGAAAATCTAACATTCTTTTTAGACTCAAATTCACTATTTGGCAAACCCAACGAACCTGGAAAAGGCTCACTATTCGGTTCAACACCAGCAAAGCTAACTTTTGGTGCTACGGGAAACACCCCTAACGTGGGTTCATCAAACTTTGCTTTCAAGAATGACAATGCCTTCACGCCATCGAAGCCAGCGGCAGCGTCGACCGCAGGGGGGTTCAACTTTAATCTAAATACCAATACCAATTCGCAGACATTTTCTCTCGGTGGTGACAAAAAGCCTTCAACAGGAAGTGCATTTGGGAACGGATCGGCTACAACTAAATCTACAACGGACTCGAAGCCAGCATTTTCCTTTGGAAATACAGCAAGTAATTCATCAGCTTTTGGATCGAGTGCAGTTCAAACGAATAATAACGCTTCAAAACCAGCGTTTACATTTGGTGGAGCTTCTGGCGATAAACAGCAAGATGCTCCAAAACCATCATTTTCATTTTCGGCGACAACTGAGTCGAAACCGACAACATTTGCATTTGGAGGTGCTACTCAGACTAACGAAAAGAAGGACGAGTCGAAACCAACGACATTTTCATTCGGAGGTGCTACTCAGACTAACGAAAAGAAGGAAGAGTCAAAACCAACGACATTTTCGTTTGGAGGCGCTGCTAAGACAAACGAAAAGAAGGAAGAGTCAAAACCAACGACATTTTCATTCGGAGGTGCTGCTAAGACAAACGAAAAGAAGGACGAGTCGAAACCAACGACATTTTCATTCGGAGGTGCTACTCAGACTAACGAAAAGAAGGAAGAGTCAAAACCAACGACATTTTCGTTTGGAGGCGCTGCTAAGACAAACGAAAAGAAGGAAGAGTCAAAACCAACAACATTTTCATTCGGAGGTGCTACTCAGACAAACGAAAAGAAGGACGAGTCAAAACCAACGACATTTTCGTTTGGAGGCGCTGCTAAAGCTAACGAACAGAATGAGGAACCGAAATCTTTCTCATTTGGAGTGAAGCAAGATGACAAGAAATCTATTGCAGGGACCTCGTCTTTCTCGTTTGGTAACTCCTCAGGAACCACTCTAAAAGCTGAAGACCCGAAGCCGGCCTTTTCGTTTGGAGCTGCTTCAACTAACGATAAACCAGCTCAAGACAAGAATGAGAGCGCAAAGCCAAACTTTCCTGGTGGAAGTTCAGAACAGAAAGATCAACAAAAATCCGACAGTACAAAACCAGCATTTTCGTTTGGTACGAAACAAGAAAATCCAGAAAAAAATTCGGAACATCCAGCAGAGAAGAAGACAGTTTCTTTTTCCAATAGTGTCATAGCTCGTGACGAAAAAAGAGATTCATGCAAGGTTGCAGAACCAAGACCTGTCTCATTGAGCAATAAAACTCTTGAGGATCTGATAACAAAATGGACTAATCAACTATCTAAAGCTTCTTCTACTTTCCAGACGTATTCTTCAAAAGTACGCGATTGGGATCGTGTACTGGTTGATGGAGGGGAGAAAATCAGTCAACTTTATAACGACACAGTTGTTGCAGAACAGACACAATCGAAAATTGACCAAGCATTATTGTACATCGAAAGACAGCAAGATGAGTTAGAGAATTTTCTTGATAACTACGAAGCAAAAGCTGAGACGTTACTGGCTGATGTTTTATCGTCAACCAATCAGACGAAAGACCAATCAGTGATAACAAATGATCACAAACGAGAGCAGGGTTATCATACTGCTGAGCTTTTGGATGAAAACTTGAACAGTTTAGCAATAAATTTATCCTCATTAATAAAGGAAATCAATGAAGTGAGTGACTCTTTTAACAAGACTAATGGATTGGGCCAAGGAAACGAATATAATAATAATGAAGAGGCAGATAACTCATCCAATCAAATTGTTAAATTATTGAATACTCATCTGGATTCGTTAACTTCGATACAAAAGAATGCCGAAGAATTGAAAGAGAAAGTTGAATCATACAAAGATTGAAGAAAATAAATTGAGCTGATTTTTAGCCCTGTCGCCATCTTGTATAATAGCGAACAAATGCCATAGTTAATCTGATTACGTTGTATTGGTAAAATTAAGATTTTTTTTAGTATTATGATGTATACATAATTTCCTTATCCATCAGTTATCGAAACCGTCAAAGTTTGTTAATGTACTCAAGAGCACAAGCAATTTAACCAAGTCCTTCAAACCTACGGAGTTGCCGTTTTCATTTTTATAGATACCCTTATCATTCCTGGTCTCAACTAAAACATCTCTTTTCAAAACACCAATAACCAGTTTTCTAAAATGTTTTAGCAAGCTCTTAACTTGTTGAATTACAGGTTTGTTTTCAGAACTGGTACTTAGTAAAATGGCCGAAACAAGTTGAAATGTTGGGACTAACAATTCAAATAACGATACACCTTTACTGGAGTTATCAAAAGATAAAGGTGCGTCTAAATTTAAATTGACCCTCACGAATGTAGAGGTACGAATAGTACTTTCATCAAAAACCAACTCTAAGCCAAGATCAGGATCTATTAACAAGAATGAACACGATTTGATTGTTTGAAAAATTTCGCTTTGTAGTAACTGTTGTGCGCCGTGTCTAGATTGAGCAACTCTGATCAAGAAACTCAACGTCGCCTTGAAAGCAGTTAATTCATAAAGCAAATTATCCAATGTGATTTTATTCTCATGGGATAACAATAATGTTTCATCTGTTCTTTTAATAGATTTAACAAGAAGTAACAATAAGTTATTTTTAACTAATGTATTAAGCACAAAATTTATTTGGTTCACGTTTGAAAGCTGAAATAAAGACTCCAAAAGTAACAATCCTGTGATTCTCGTTGCACCCTCACCACCAATGGCATCGTTGCAAATTACCGATATCAATCTATCATTAGACAGCTTAATCGATTGTAAGATCTTTCTCGATATATCTGGATGTTTCAAAATCCAGGAGAGATACTTATTGCTCAACACATATAAGTCCGAACGAAGGCCAAGTGTTGAAAGAGGACTAAGAATACCATTGATGCATGACTTGAACAATGCATACAATCTTTCGTAACCGTCAATAATGTTTGGGTTGTGCTGCTCAATTGATTCTCTGTCTTGATGATATATGTCATACAGCGAGACACATAATGAAACAAGCTCTTCAGCGTAGAGAACATCATATTCAACATAATCATTTATCCTTGGAACAACGACTTGAAAAATCTCCAACACAAAATTGGATCTCTTGATTGGCTCAAGTTTACCATCAGTAACAACAATTTGAATTAACTGCACCCAGGAATGTAATGCTGACAGCTGATATGATTTGAATTTGACACTAGCAAGGTAGTTTGAGAATTTAATCTTAATATTTTTTTGCTCTAACTTTGCTTGATGCTCATCACTTTTGATGGTGTTTGGTGTATTGACCAAGGTTAATCCCAGATGATTTTTATTCGTGGTTTTTTTCAAATCCTCGTTTAATTTTAATACCTGTTTATCTTGTTCGTTTACATCATAGTCAGTGTGGTACTCTCCATCAACCCATAAGCTTCTTAGATGCAAATCCAATATAGAATCCAAATTTTTCAAATCGAAAATCTCACTATTGCAGTTTAGTGAAAGTTCTACCTTATTAAGATCCAAAGATAAATCAACCCCTTTGAAGAGGTTGAGGTCTGCATTGACTGCTTTTATTTCATCTAATTTGAATTCCAGAATATCCAAGAAAGTGAGTACTTTTGGCGGGCCGATAAATACGCCACTGCCAAAAATCAATGACTGAATATAGGATGAAGTTTTGGAGATGGAACCTTCAGAAGACGTTCTATGAAGCTCTAAGCTGAAGTACTGTAAGATGTGACTTCTAAAATTCACGAATGATAGTAGGGCACCAATCGATGGGCCCTGATTGAAATCGGTTCCATTTTCCATAGCACTGTTGAACTTCACACCGTTCCATAATGTTGATAAGTCAACACGGTAAGTTGCTAACAAAGTTTCAACAAGGTTGTAATTGCTGATGTATTGTAAAATCTTGGCCGATGTCAAAGAATTTCGACACAATTTCAAAATAATTTCCAATGAAAGAGATGAAAGTCTGATAGGTGCATAGTCCACAGATTTATTGTTGATACTCAGTAAACTTGATTCTAAAATGTAAATAATAGTTTTCAATAAAGATTCCTCGGAGTTGATGAAAGTTTCAGTGTCTCCTAGCGATAAGCCCCTATTTGAATCAAAACCCAACAAGAAATGTGATATGGTGATGTTTTTGGAAGATATTGAGATATTTTGATTTATCAAGTTCAGTAAAGAGATTTTAACAGAAAGCGATTGAGGACTGGTAATCTCTGATTTTAGTTGGTTAATAAATCCATATTTGATCCTTAATGATTCATCAATGCTCTCTAAAGTAGTGAGTAGTCTGTTTCTTCCAATTAAAGACCCACCATTATAGGGAGAGCCAAATTGTGAGGATTTCGAGAATTTCTGTAGCAGCTCTAATGATTTCTTTGCTATCTGTAAATGTGATGATCCCACGTAAAGTGAAATATGGGCTATGATTGGAAGATGGAAGAGAATGGCGTCGTAAAATGATCTCAGCCCATGCGTACCAATTGACTTCGGAATATAAAGGTTGCTCTCTTTTTTCAAGATGGGAAGTAGTTCATCAATATATGTCACTTCAAGATCCAATATAGAGGAAATCAAACCTAAAGCGATACCAACAACCTGAACCTGGCTATCATCAAACGATTTATCAACTATATTATCGACACCAGTCGAGAGGATATCAAATAGAATTTTATATATCTTTTCCTGGAACAAGAAGTTCATCGCTACTGGAGCTGGGTTCGCTTGAATATAAGCAGAAAAATCTAGCGTTGTGACTACCTTGTTCAGGTCTGCTGCGGCTGGGAAGCAATTCAATATGAGGTTAGGATCAAATGATGATAAACAGTTCTCAAGAATTCTTAATATTGGAGCTTGTATTGCAACTCTTTCAGAGTAATAAAGAGCTGGCGAATGATAAAATACATCTGTGAGGATGAAATCTAAATATGGTGCAAATCCTTGCTTTCTGTAAGGATTTCCTAAGTCTGCAGGATAGGGTAAACCTAATTTACCAAACTTTGATGTGTTCTGTAACAAAGAGTCAACCAGATTTATGAAGCCTAAGATATCAGGGAAAGTTACAAAGACCGAATTAAATGTTTCTTTTAACGGCCCTGGACTTTGTAAAAACAGCCAAGCGTCTAAGTAATTCCATATCAAAATTTTCCGCTCTTCATTATCACACACGAGAGATCGAACGACATGTAGTGCTGCACCAACTAATGGCGTATCAAGTCTTATGAAGTTGAATAAGCAGTTCAATAAAGACTCATCAAAAGATAATCTGACAGCATCATTGTTGATTGCAGTTTGATATATGAGTGTGAAAAAAGATGCGATAGTCAAGATAATCTCTTCGCTTAGATCGTTATCATCCCCATTTTGCTCGAAAACCTGAATTTTTTGCGTATAGCCTATCAAGATCTGAACTATAGACATCCAAGATAGTTTTTCAGAGGACGCTATAAAATGATAAACATGCAATGCATTTGAAGGACCACTGGATAAGGCAGAGAGCATGGTCACAAAGGCAGATTTCATCAATAGATCTTCACCTTTAGAGGCCCATTCAATAAATCCAAATAAATTGGATTCTCTATCTTCCCAGAAAATCGAAATCAGTGACTCACGATCAACATACAAGTAAAAAATTGATAGATAAAACCTTTCTAGATCAGCCTTTTTAGAAATATCGTCGAGTAATGAGTCTTCACCTGATAAGAGTGAATCTTCTTCAGCATCTTTGATCTTAATCAACAAAAATGCTGCTTCCGCAATAAAAGTTTGAACAAAATCATGTAGTCTATTTGTCAGAAGAATGGTTAGATTCTGAGATAGCTTATAGTCTTTTTTGATAACGTATATAGATGAGGACTTCTGAGTGTCTGCTAGCCTTAACTTTCTCGTTTCCTCCTCGTTGACATCTAGGATTCTTTTGGGCACTAATCTGGGTAGGTGCTGCTGTAATAAAGATCTAATATCATAAAATGGCTCAAACTTGGAATCAGATGTGTCAGCAGCAACGATCAGTAATTGCTCAATTGCACCGAGTTGTACAGCAGTGACCATTGGTGATTCTATTGCAATATCAAAATCGAATTCTCTCTGTCTCAGAGGTGATTCCTTGCACCAGTCTATGAAATAGGTTAAAAAAATCAATATGATTAATGACTTTACTGGTGTTTCAAAAAGTTTTTTCGCATTTTTCAATTCTTTCAGTAAATCGCTATGCAACTGTTTGACATCTTCGTCTTTTAGTTCCTTCAATTTTGAACAAAATAATATCAGCCCAGGCAAGAAGTGAACTAAGAAAAAATCGTCAATGTCAAAAATGGAAACAAAATTTAGAACTTTTAGAAAGTAATCCTTTGTTATCAAATTTCTTGAGACAATACCGTAAAGAATTTCACCGAGAGTCTCGTGCTCAGCTTTCAAAAAGTCTCTTCTGAAGGTAAGCTTTTGTTGAAACTCTACCGATTCATGTTGTCCTAAAATTTTGGACCTTTGTACAAGTTGGTGTATGCTATCCAATTCTTCTTCAATGTCTTTGAACGAGCTTAGAAGGCTATCTATTAATGATGGGTCCCAAATTGCATCAAAAAGCTTTGTGTTTTGTGAATTGATTATGTATGACACAACAGCTAGAATGTTTTGCTTTCTCAAATAATAATTTGCTCTTGCGTTATCGACAAGGGATATGCCTGTAGTCGATAATGGAGAAGTGTGTAAAAGCTCAGCGGCGACGAGCTCATCGATGTTGAGTTCTTCTGATAACACAACGGCATCTACCTTGTATTCCTCATTAATCTCATACTCCCCATCAGTAAAGATCACTTTGCCTGTCTCCAGCTGCTGCCTACTCTTATCGCTCTTCTTCGGCATCAACGTCAACTGCATCAAGTCCTCTTTCAAATGTACTGCGAGTCCAACATCGGGTGAGCCCTGCTCAATTGAGTCGTACAGCGATACAAACACTGCGAGATCCCATATCCTTCCCATCACAGTACTATAATTATTGGAATTTCAGGATGTGAGAACTGCTCTGTCGTATGATTTGGTTCTGATCCTCAACTTTAAAAGCTTGTTGTTGTTGTTGGTCTCGATTTTGTTTACGAAATTTTTTAAAAATGATTACGTAAACTAATATAGTATATATGGTTTGAGCACTTTATGTTACAAGTCTATTCATACTATTGCTCTCATCGTATAGTCCTATCTTGATCTAGTTGGAGAAGGTGTTTGGTCGAGATTTGTTTAGCTGGGTTTTCAGTTTCACGAGAGTGGTGATGGTCTCGTTGACATCTGCTCTAAGGTGGTTGTCTTTCGCAAGTTGAACGACGTATCCGTTGATATAATCAATTTCTGTATCTCTCTTGTTCAAGACGTCTTGTCTCATGGAGGAAGAGTTCATACCACAAACAACTGTCCCGATTTCTATTATATTGCTTACTAGCAGATCTACCGACAGTTCCTTTTTCGCCTCAGGGATCTTTGATAATAGCGGGATTGTTTTGAAAAACACACCCACTGCCTCTTTAACAATAGAATAAAATAGTGTTCTAGCGTGCTCCAAGTTATTCAGTTCTCCATTGACACAGTCCACTATTGACGTGATAGAGTTGATACATGCATTCACCGTGAATTTTTTCAGTTGCATTAATAGCAGCTTTGAGTACGGTAAAAGAGTCGTTCTCAAACCTTGCGCATTGATCAGTTCGTTGATCATTGTAGAAGAGGTTTCCGAGAACAAGTCTTCAGTTTCTGTAAGAATTTTGGGAACTTTGGCGACATCCAAATGACCAGATCCAGCGTGTGAGATCTCAAATCGACCTCCTGTGTTCGATGTGATGAAAGCTCCATGGGTTGTTACTCCTTGGAAAATGTTAGGCCTTGAAGCAACAGTAGGCCATATGTTGTTATAGAGTTGATCAACAACACCCAAGCCATTTTGAACAAGCAAAATGTTGGTTGCTGGCGTAATATACTTCAAATAAGGTCGTAGAGCAGCTTCTGTTTGGTAGGTCTTCGTAGTCACGATGAGATTGTCAATATTCTCTTTGATATCTTTTGCTGAGGCGGCCTGGAATTGAGCTGAAAGTACCTGGACTGGATGCTGAAAGAGTCGGTTTATGGTGATTGCTGAATTATTGGCGTTCTTAAAGTGCTCTACTTTGGAGGCATTTCGGAACAAAAGTGTGAGCTGAGGAGTTTTGGTCAGTGTAGAAAGCTCATAAGCAATTAATCCTCCGATACTTCCTGCGCCAAGGATATATATTTCAGTGGGTTGTCCCATCAGATCTTTGAATTATCCTTTAATAAAGAGAGAAATGCATCCATCATTACATATTTGGAAAACGGTTGTCTGAAAAAAAAAAAACGCTACATACGCTACATTTAAAAAATGAAAAAGGCACCCTGAACACCACAGCATGAATTATTATATTACTAACATTACTACAAGTAGAACTTTCTTTTATCTTTATCCATATCTGGCCTGTGCTCCCATTCAATCTCGTCCTTGATACCCTTCTGAATTCTTCTTAATTTTAGCGTGAACTGTGGCCCAAGCTCCTGTAGACCTACTTTCTTCTCATTTCTAAAAACGTATCTATGTCTTCTGAAGAAAATGTAATCTCTTTGATTATGCAGTGTAACGACATTACGCCCTTCAAACTCGGGTGTATGAGGAAATAAAGACTGGAACAAACGGCCAATGGTTTGACCCAATCTTGTGTTGAAGTTGTTAAGTATGAGTTCTGGAATATGATCCGTGGCATTACCATGACCGTGTATCTTCTTTCCAGGAACCAAAGAAGATATCGAAAAATAGAATGTAGGTCCCTCAGGCAAATGAATGAACGTCACCCCATTCACGTTTTTCTTGTCTTCATTGATAACTATGAGATCCGTATAATTCCTGTTTGAGCAAAAGCCGGCTATATCTGTCATCGAATATTCTCTTTTACGTTTAATGAAGGTGACATTTGGGAACACTTCCATCAAAAAATCAGCGAATTCATAGGCAGCTTTTCTGGCATTTGCATTGGTAGTGAGCAGTATTTTTGGTTCTCTTCCATCAAAATATGAGCTGAAATCATCCTGACCCTCAACCTCTGTACCTATGGTTTCATCAAATACTCTTTTGGACTCTATAGTTTCCGGAACATTTGCTTTCAGTCTCTCCTCTTTCAGTTCTGGGTTTTCTATCTCTTCCTTCGCTCTTTGAGCTCTTAGTTTGTGGCGCGCCTTGTTCTTTTCATGCTTCACTGCAGCAAACAGTTTTTGCCGTCTGATCTTATTTTTAATCTTTGGTTTCTCCCCGGTACCCATTTAGATGTAGATAGGATTCTGCTTCTCCTTCTTGCAGTCTACTTTTCTTTCGTCCTTTCTCGCTAAGTTCATGTCATAATAAATTTTTCTTAATGCGTATCTACCCCCGGAATTTCCCAAATCAGATATACCGAGAGACATATAACGATGAGCGCTCTAATGATTTGAACGCTTGAAGAGTAAGACGTACTATGACCGTAGGTGGTAACGTAAGTAGTAAGCATGTTCATGTGATGTTGGAATCCAGTCTGAAAGACAAAAGTGTATGGAAGTTTTTCAACAAAGGAAATGCCAATCTGCTGCTGGACTACCATGGTGATGATCCAGAGCTGAAAGGTAAACTGCTCAGGCTTCGATTGAGTAACCAGCAGTACACTACAAAAGAGGTTTATACGTATGTCAATGAGCGTGTACGACCTGCACTTCCCGCTGTAATTGAAATGAAAATAATAGAAGTCGATTTTCGCATCGATTGTTGTCTAAATGATGGTGCTGGTCTTTTAGTACCCAACCAGCTTCCTATGGAATCCAAGCTTATAAAGTCTGAAAGGTATTTCAAAGTCTATCAATCGCAGTACAGTACAGTAATAGAACTTAAGCCTAAATGGATGTGGAATTCACAATCGTCATGCAGAAATTGCGCTCATCATCAACTAAAGCATTCCGAACAACCAACGTTCTGTTCTTCTTCTTTGCTTAAGGACGAGTTGATGGATTCGATGATTTCACAGATCAGTGACGATGCTAAAGTCAAAACTGCACTATCAAACTATCTCAAAACTGAGAGCAATTGCTTGAAGAAGCTGAGAGAATTGCAAAAAGTATGGATTCCAATACACAAACTGACTGATGAGTCTGAGGTTACCGAGGAACTTCAACTCGCTATGACCTTAAGAGACGTCACAATATTTTTCACAGTCGAAGAAACCAACGTGACTCATGTTGCAATAACAGATGTCGATCCAAAATCAACCGATAAATGGGTGTATTGGGCTTCTACTGAACAGATGTTGATAGATAATGGGTATTACAATAATGTTCATGAGATCTAAATTTTAGGATACCTATACATTATCTACTTCTACTGAACCGCTAAACCGCAGATATCTTTCTTTTCCATGTTCCACATCTATCCAAACATCATACTGAGTTTCAGAGCTTTTCGAGAATGATAGAATGATCGTATCATTAACGAAGATGGGTGCTATGATTTTATATTCAAATGACTTGATTATTAGATTGTCAAGTACCGAGGAGAGCCACTCAAGCATCAAAACAACAAGTAGCGGCCCGTGCACTATAATACTGGGATAACCTTCTTTTTCTTTAGCATAAACTTTGTCGTAATGTACTCTGTGCGCATTGAATGTGAGAGCAGAGAATCTAAATAAAAGCAATTCTGTAGGCCTTAGTATCTTCGTTGCTGTGGGCTCCACTGCCATCGATTTCTCCTGTTGAGGTGCCTCGTAATAGCTGTTCACATACGCGAGTGTCCGAAATTCATCAAGGATAGACACAGAGCCACTAAAAATATTCCTTTCAACACGAACGAAGTTCATACCACTAATCCCACGAGTATTGAACTTTAAAGTTTCATAGCTCGATACCTTGGACTCAAACAAGAGAGTATTATGAAAAACAATTTTCCCACCAACCCATAGCCTTCTTTTGAAAGAGAAGCCGGGAGGAGCTTGGCGAGAATCATATCCATCGCTCAGCAAATTCTTCTCCAGTTCCCTGGGATTAAGGTATAATAGATGGTAACCTGGAGGAACATGGTTTGTGAGCTGTGGCTGTACATCGAAATATGACCTTAGAGATATCTTCAGACACTCAGCAGTCGACTTGAAAGCAGTATCATAAAGCCACCAACTCGTGGACTTTGCCAACGTTGCCATTTCTACTCTTGAATATGCATGTTTAATAGTTTTTGATCGCAAAATACAAAAAGCCGGTTTGATCCATTGCTAAAAAGAGCAGCCAGCACAACCAGAGTTCGCGCATTTCTTTCAGGCATGACAATCCTCGAGCATTGGAATGGAGAATGAACACTTTTCAGGTCTAAAAATCTAACAGAGAGTAGGCGATACAAGAAAACGATTCGAGACTTTGATATTGTGACCTCAAGAGCTGCTATGCATGCCTTGAGCTACTACGCACAGATTACTTTCAAAACTACTAACACTCTTACTTCGTATCATTATCATTTAATATAACACTAGGATAGCCACTATTGTGATTCAATCCCTATTGGTAAACTCGATTTTCTCAGGGTCCAAAAGTCCTTCTTGATAGAAAGCATAAAGTTTGAACAAACTCAAATTACATATTGGACATCTGATGCCAGTATCCGGTGTACGTATTGCACTGTGGAAATGTATCTCTGTATCGTTTCTCAGTTTGCATAGACATCGAAAATGGAAATAATGAACACATGGCAGCAAAAGGAGGGTTTCATTGTCTTTGAAATCTTCCAAACATATAGGACATGCAAATAAACTTTTGCTAATCTTTGAGTCTTGCTTGATCTTACCAAACTTTACCTTTTTATTACAGCTTCGTTTTGGTCTCAGAAATCGATATTTCCTCGCAAGCTTTGGATCTCCCGGAATATAGTTATCGACTTCAGTTCTAGTGACGTACGCTTTTGATTCTGGCCATATTGGTGCCGGTCTACCGGCTTCTCGAATGGTGCCTATGATGGAATCTTTATCCTTCCCAACCAATTCTATAAACTTTTGTACTAGTGCCCCATTGAGATCAAATTTGAAGCATAATGATGCAAATAATGCGATCCCATAGAATGGTGCATAAGCGAGAACCGATGGAACAGAGAAAACGAATGAGACTATGAACAGAATCCAGCCTTGTATTAAGAGTTCACGTCTTCTATGCTGCATTCTAATAGCACTTTCAAATGACCACAACGCTTTACTGCAACAAAAAATACAAATAACTGGACATACACCGAAAAGCACTGGTCCACTGAACACAGCTAGTATCACTAATATCACTCTTTTCCAATCAGTACGTGTTAGCTCATCATGACTATATGCTGCACTTTTGTCATCTGAAGAGAGTGAATCTGACCCTGTGATATCAAGAAATGCCAACTTGCCTGATGATTTGCTTAAAGGGACATGATCATCCAACTTGTTATAGTCGATTCCTCTCTTCAAAACTATGTTAGTTGGACCAGTGGTGCTGATTATGTCAAAATCAATTAGCGTTCCAGCGCTCCTAGCTTTATGGTAGGTTTGGTCTATGATTCCGCAATGTACAGACTGAAGGCCTATAATAACGATAGTAGCTGACAACATCAATTGCATTTTTGAGGGTACACTTTTGCGAGTAGAGCAAGTGACATTGTGGGATCTACGTCAAGTGTTGATCGATAATTAAATACTATTCCCAAACTATTTTCTCAAGATCTGAATATAAATGCTAAACAACTTATACTTCTCAATAATTTGCGTTTATGAGATCAAAAAAAAAAAAAATCGCTCAGGTTCTTTAATGGACTGTGGCCTTCAAATGTTTTCATGCTGAGCTATACTCCTTGTCTTATCAAAAGCCATTTTGTATACTGTGTAGAGATACTCCTGTTTATGGAGATATGGGGGCTGGATGACAGGTCTACTGACCCAACCCATCACTACATTTTCGAAAAAAAAAAAAAAAAAACGAGATCTTTGTTTACAGAAGAGGAATATTGAAACAGTTGGTCTAGTGTATTGATGATAATAATAAAAGCAATTCCAGGAAAGACTGTTCGGGGTATACCCAGTGACAGATTACCTGCATTGCCTTTGAATGTTCTAACCATAACCAACAGAAGAAAATAGAAAAATAATAAAAAACTTAATCATCGTTTCATTTGTTATCGATCTTTATCAACTCCTTTACAAAGTTCTCACCCCAGAAAGCACTGGTGTATTTGGAGATATACTGGAACAATTTTTCATGGTTTGCAACTCTTTTCTCCTCTGGTAACGTCATACTTTCATATATTGCTTGAGATGATTCATCAGTATTCCAGGGATTAATGATCAATGCCCCATTCAAGGATTGGGCAGCACCAGTGAATTCGGACAATATCAACGATCCCTTCTTCTCTTCTTGACAAGCGATATACTCGTAAGAAACCAAATTCATTCCATCCCTAGTTGAACTTACTAGGCATACATCACTGACACTATATAAGGAAATCAATTCATCGAATGGAATCGATTTGTGCATGAAATGTATAGGAACGAACTCTACAGTCCCAAATGTACCGTTGATTCTGCCCACCAACTCATTGACAGTAGCTCTTAACGATTGGTATTCTTCAACATCGCCTCTTGAAGGAACAGCAACTTGAACCAGCACAACTTTACCAATCCATTCCGGATGTTCATTCAGGAACACCTCAAACGCATGTAATTTCTGAGGAACACCTTTTATGTAATCCAGTCTATCAACGCCAACGATAATTTTGGTGTTTTTGAACTTTTCCTTCAACGCCTTTACTCTTTCAATAACCTCTGGCTTTTTCAGTCCTTCAATGAAGTTATCAACATCGATACCGATAGGGAAGGCACCGACATTTACATAATGGCCTCGGTACTCGACTCCATTAGGTAATGTATTCAAATTTAAGATCCTTTCGACTGAGGACAGGAAATGTCTTGCATAATCATAGGTATGAAATCCGATCAAATCACAGCTCAAAACACCTTTCAGTATTTCTTGTCTTACAGGCAATATTCTATATATCTCTGAAGATGGGAAAGGAGTATGTAAGAAAAAACCGATCTTGACATTTTTGATACCTTTCTTCTCTATGCCCTTCTTCAACAACTCTGGCAGCAGCATTAAATGATAGTCATGGACCCATACTATATCACCATCCTTCAAGTTCTTTAGGATTGCATCTGCAAATGCTCCATTGGCAACATTGTAAGCAGCCCATGCATTCTCATCAAAATTGATCTCACCAGGGTGGTAGTGGAACAATGGCCATAATATCGAATTGGAAAACCCATTGTAGTGCAAATCTGCAATCTCGTCCGTTAGAAAAACAGGAATGCAATTAAACTTGGACTCTAAATCTTCAGTCACCTTGCTTTTGTCAGCATCAGGTACCTCCCATCCAGGCCATCCAAACCACTGGAACGTGCTGCTTTTCTTCAAACCCTGTAATGCAGTGACAAGTCCTCCAGAGGACATGTTGTACTGGTACTCTCCATCTTCCGAGCGGCTCAATGTCACTGGAATTCTGTTGGATACAACAATAACGTTAGAAGCGGCCATACTAGTGGTGCTGGTGTTGTTTGAACGGCTGTTTGTGCTTTTCTACCAGTAAGAGGGCCCTCTTCATAGTAGCAAAAGAAGAAGTTGCGAGAAGCACATCGGGTTTCCTCTGGATACTCCGCACCCGTAAGATGTTGGCAGGAAGTCCTTTGGGCCCTGTCGGAAGATTGCGAACCACACACACTAATTTGCAAGATCGGAGAGATCCAGCGCGGGATCTGCTTTAAAACTCCCGCCGGGGAGACAGCGAAAATCCAAATTAAAAAAAATAAGTGCACCTGCGTGGAAGTTTTTAATTTGGATTTTTTGAATTTGAATTTTTTCGTATAGAGCTTAGGGCTGGCTCTTCTGGGCTTCCCACTGAAGAAAGCTGAAAATCAGTACGCGAAAAGACACACACGGTTAAGCAACAAACAAAGATAAACAGATAGCTACAGAGCGACGAGGCGCCGGGTATGAGCAAGCAGTACGCGAAAGAGCACTCGCTAGATATTCCACATATCTCCTGTATTGAATTCCCGCTGAAGGTCAACAATGTTGAGAAGGCGCTCGAAATGGTAGGCGGCAGGGACTCCATAATTAAGTCCTGTCTAGACGAGGATGCCAACCCTTTGGAACTGAGACTTACAAAAGACATATACCACCATCCCATCAACGCCAAGGTGAATAAGACAGAAAATGTGTTGCTTAAACTGTCTGTACCCAAAAAGGAGTACGAGAAAAGTGGCAGAAATATTCGAAAGACCTTGGAGTCGTTACAAGAGGTTCATAAGAAACCTGTCCATGTTACACCAGTAGCCATTATAAATAAAACATTCCGGTTCCGAGAGATGTCGGATTTCCAATATCAAACCAAGAGCAGTCGATTTGTGCAGCAGGTGAATGATTCGATCCACGAAATGAACTACTCGAAGATCAAGGAGTTGAAGTTCAAGCAGGATAAAACACCATGGGAACCTGAGTCGGATGGATTTTTCGATCTACCTCCATTGCCTAGGTTTTCTTCGATTCCATTACCGTTCCAGTACAACTACAAGAAGAACGCAGCAACAGTTGTTAAAGAGGGCAAAATCACGACCAAAAACAAACACATAAAGTTGCACTCCATAATTATCAAATGGAGCGATGAAATTCCAAAGACGCCATCCGCTGAGCTTATAAATCAGCTTGAAATTTTCCAAAGTGAGCCTCTCAACCCTTTTTACAGAGACGTACTAGAAACTCTAAATCTAATCAAAGATTTGTTCGAAAAGAAACCTATTTGGATACGAAAACACCTTGAGGCTATCCTGCCCGTTCGATTGAAACAGTGTCTGAGATATGCGCTCCCCCAGCTTTCATATTCGTACACAAAAGGTCCTTGGAGACAGTGCTACATCAGGCATGGAATTGATCCAAAATCTTCAAATCAATATTCACGGTATCAAACAGAAGGTTTCAGAGTTCCAAATTACGGCAAGAAAGTTCCAAAAGACTTTGTCAGTGAAAATAAAAATGACGTTTCATCCATCTTCATCTTCAATGGTTCAGAATTGCCATCAACGTTATCGTTTCAAATCGAGAATTTACAGGATCCTCACATTTTAGTACTATTAAGTAATGCCAAGTTCAGAGAGGAATGCGATTTTTATGATGGCTGGTACGACACGCTAACGATGCTGAGGATTAGAAGATTAATGAGATACAAATTAAGATGCCTTGTTGAAGGAATCAAGCCTGAAGCCGTCAAAGTTGACTATATAATGAATAAGCTGCAAATTCATGAATCCGAAAAAGAAGAAGATGAAGAAAAAGCTGAGCTCGAATCTGATGTTGAGGATGAAGAAGATAATCTCAACGAGGATTATGAGTTAGATGTCAGCAACGCAAATTATAAAGAGATTCTTGAATATATTGAGAAGACCAATCCTCGCGGAGCCCATGAAATTAGCGAGCTTTCCAATATCCTGCGCATATAATAGGCTGAGCAGCGGCGACTTCAAATTTATAGATTGTATTACTACTGGAATCTACGACTTCAAGGCCAGGAGCCTTTTATACCATTTGTTCTGTACTGTTTATTTTTACCGGGTAATTTTTCTAGGTTTTCAAGAACGACAAAAAAATTCATTGAGTGTCGAGAGCGACGACTGTATTCATATCAATAGAAGGCTGGGAAAATCATACTAACGATGCTTAGAGCCACATCCACCAGGGTAGTAACACCAAGACTATCAACTAGAATAGTGGCTATAAGATATGCTTCAGCAGGCTCGACAGAGAGTGTCCCTGAGAAGAAAAACCGTTTCAAAATCAAAATTGGTAAATCGAGACCTCCAATTTATCACCAATTTGATTGTAAAACAGAACTAAGCGATGGAAGCGTTGTTTTAAGAAAAACTCAAATACCAAAAGACGAAATAAGAATGATTACTGATCAAAGAAATAATCCATTGTGGAACCCATCAAGAAAAGATCTTGACGTTTCAGACGCTAATGCCAATAGCAGAATGACCAAATTCAAGAGCAAATTCTCGTTTTTCGATATCGACAGCTCAGGTAAGAGCAAAGAAAAGAAGGAAGACAATAAAGATGTCAAAGACCAGGAACAGTCTAAAGAGTCTAAAGAGCCTAAAAAGGCACAGACAAAGAATCAAGAAGCTACGAACGATGAAGTACAGGAAATCAAAGAGGTTGTAGATGAGCCTCTAGAGCTTGATGACTACCTGGATATTTTAGGCCGTAATGTTCAAGAAGTCAACTCAGGTGGTAAGTTGGCATCCAAGAAGAAGAAATCAAAAAAATGAACTGAACTGAAATGAAATGAAATGCATTGACAGAATAAAATTCCCCCCGAAAACGTCGTGACCCTCATATATAGATAGTCTTGAATTTATGTACATATACAATGTCAAAAAAGAAAGATAGAATCTCTCGAAATTATTGTAGAGGAACACTAGCAACAGATCTGTGTTGCAATTGTTGCTTAACCTCTCTTCTTACACTTGGTTCACTGGACAAAGAGTAGTGGTCGTATCAAATTTGTTAGAATCAAAATATTAAAACTACTCTCGAGAAGAGAAGAGAGGAGCAGTTGTTTTCTTCAAAATATACTAGAGTGCTTTTTGTAATGGGCAGCGTCTTCTTACCTCATTTACACACTGGATGGTATGTCCACTTTGGTCGCAGATTTCTGTTAGTTTGGTTCTAATATCTTTCCAGGCATGTGGATCAAGCCATACTAGCAGGTATGTAATACTCATATGCTGCTACAACATTAAATTAACCTTCTCTTAGAGGATGAAAGACTGGTTATAATACGCTTTGGTCGTGACTGGGTATGTGCCTCCATATTTTCGAGAACATTGTACCTCTGTGAGATGCTAATTTTTATTGTTCAGGATAAAGATTGTATGCGAATGGACGAATTACTATACAATGTGGCAGAACAAGTCAAGAATTTCGCAGCTATTTATCTATGTGATATTGATGAAGTTCCAGACTTTAATGAGGTACGTCTTTAATCTATTTTCATGATTTCATCGTTTCCAGCTATAACTCAAAAACTTAGATGTATGAATTATATGACCCCATGACGATAATGTTTTTCTATAGGAATAAGCACATGATGTGTGATTTTGGGACAGGTGATAACAACAAGATGAACTTTGTGATCAAGGATACCCAGGAGATGATTGATATTATTGAAACTATATACCGAGGGGCCAGAAAAGGGCGTGGTCTCGTTGTATCACCAGTTCAGTACTCTAGAAGGAACAACATATAGTTCTAAGCCACGAGAGAAAGTGTCTTGTGCACGAATAGGAATTGAACATTGTAGCTATTTATCATCACCTTCAACAACTACAGCAAACATTTCATTACCCTACTGAACAAACACCTTATATAATCAACTTTTTTTTTTAATGACATTTCAGAAAAAACCAGCGAATTCAAACTCTGCTTGAAGTTGTCAAGGTTGATCAACTTTTTACTTGAGGGAGAGCTCTGTCGAAAATAACACCCACATCGCTCCTGATCCGGCAATTAGCAGGCTGCACGTCTTTCAAATCTGCGTTAGGAAGATCATTCTCGTGTAGTGCGATATCACTTGTTGAAATCGATTCAAACAACCACAGATCGAAACCAAAGAAAATGGCTACAGCAACTACAGAGGAGTTCAGCCGTGAAAACTTGGAAAACGTCTTGAGACGTCGCTTCTTCTACGCACCGGCTTTCGAAATTTATGGTGGTGTCTCTGGTCTTTATGACTATGGTCCACCAGGTTGTGCTTTCCAGGCCAATGTCATTGATATTTGGAGAAAGCATTTCATTTTAGAAGAAGACATGTTGGAAGTTGACACTACAATGTTAACTCCTTATGAAGTGTTGAAAACCTCAGGTCATGTTGACAAGTTTTCTGACTGGATGTGTCGTGATTTGAAAACAGGTGAAATATTCAGAGCTGATCATTTAGTGGAAGAGGTCTTAGAAAGTCGACTAAAAGGTGATAAAGAAGCTAGAGGTTTACTGAAAGACGCAAATGCTGATGCTAAAGAAGAAGCGGATAAAAAGAAACGTAAGAAGAAAGTGAAGGAGATAAAAGCTGTAAAGTTGGACGATGAAGTTGTTGCAGAATACGAATCAATTTTAGCCAAAATTGATGGTTACTCTGGTGAAGAATTGGGTGAATTGTTAGTCAAATACGATATCGGTAACCCAGTTACCGGCGACGCTCTTGATCCACCGAAAGCTTTCAACTTGATGTTCGAAACTGCAATTGGTCCTTCAGGTCAATTAAAAGGCTTTTTAAGACCGGAAACTGCTCAAGGTCAATTTTTAAACTTCAACAAGTTGTATGATTTCAACAACTTGAAAATGCCATTCGCTTCTGCTGCAATTGGTAAGTCTTTCAGAAATGAAATCTCTCCAAGAGCTGGTTTATTGAGAGTTCGTGAATTTTTAATGGCTGAAATTGAGCATTTTGTTGATCCAGACGATAAGAGACATGAAAGATTTGAAGAAGTTGAAGATGTCAAACTGAAATTCCTGCCAAGAACTGTCCAGCAAGAAGGATCCACTAAACCAATTGAGACTACTATTGGCGAAGCTGTGAAAACTGGCCTCGTTGATAACGAAACTTTGGGTTATTTCATTGCCAGAATTTATCAATTTTTGATCAAGATTGGTGTTGACGAAAACCGCTTACGTTTCCGTCAGCATTTAGCAAATGAAATGGCACATTATGCTGCTGACTGTTGGGATGCCGAATTACACACATCTTACGGTTGGATAGAATGTGTTGGTTGTGCTGACAGATCGGCTTACGATTTGACTGTTCACTCTAATAAGACTAAAGAAAAACTTATTGTTAGACAAAAATTAGACAAACCAGTTGAAGTCACCAAATTCGAAGTTGATTTGGAAAAGAAGAAATTCGGCCCAAAATTTAGAAAAAATGCACCTGTTGTTGAAGATTGGTTAACCTCAAGATCTCAACAAGAACTAGAGAAATTCCAGAGTGATCTAGCAAGTAAGGGTAAAATCCTTTTCAGTATTCCTGAGGTTGAAGGGGAGATCGAATTGGACGGTTCTTTCATTAGTATTGAGCAAAGAACGAAAACAGAACATGTTCGTGAATACACTCCAAATGTGATTGAGCCTTCATTCGGTATTGGTCGTATCATCTATTCAGTTTTTGAGCACAATTTCTGGAGTAGACCAGAATCTGTAGAAAGAGGTGTCTTATCTTTCCCTCCAATTGTTGCGCCAACTAAGGTTTTGCTGGTACCATTATCAAACAACGAAGAGCTACAACCGATTGTGAAGCAAATCTCTAGAACGCTAAGAAAAGAGCAAATTCCATTCAAAGTTGACGATTCAGGTGCTTCTATCGGTAAGAGGTATGCACGTAACGATGAACTCGGTACACCTTTTGGTATCACTATCGATTTCGAATCTGTTAAAGATGGATCTGTGACTCTTAGAGAGAGAGACTCTACTAAACAAGTCAGAGGTGACGTTAAGGATATAATCAAAGCAATCAGAGATATCACATACGGTAGCACCAGCTGGGAGGAAGGTACTAAGTCTTTGACTCCATTTGAAACCAAGGCAGACGAAGAATAACTGACAGACCAGCAGATTGTTGTTGATCGATATATTGTAAATACAAGTCTACTGATTTGTTAATATATTAATATATACATCCTAACACCACATAAGTTTTCGTAAAATAAGAAAAAATTGTATAAACTTAAAGAAGGCTCTCCCAAGAAGGCTATAAAGATCGATAATAGAATAAAAGACCACAAAATGTCCATCAGAGATAATGCCAAGGCTTTATTAACCCTTATTGAAAAGATACCGACCGAAAAACTCACGAACTATTCCCTGAAAGAGGCGCAACTCGAGAGATTTTCACCGTTGGCAGGAATCGACTACAGTAGACCAGTACCTAAGAAATCTCTATCAGAGATTGTTGCATCAGTCACTCCTTACCAAAAAAAAGCACCAGAACCGCTCAAAGAGAAACTCACTGAACAAGCCATCATGCAACAAATAAAGTCTTTGAAGAGTATCCAAAGTAATCAGTATAGAGACTATTATTTCGTATCGGACAAACTGACAAAACCATATGGTAATCCTACTTACTACCAAAGACTGTTAAATGAAATCAATGGAGAAAGCAAAGAATCGTTCATCACTGGTATGAGAACAGTTATATTTGGTAAATAGAATGACGTGTGTTTAGGTTTTGATTCGTGTTCCAGGGTTTTTGATATTTTTATGATAATGTATACATGTGACCTTCTCGTAAGCCTTTCATCAAAACTATGTACCTATACATATGTACACACATACACACATATATATGTATATCACTTCTTTGCGTAATTACCTATTATTTTCTGGCCTTTTAGCTCTAGAGTATTCAAGCTTTCTTTGACAGATATGGCGTCGTTATCCTTCTCATATTCCACAAAGGCAACATGCTTCACAGCGACCAATCTGACCTCAACGAATCCTTTAAATGCACCAAATATTTCGTTCAACTCATCTTGTGTAGTACCATCAGGTAAGTCTCTCAACAAAATGATCTTGTTAGGTGGCAGCTGCTCGTTGACTATCTTGGTTTTCTTGACAACAGGTGCTTTTTCTCTTTCTTTATTGAGTTGTTCCTTTACTCGTTTTCTTTGTTCCAAATATGCCTCATACTCCTTCTCCACCAGTTTATTCTGTACCGACGCATTCGAACTGCTTTTAGCAAAGTGTAGCTCTAGTTTCTTATCAAATAAGCTTGTTCCATTCAATTCGTCGATTGCCTTCTTTGCATGCTCCTCATCTTCCAACGCAACAAAAGCTTGCCCTCGCATCCTTAAATTTTTGTGTACAGTTATACTTTGAATAGGGCCATATTTTTCGAAGAGTTTGCTTAGTGCAGATTTTATAGTGTTGACTGAAACCTTCTCGTTGATGTTTCTAACGTACACCCTATCAAAACAGTATTAGATCATCACTACCATATATATTGAGATTGGAAAAAGTAAAGCTCTCATCACTCACGTATCATTGAAATTAAGAACTTCTGCAGGCATATTCATAGACTTCGATCCTTCGTGCGTCCAAGCTCTGAAGGAACAGTATTTCTGATAGCTACTTCGGGTTCACTATGTGATGCTTGTAATGCTATTTTTTTAGGTGATGTTTCCCGAGGTAAAATGCTCCCCTAACCATATTTTGTCAGGAAGTGGAGTTTTGTAAACACCGTCAGAAGCTCGCTAGAGCTGTTAAAGCGCAGAGAGACAGTTCTAGGAACCGTTAGAAGGAGTGTGGGATCATTGTACTGTGAGCTTGAGATACAGGGTGAATTACAATGGAGGAGGGCTCAGAGCTACTCAGTCTATTTTTAAACGCTGTACCTAAATATTGCCCATATGAGCGGGATACAGATGTACTGAGACAACGCTTGATTCAGGCCTATTCTGAATTGAGGCAGCACGAATACAAGTTCGTTAACTTCAATCGTATCGAAACCAAAATCTTGCTAGATTTTTTAGAGTGGAGCGTCGTCGTGGATGGTCAAAATGATATGATTTTTACCGAAGATGCAACTTTGTCTTACCTCATGGCACTATTGACTGGGAATGTCGAGCACGTTTGTGATAAGGAGGACTCAAGTATTGTTCTCTCAGCAGAGCTGCTGAATGTGATTTTTGACACTTTACTTGAGACTTTTTCTATTTTCAACAAAAGAAAGACACTTGAATCCTCGTCTATCAAATTAAGGCTTCAAATGATCGATAACGACTTACAAATGCTAAGAGATGGGAAATTCCGTTCAAAAAAAACCATTCTCGGCAGAATAAAACGCATCTTATCCATCAAGTCTCGCAGGTATACTCGTGGGTATACAAAATTGAGCAATAGTGAAAATTCTAATGAGGTTGATGAAAAGAAAGCTCAATCACTAGCAGTAATCGACTCTTCACCGGAGAGCGGTCCAGCAGCGGAGGAATCAGATTCTGCTATAGATATAGTAGCTTCTAGTTCTAATAAGAGTCTAAAAGGGACATCACCACAAAGGACAACTACTCAGCCATCTATAACTGATACACATACGGCCTCTATTGAAAGTTCCTCGCAAATACCAGACATACCCAGCATTACTGTCTCTCAAGATATGATACAACCTTTAGAAGATTCCGAGAATGAACCCTCGATATCGACATTGCAACATTCGAGTGAAAAACAGCCAAAATCAAAGCAGAAACAAAAGAAACACCGCTCTGCACCTGCTCACCGAGCACTGGTGGAGGAGGACGTTCTGCGCTCATTAACGGAGCTCACACAGACGGTGAAGTTGCAAGTCGAAAGCTTAGAGAAAAAGTACCAAGATCTTTCTGTTGCAGAAAAAGGATCTATACCGATGTTGAGAGATCGTATCGATGTTATCGAGGGTGGATTGCAGAAACTATCCGATCAACTTTCCCTCGACAAGATGGAACACGAAACAAGAAGCGACCGAAAGACGAAAAATTTAGAGCATCAAATACTCGATACCCGCAAACTGCTACAAGACCTATCCTCAAAACAGCAAGATACTGATGTAAAATTTGCGGAGAATTACAATGAAGCTCTTTCCAATTTTCAGAAAGAAATCGCAGATAATTTGACAGCACATATTGATAACCGCATTCGAGATGAGTTTGAAAAGATTCATGAATATGACCGAGCTCGATATCTTCAACTAGAATTGCAAATCTCTAGAAATGTTAGAATTTTTGGTAAATATGTGGATGATCGAGTAGATGAACTTTTAGAACATATATCATCGCTAACACAACAGCACTCCAAAGATTTTTTGTGGACGGAAAGGAAATTTTCTAAATTGCAGGATGTAATAAATGATACAAAAAGTACCATTGATTCTTTTAAATCCCAATCCCAGAACAATAAGATACCCAACAATAAAGCACAAGAACACAACTCTATCGATCAAATGAAATTCGCAACTCTTGATGATCTTCAACGGGCCGCTCATGGCTTGAGGACTAGAATTGATCAAAAGATTTCAAAAGAGTTTCAAAGACCAAGAGTTATAGAACCGTTGATGAGCAAGAAAATTCATGAAGAAGTCCAGGCTCTAAGTAACAATGTTCAAGAAATAAGTAAATCTATTTTCATGCTAAATAAGCGCAATGACACTTCACCAATATTAGAAGTTTTGAGGAAGCTTGAAGATGATCGAACAATGTTCACTGAAGCAGCTCAAAACCTGAATGAAAGAATACATGAAGTTGATTCATTAAAGGCAATGCTAGAGACTCAACAACTACACCTCAAACAGTTCAGCAATTCAAATAAGTATACTTTGATAGAACTAAATAAGCTCAAAGCAACAGTAGCACAAGAATTCAATGATATTGTGCATCGGAACAGCTCACTCAATAAAACAGAGCAGACGAAACCGAATAGTGTCCAAAGTCAGCATACACACAATCACCGCATTTTGACAACTGATGAACATTCAAGAAGTACAGCCAGACAGTCTCCGAATCCCAACCTGTCGAAGGGGAACAAAGACATTCCACCAAGCCCTCAATTATTCGAAGACAGAGATGCTCGTCAAGGACCAGATTCCTTTTTCATGCCTACAAGTTCAAGAATTCCATCAAGCCCTGATCGTGTAGGGCAAGTGATCAAAGGGAAAACAAGGAAGAGATTGTTAGATGCTGAGGAAACTGTATTTCGTAAACATGTTGCTCCCTCGAAAATTGTTAACGCAACTTTGGCAAGTACCACAACCTCATCTGCATCGAACTCGCCCCAATCCTTTTTGAAACGTATCAGATTGTTCAAAGATCTTGAAGACTAGTACGGAGGATGCTGATGATATTAGAAAAGGGAAATTTCTTTGATACGCATAACGCCGTTATGTTACAAAGTATACATTTCTATAGATAATGATATACTACTGAGGGAGAGGTTATTCTTGTTTACTACTAGTTGCAGTAGCACTTAAGTTCAATGCCTTAAAGCTTGATTTATGCTTGTCTTTAAACTCAGGATTGTCTTCGAATTTTTCTTCCTCTTCTCCATACTGAGGAACGTAATCGTCCAGAGCTACTTCCTCAAGATCATCTGGAATATCATTCTCTCCGTCGTCATCCATGACTTGTGGTAAGAACAAATTAAGAATAGTAGAGATGATTCCGCCAAGTGCATAGCTGGATTCCATTATCACCACAATAGCATCTAAGAATCCAGTCAAAGCACGGTTGTTTCCCTGGTAGGAGAACATGTTGCTGAACCAGTTAGGCACTAGAATAGCACCGAATCCAGGAAGTAGGGCGGCTGTTAGAACAAACCTATCTCTTCTAGTGAACTGACAAGTAGCGATAATTCTTAAACCAGACACTGCAACCGATGTGAATAGAAATGAGGTCATACCACCGAGAACTGGTTTAGGTATTGCAACCAAACTAGCTGCAAATTTAGTGAAGATACCCATGATAATCAAGATAAAACAGCACCAGTATCCTGCGGTCCTATTTGCACATTTGGTTATGGAGATGACACCATTATTCTGTGCAAAGGTGGACATTGGAGTTAAAGTGCACAGCCCAGCAATGATACTATTGAACCCATCACCTAAGACACCACCTTGGATTCTACTTTCATAGGCTGGGCCTTCAACTTCCAATCTTGAAACTTCAGATGTTGCAGTTAGATCACCAATGGTCTCCATGACTAGGACTATATATACAACCAGCATTGGCAGAACTGCAGGGCCATAAACTCTTAGTTTGAAAGTTGTAGTCCAAACAAAGGATGCAGTGGCTGCACTATTTATACCGCTTCTATCAAAATATCCACATGCAGAGGCGACAATGCAGCCAATTAACAATCCTAATATTACCGAGCATGATTTCATTATAGGTGCTCCCCATTTCTCACAGATAATGATGGTGATGTAGACTAAAAATCCAAGGCCAACAAATTGAGGGCTTCCCCACTCGGCAGCCCGAGGAGCATCTGCACTTGGACAAATTGTACCTACACAACCCGAGCCACCTACCCAATCCTCAAATGCAGACTCTATCAGTGACACCCCCATTAATAACACAACGCACCCGGTAACAGTCGCTGGGAAGAGCTTTTTCAAATACTTGGGAGGGATGAAGGAAAGGGCAACTTCAAGCAGTCCACAGACACAAGAAGTCCCTAAGATTGCACCATATCCATCGGGACAGGGGAGATAGGTGCCATCATCTGCCACTGGGCAGTACCCAGACTCATACATTACTGGCAAAATCTTCTGCACAACAACGATAACACCAAAAGAGCTACCAACAACAGATAGAACCCCTGAGCCTAGATAATAGGGAGTCTTATATATATGAAATCTGGTTATCTGAATCATGGAAAGAAATCCGCTAACGATAAGCGAGGCAGTCACTAGGTACTGTTGTTGCTGAGTAGTAAAGTATGTTGATGATGAAATGAGTAATGGAGGAGTAATAATCCCTGCGATCATTGCTAATGAATGCTGCAAACCTAGAATAAACCCAAGGACAACAGGCATCTCAGAGTTTAGACCAAAAAATGGTTGCCTTATTTTAGGCTTCTTCATAAAGGGCAGTTGAGGCGTGAAAAGGTACTTGTAGTTGTAGCCACCGAGAAGACCATCTTTGGTACTGACCTTATGCCACACGCTTTTCAAGTTCCGCCTCAGGTCGAGAATTCTTCCGGTGTCTGACTCTATATGCTCCATATCGAAATGCCCAATCTCAGAGGGAAACCTGGCCTCAAGCTTTCAGGTCGAAAAACTTGAAAGTTTGGATCGCTGTATTGTACCTCATCGCCAAATAAAATATTTTTCAGCCTGTCATAAAAATAAAAAAAATGAATTTAAATCCCGAACCGAGTCAGGAAAGGCTGGAGTTAGGAAAGTCTGTAATATGACTCTGAAATGACAACCTGCTAAAGCAGCGCTACACAGACAGCACACAATGAGCATGTTCTCGCCCTTGGGCAGATTAAAGAGCTGTAGAAGATCGGTTTCGATGCAGCCGGTTCTCTACTAACGATATCCTTGGTTGATTATTAATTCACGTCATATGTATATATACCCAAATACCAATTCTTAGTCGCATAGCACCAATTCATTAAATAATAGCATCATTCATTATAATAGTTACATCTTCTCGAAACTCCATTCCTAAAGCTCGCTCTATGGTAAAATCGAGATTAGATGTGTACAGCATGTACAGGGCATTCTCCAGGACCTTTACGCTTGAACCAGTTTCTGATGCACTTGTAATGAAATACACAGAGACATTCCAGACGGCCCACTTTCTCCCCAGGTTTCAGCTCTTCAAGGCAGATAACACATTCGTCATCACCTGGAAATTTCTCATCGACATTTGACATTGAACGTTGTTGGAGTGTTGAGTTAGAAGTTTCAGAGCATGAGACCACAAGTTTCTTTGAATCATCAGGGAATGGAATATGGTACACCAGCATCCTATTACTTCGAAACTGTGTAGGCGATCCAGAAAACGCAGCATTGGATATGCATTCGTCTATATGCTGCTCCCTTTCCGCGCCTGTGATAGTCTGTAAGTCGAAACCACAGATTGGACAGTGATTAATCTCAGAATCATCATCCATTTCAGCATCATCGTCGTCTGTTTCATTCACGACGAGGGTCCTTTGTTGAGATGCATCCTTAATTTGGTTGCTACCATGAACTAATGCAGCTCTATTACCATTAATTCCAGAGTTTGAGGGAACATTGACCGGTGCAGGAGGTGCGTTATCCATAGCCACCCCATCTGTCACCAACTGCTCAACACAAAGATCACACGTTCGATGAGGAACATGGGGAGACTCCATGAATACTTGGCTCGGTGGCGTCACAACATAAGTCCCAATCTCATAAACAGTGCTGGTAGTTGAACACTGTGCGCATACAACCTTGCCACACCTGCGGCAGTGATGTCTTCTGAAGAACAACGTGAACTTCTTATGACATAAAAAGCAAGACTGCACCTCCTCATCCAGCTGCCATACGGGGACTTCGTTCTGTTCCCTAGTGTGCACACTTGACTGAGACATTCTGAGGTTCTGGAAGGATGCCGATACTGATCTAGAACAATAAGATCTAGAAAAAAGCTGGTTTAAAGTGAACCACCACAACAACTGGAGCGCTCTGATATCAGAGTGTAGGTCCAGTTCTTTCACCTCCAAGCGCTGATAGTTTAGGCTTTTATCGTACGATATACAACTTGGATGGCTATATAGTGTGATGGGGTCCCCTTGCACAGCACAATATTCCTCAATTCTTATCATAACAATTATGTAATTTCTTAGTCAATACGATACAGGGTCCCAATATTGCGTATACTTTACTACAAGATATATATGCGTTTCTGTTCTTAACACACAAGCTTATGGTCTTTATGTAGTATTGAAGGTATATATACCGCATCTCACTCCGAATCAATTTCGCTGTAGAGATCGCTATCCAGGTCCTCTGGGATAAGATCATCGTCATTTTTATCTTCAGCGTCACTTTCATCACTGCTCTCTTCATCGCCAGCTTCTCCATTAGCTTCCCTTTCTGCTTGGCGTTGTTTACGGCGTTCTTTCTTAGCTTCTTTCTTAGCCTTTTTGGCGGCAATGTTTTCGGCTTGAACTTTCTTTCTCTCCTCCTTCTCTTTGAGACGTTGCTTATGTTTAGCTTCGAGACTTGCTGCTTCTTTGCTCGTCTTCTTGATATGACTATGATACAACACTTTCCCAGATCCTACACCATCTTCAATCTTGGATAGTGTCAATCTGATGCGAGGCCCAACTTCAGTCAACTTGATAGCCTTCTTGCGTACATTTGATGCCGATAATTCTGATGCATCAGTAATAGGTTTAACAGTGTTTTTATGGGATAATGTAGTGACTTGGTTCTCGTTAACATCGACAATGCTGTCGTCTTCAATTTCTGAATCGCTTGTGAAACCAACACCGTTGGCGTATGGATCAAGAATCAATTCCGATGCGTCTCTAGCGTTACCGAGATTTGGTAATTTCTTGGTTAGATTTTTAGCATTCAACAGCTTCTTAACAGTTTTAGAACCCTCCACTGGTTTGGCGTCGATCATGTAATGACGCAAATCCATTTCGCCAGTCTCCGTATTCTTGTGAATCATTAACACTCTTTTAACCGAGTTGACATTAGTACTTTGGGGCTGAATTGGAGGGAAGAGATTTTGAAAAGTGGTTGTCAGCAGTTTCTCTTCAGGGGAAGCTTTTGATGGGGTTGTGAATCCATTAAGAACTAATAAAGGCGGATTTAAATATTCTTTCGATTCCTTTGTTGTGGATTTCGGCCGCTTCTGTATTCTTCTTACGTCTTTACAGAGGGAGTAGTTTTCAACTTTGAAGGTGATCGTAGGGCCTCTTGGCATTCTTGCAAGTCTCAACTGTGTAGTACCAGCTTCTGATTGACTAAAGATCATCAAGTGAGAAACATTCAAGGGCCCTGCCATCACAACAAAATCCTTCAGCTTATTAGACTTTCTTTCTTTCAATCTAATAGCTGTATGGGGTTGCATGACGTTCCTCATATCTCTAACTAGCTGTGTCAAAGAGTGATTCTTCAAATTGGATCCCAGTCTCAGCACCATCGAGCGAGGAACTTTTGCAGCATCCTCATTTGTTGGTTTTACGTGTGTTCTCTTCTTGGTCTTAAAAAACATGTTAGAATATTTTCAAAAAGTCTCTTGAAATGTACATACTCTTCTTTTCGCCATTTCGAACTACCGGTTTGTGTGGTTGTGATGCAATAAGTTATATTTCGATGCTCATCTTTGTAGTTACAGAAAGTTTTTTTTAAGATGACATCTGAACACCACATTTTAGTATATTGGTTCTCAAGATCCTTTACCAAGGTTGCCAGGATACCAGGATCTTCATTGATAGCTCACACAATGACTGGTCTCAGAGACTACAAGACTTTTTCACAATATTCACAAGTTTTTTTCAACTGAATTTTATCCATCGTGTTTCTAGAGAGCATTTTAATCGAAAGGATGTGATCATACATAGTACAGCTATAAGTCATCGCTACATAAGCTTTAAAGAAAAACAAAATTCCTAGACCTATTGAACTATAATACACACGAGTTGTTTTGCCATTGGTTGTGATGCTCAAATCCGTTTCTTTCTTTCGTTACAGATTTTTGAAGAAACAATTATTTACGTAAAACCAGTTCTATATACTACTTTCCACAGTAGTTGGCTTAATACTTGATTGGTTCTAGAAAAATTATTAGTTTTCGGTTAGGATAAATTTATTAGTGCAATTCACTCACCTTGCTGGGTTGGCAACAGATTGAACCGTCTCTTGAGTGTGACCCTTTGTCTGGAATACTTGTCATCTGGTGAGAAACGGGCTGGATGAGCTGACTTGGTGATCTCACCCGTCTTGGTAATCTTCTTTAAAGTGTATATTCTCTTTCCATCTGGTCCTAGTGTGTACATGAGATGCATCTTGTATAGTTCCCGACGAGTGGAAGTGACTGACTTTTGTCCTCTCTTCGCTGGTGCTTAATCCTTTTCATAACAACTTCTCTGCTAAAAATTTTCTTCCGATATATGTTCGGTTAGGGCCACTCTCCAACTTGGAATGCGCACGCACTCAAATGTTCAACAGCAGAAGGCATCAGACCCACCGATGATCGGTGGGCGATTACGGTGGCCTCTCTCTTGCAGTCGCTCTGCAAAAAACAAAAGGACTTTATACTTTGATATGGAGAATCCAGGAACTTCTTTCTTCAATAATAATAATAATAGCTTCTGTCCCACAAATATGTTATTTACATATATTACCCAGACAGAGCTCAAATATAAGAGTTACCCTCTCTTTTAGTTGGCACACGATCCACCATTGAAGATCTAGAATCACTAGTAAACAATAGCGGCAAAGGGATTTACCGATAGTACATAGCTGTCAAACTCTGTTGCATAAGGTGAACAGGTCTTCGCTATTGGACTGTGGTACAACTCCTGCTGCTATATTGCTAACGGACCACTCTTCCTTTCTTTTAGTCTCCCCACAAAGAACGTGGCATAATGTCGAAACCAGATCAGTTTGCAGACCTATTGTCTTTTACGACAAAAAAGAAAGATGACTCCAAACTATCTCTAGCCGAAAGAAAGAAGCTTGAATCTAAGAAAAGTTCAGTGTCCAGTATACAATCCTCCTCTGCTAGCAGCTGGGACCAATTTGACGTTCTTGCACAAAAATCTAACGCACAGAAAACATCGATACATTCATCAAGAGCATCTGTATCTACTAGCAACAGCGACTTGTTTGAAGGCTTTGACGCTATCAACTCCACCATAATACCACAGGGCAGAAGTCCACAAGTGCGATCGGAGGACTTATTCGAAGGGTTCGGAAATATCTCAGGTTCAGGTTCAGTTAAAGCCACCACTAATTCAGATCTATTGGACGATTTGGGACTCGGAGGATCATCTTCAGCATCTTCTAGCAGTGGAATTCCACCCCAGCAACATGCTGTCAAAGATGATATTGAGGATTTGTTCTCAGTCTTTGATAAGCCAAAAACAGTAAATTCTAAAGATCATCCAATTCAGACACCGATTCCTATACATACTACGCAAAGCAGCGTATTGCTCAACAAAGAACCCTCTCAAAGGAATGTTACGCCGAAGTCAAATGAAAGTAACTTTGCGGGAAACACCCGGAATCCGAAAGCTTCAAACCTCAACTCGTGTGCTAGAGATGAAGCTTTATCATTATTGATTGATATGGGGTTCTCTATTGAGCAGGCTGCAGATGCGTTAGATCATACCACAAGTCGAACCAATGTCCAGGAAGCTATTAACTATATCATGACGGATGCTCATAATAAGGCAAGAGCGAAAGCTGGTCTGCCTCCACAAAGAAATGCGGCAGTACAGTCAACCTCTTCATCAAGCTTCAATTTTTCAACTTTTTCTCACCTGGTAACCGATATATCTGACAAGTTAATGTCAGATGTGTCCAACAAGCTCTTTGCCCCTCCACCAAGTGATGGACGACCAGCTTGGATGCGCGATCAAGGGAAGTATATCAGAAAATCAACGTTTGATGAAGAGCCGAAAGAAGTGGATCAGGAAATGCTCGACAAATTGGTGTCTGAAAATAAAAAATATGCAGATCAACATAGAGATGTTAGGGCTCCAAAGGTTCCACATCCAAGAAAGTCACATGTCCATTCTACGGAGATCCAAAGGCAGAGAGAAGCAAAGCCGCCTGCTCAATCAAAATCAAAAATGGAACCTCAAAATTCTCAAGAAGTGGACATCTTTGGACCCCTGCCTGAACAAAATGCTGCATCAAAGAATTCAACTACGGACTTGTTCGAAGTATCTAAAACTTCACAGGTGCAGGAGGTGAAATCAAAGAGCACACCATCGCCAGCAGCTCTGACTAGGCCATTTGTTCCCGTTGGTCAGCTTGAAATGATAACATTTCAAGAATTTAGAGAAAAAGGCGGGAACTCTTTCAAACGTGGCGATTTTGTGTCAGCAGCTGAGCAGTATGAAACATCTCTTCAAGCTTTGCCTCCATCACATACCTTGAGAATCCTAGCCTTCTCCAACTGCATGACAGCTTATCTCAAAACAGGCGATAACAAAAGGGTGGTGGAATACGGTAATAAAGCTCTCTCTCTCATCGGGGATCAAAGGGGAGTTGGAGAATATGTAGAAGATAATAAACCAATGAAAAATTTCTGGGTGAAGATTTTACAGAAGAAAGCAGAAGCTTTGGAGCATTTGGAGAAATACAAGGAGTCATTGGAAGCTTATACAGAACTAATCGAGAATGGAGCTGCAACCAAAGTCACGCTTGATGGTAGACGTCGTTGCCAAGACATACTGAATCCAAAACCAAGGGCAGCTTCAAGAACTGAAAAATCACCAACACAGTCATCTAAGCCAATCCGCTCGCCATCCATACCTGTTGTTACAACGAAAGAAAGCGATGCATTGAAGAGGGTTAGAGAGAATAATAAGGCCACAGAGACCTTTCAAGCTGAAAAATTCAAGTTACACGATGAAATTGAAGCTAGAGTTGGAAACTGGAAAAACGGTAAAGAAGATAACCTAAGAGCACTTTTGGCATCTTTAAATGATGTTCTATGGCCTTCATCCAATTGGAAAAATGTTAGCATGGCAGAACTTGTGATGCCGAAGAAAGTAAAAATTGTTTACATGAGAGCTGTTGCTAAGACGCATCCGGACAAAATCCCAAAGAACGCCGATGCAGAGATCAAACTTATTGCTCAGAATGTTTTCGTTGTTATAAATCAAGCATGGGAAACTTTCAAACTACAGAACAACTTAGTCTGATATGATTAGTCATTAAAATTCATAATATAGATACTTATAAATATTTCCTTAGAATAAAGAAAACAAAATGCTTCTATTCTGCTGAATCTTCGTTAAATGCTTTTTGATATCTTGCGATGGCAGTAACTAGTGATTTCAGTAATGGATTCATATATGCCAGTGCAGTGGATTTTTGAGTGGAGTCAGTGAGTTCATCGAGTGCCTTTTGTACTCTCTCTCTCGATTTGATTAAACTGTTATATAAACTCTTCACTGTAGGCGCTTGGGACGAGTCCCCAGAAGTGAAATGTAACCAAAAGTGCCTCAGAAATTCCACTGACGTTGCATGCGTGATCCTGAGCTTTTCAACTAGTTCTTTATCGCAAGATGGGTCGATTTCCTCTTTAGTCTCATGATATGCTTGATCCTCGAATGAACGATATACCTGCCAACTTTGCTTGGATTGCTTTCCATTAATTTTAACTGTTCTACGAACTGAATTTGACGCTTCCTCTATTTTCCTTTTCTTTGGCTCTGAGTAAACTTGGGTCAAATCAATTCTCTGGTACGCAACATTGTGCTTGATCTCGTCCTGATACGTTTTGTATTCTTCCTTTGTGGGACAATTCAGTTGATGAATTGAATTCGGCTTCTCATCCTGCTTCAACGAAATCTCCACGTATTCCGTTTCATGTGGTACCTCTAAATCGTTGAATATCAGTTCCTCTCGAACTCTTTGATTTTCTCTTTTTTCCCTCTCTTTGTCTTCTTCTCCCGGTGTGGCTGACCTAGAATATTGATGTTCCAAACTGTTCACCATCTTTTCGCTCAGTCTGTTCATACTCCTCAACACGGAAATAGTTTCAGGAACAGCTGCTGGCTTCATGGTAAAATCTGGTGCGTTACCAAGTTTCGAAGGGTCGTCTTCCTCGTTTCCTTCCAGATCAATAGCCTTGTTCACTTTGTGATTGAGTTGTTCATCTTCATGCTTCTCATAATCAATGTCCATGTTGATGTACTTATCTAGTATGATATCACCTCTATCATTGTGGTTCAATTTTTCACCTCGTAATTTACGAAATAGTTTGGAGCTGAAAAACCTTGACCAGAATTCACCTTCCGAAAGTTTGGGAACGTTGTCATCATATGCTTTTCGAACGACAGGATACTGCTCAAATATTGCATGGATTTTTTCACGAGTCACGCTCACATTCACTTGATTATCACTTGTTGCTGTTGGTTTAATCGTACTAAGCACGTTATATGGTCCCTTTTTCTGCGAAGACGTCAAAGCAAAAGCCCGCAGTAGGTGCACTCTTGTAGCCCAAAACTCCTCAGAAGCCAGACCTTGATTAATCACAGCCTCCTTGAAAGTTGCCATTAAAGATTTGTTGTCCAGGAGTAATTTTTGTTGTAGTTGGTGATTTTTCAGTAACTTTTTGGTGCCCAATGCATCGTCCAAAAACGTCGTGTTGATAAGCGGTTTCTCAGTTGGTGGTGTTGCAGTGGCACTCTTTGCTGCTTGTATGGCAGACTTGTGTCTGGCAACACTCTGCTGAAGTGCTTCTTTGACATTATCCATGACAATTCTGTTATTGAAGGCAAAGATGTAGCTGACGGGATCAGCACCTTCAGAAGCCTTTGTTATGATTTTGAGCCTCATCTTGTCAGAGGTAGCTGAAGTAGCTTGCATATGGATGATTGTAGAGAGCACAATCTCAATCTTAGGGATGGCAACATTATCGTCGGCAGCCTTCCAGAGTAAGATCGATGGGGACCTGTCCTCGTAAATCGTCAAAAGCCCAGACTTTTTCTTGAACACTGCTGCACCAGATACCAGCGACATATTCTCTAGGCTTTAGAGGACAATCTTCTAGCTTGCAACACCTTTTGCAGTTCCCTCTGATGCACTAGATCTCTTTGAAGAGATACTAAGTTTTTCGATGCTTTCTTCAACTCTTCTAAACTTCAATTGGATTGATATTACGTAATTTTTTGCTCTTATGCCAAAGTTAAAAATTTTGAACGAAAAATTTAAGAAAGTTTAAAATTGTAAGAGTAAAAAAGGTTATAAATATATAAAGGTCTGAACAACTCAGAGAAAACAACTTTGTGACCTATAACTGCTAAGAAAGATGTCTTCTGTGATTGGTATCTCCTTTGGTAATACTTCCTCCTCGATTGCTGCAGCAGCTGCTGACGGTAAGGTTGAGGTTATTGCAAACCCAGACGGTGAACGTGCAATCCCATCGGCCTTGGCTTACGTTGGTGACGATGAATATCATGGTGGGCAGGCTATTGACCAGCTTATAAGAAACCCAAGAAACACAATCATCAATTTCCGTGATTATGTTGGCCAGACTTTTGACAAAGTGGACCCAACTATCACTGAACGTGCTTCCCATGCTATCAATGCAGATGGCCAAATTGGTTTTGAAATCACTAAAGTCAGTGAAACTGGTGAAGAAACCAAGGAAATTATCACTGCTGAAGAAGCCACAGTCAGACACTTGTTGAAGTTGAAAGCAGCTGCAGAAGACTACACTGGAGTCAAGGTTGAAGGTTCTGTCATTGCGATCCCAACTGACTTCACTGAGGAGCAAAAAGATGCTTTACTGAAAGCTAGTGCTTTAGCTGACCTGAAAGTTTTTCAGCTTATTAATGAGCCTAGTGCTGCCTTACTTGCTCACACTTCCAACGGCGATGCTTTACAACAGGATAAAACGTATGTTGTTGCTGATTTCGGAGGTGTAAGATCTGACGCTGCAGTTATTTCAATATGTGGAGGAATTCTGACCATCTTGGCAACGTCCCATGACTATGAATTAGGTGGTGATAAATTGGACAGCGCTTTAGCTGAATTCGTTGCTAAAGAATTTGAGAAAAAGTATAAAGTAAATCCAAGAAAGAATGCCCGTTCTTTAGCCAAGTTGAAGGAGGCTGCCATCTTGACAAGAAAAACTTTAGCAAACGTTCAGACCTCTCCAATTTCGATTGAATCATTGGCGGAAGGTATTGACTTCCATTCAAGTATCAACAGATTGCGCTATGAGCTAGTCGCCCGCAATGTCTTGAATCAGTTCTCAGGTTTCGTTCAAGATGTCATCCAAAAGGCCGGTCTCGATGTGCTAGATATTGATGAAGTACTGTTGGTTGGTGGAGTTTCCAACACTCCAAAACTAGCGTCAAATATTCAGCTGCTTTTCCCAGAAACCACTACTGTCATTGCTCCATCCTTGGACTCTAAAGCAGCTTCTCCAGAAGAGTTAGTAGCTCGTGGTGCTGCCTTGCAGGCCTCGCTTTTGGAAAACTTTGATGAGGACGAGATTAAAGAGAGTTTGGAACCAGTTGTCGTAAACACACCACACTTGAGCAAAGCCATTGGTGTTGTTGATGGTGACGGCTCTTTTGTTCCAATTTTGAAAGCTGAAACCTGCTTCCCAATACGTCGTAGCATTCAACTGGATGCACCAAAAGGTGACGTTTTGGTAACTGTGGTTGAGGGCGAGCATCACATCAAGGAGACAACTTTGGAGCCTCCAACCAAGGAAGCCGAGCAAGATGATGAGGAGTATTCTGATGAAGAACCAGAGGTGGTGAGAGAAAAACACTATGTCCCAGCTGCAAAATTAGCCGAATTGGCTGTTCGTGGCGTTGAAGCTGAGAAGGTTGAGATTTCAGTCAACATAAATAAAGACGGTGTATTGACGGTGAGTGCCAGGGAAGTTAGACAAGGCTCTGTCCCGGTAAAATGTGAGATCAAGCATTAGACACACCCACTATTTAACCAACATAGACAAAACCTTGATAGTGTCAAGTACTCCAAAGTAGAAGTAGAATTACCAAACTAAAAACATATTTTTGTAATGCTCCACTCGAGAATCGAACTCGCGTTTCACAAATTTCCCCCTTCAAGCTCTCCTAATGAAAATCCTAAATCAAAACAACAAAAAATTTTCGATAATCAGCTACTGATCGATAGCAGTAAACCTGGAGAATTGGGTGATAGCGCATCGGAGAAGATCACATAGAGTGGCTTACTACCTTCCATTTCAGTACAAATTGTGATTCTCGGGAGTTCTAGTGCTATTACGAGATTGATATTTGGTTCTGAGCGGAGCAGACGCAGCATTTCAACGCTGTGGTATAAATAATAATAAGAGCCTACAATTGAGAAGAAAAAAACGCGTTTTCCTAGAAACTGTGAAGCATTTGTTCATTTATTAGGAGAGTAAGTACAATTCCGGCTGTTTTTTTTTCACTGCCTTTTGCTCTTAGATTTGCCTTAAGAGGTGAAGTTTCTGGTTCTACAAAATGGATGCTAGTGGCGTGGGTCAAATTGTTTCTGCATTGGAACTCGTCCATTCGCCAAAGTCTTCCAACCCAGATCGTCAGGAAGCTCAATCATTTTTGGAGCAGGTAAAGAAGCAAGAAGAGTCGCCCTTATGGGGATATGAGCTGGCACTACCCAATGAAAACGCTGTAGTGCGTCATTTTGGTTTGACACTATTGCAGCATTCCATCAACTGTAATTGGTATGATTATGACAACGAAAGACGCCTCGCTATAAGAAACTGGATTGTCGAGTTGGCCAGTAAGCTGCAGGAAACAGATCCTCATTATCTTAGAGAAAAGCTTGCCTTTATTTGGGTTTCTGTTGCCAAAAGATGCTGGGGTTTGTACCTAGTAAAAGAAGAAGTTTCATTTGATGACCTTCTCCAAGGTTGGGCATCAATGGACCAAGACCTATGGAACCTGTGGAGTGCTAGCTCACAAACAAGGGAACTAACGCTGATTATTTTCAGAACGTTGTTCGAAGACGTCTATATTTTGGATGATCCAATCGCGGTGAAATCTAGTGGAGTTCTCACAACTTCCTGTTCAAGTGTTATATTTCCGGAAACGTTATACGCTCAGCTCTATGAAGTAAACCCAAATTTGAAACAGGCAAAAGCTGTTAGGGAAGGGTGGTTTTTAATCTGGCAAGAGTACTTGAACGAATCAGTTAGGAATGGTGACGAGAGGGCGCTCATTAAAGTGCTCGAAACTTTCAAAACATGCCTGAACTGGCCTAGCAGTGAGATTTTAACTCTGTCGCAGATATTGAAGTCATTAATGAACGCCTTGCTGGTGTCCAATAACCAAGTGAAGATTCTGACAATTGATTGTCTCCATGCTCTATTCACTAGAAGTTATAACCAGAGGTCTGATGAAGAACAAATCATCGGTACTGTGTTCAAGCCAGAAGGAATCCAATTACTAACAAATATATACAATTCCATTGAGAATGACCCTGATGACATTGACGATGAAGCATATATGTTCACTAAAAAACTTATAGAGATGGTTGTTGAATTGAGTGAACATATACCTATTCTTGATAAATCGGAAGCTGATCTGGATGGATATTTTAAGTTGGTATTATCAAGCTTAAACAACCCAAGCCCCACTGTCAGTGGAATTTCTTTACATTTTTGGGGGTACATGATCAGGGATGATGATAAAGTGAAACTAATCGAAAAACTCTTCCCTGATTTAATTGAAGTTTCTGCCTCTAAACTATTGAACTACAGTGACTTGACTGAGGATGACATCAGTCAAAAGTTTCTTTCCAATGACTACAACTCAGCAGCAGAGAGCTATACGTATTTGGGTGGTTATAAAAGACTATTAGAAGATGTCGTTAGAATCGTAATTTGTCTGAAACCTGAATTTGGTCTAGCTTGGCTGAATCAAAGACTAGAGAACTTTTTTGGATCCGAAATTGGACAAACAACTTTGAATTCTACTTTTTTGGATTATCATAGTCAAGCTTTTGTTTTGATAATCTCCCAGTTTGATATAACTGAAGCTTGTGTAAGAGGTGTTATTAGATGGAAAATATGTTATGACAAAGCAGATTACAATGAAAAACTGGAAATTTTGGTAGCAGAGGTTGAAAATCTGTTGGAGAAGTTACTTAATGTGGAAATAAAAGATCCTGTTGTCTTGAAGAAGTTTACTCAAACTGCTGTTCAGTTCACCCCATTATTACGAAAGCAGTCAACGTTCAAAATTATCGAGCGACTGTTGACGATGTCTACTCTGCGGGCTCCTGAGGGTTCTACTGAAGAACAAGTTGCTCTTTTTGTGGATCTCAGGGCTAGTTGTGGTACTGAGTTAAACAGGATTGCCTTTATAATGCCTGGCGAACTCAAAGATATCTTGGATGATCTAGAAAACGTATTCCAAAGCTTATTGCCTAGACTTTCACCTCCAGAGGCCATTTTTTTCAAATCATTTCTTCTGGTAGTATCACAAAGATCCGACATCAATAACAAAGAAGAAAGATTCTACAAGGTTGTTGAGCCTGAATTCAGAGCTTGGAATGATTCCGTTACTATCAAGGGTTTAAGTGATTTACCTTGGTTCATGGAAAGATTAGGTATCGTACAGATAGCTGAGTACTTTGAGTCTAGAGAAATAAGTCCTGGTGCTGATTTATTTAACATTCCAATGGATGATGCCGGTTTGAAGCTGAAATCTGAGCTGAAAGACAGATGGTCAGCGCTATTTCCCATCAGATCCACTCGAATTTTAATCCAATATTCTATAGAAAAATTGCCGCACGATTCTGTCGAGTTTAAAAACTTGGTCAAGTATTGGAGGCCTATAGTGACCCCTATCATACCGCATATATTACAACTGTTATATCAAATTCAAGCATACCACAATCCTGATAACTGGAAGACTTTACCCGAGATTGTTCAGTCCTTTGTGAAATATACCACCGTCGAAAGGTTTTGGCAAATGGGTGTTTCCATCCAAACAAGGGATTCATTTTTAGAGGAATCGGTGAAGGCTATGCACACCCTGAGAGATTTTGCTGATTCTGTTGGTCACATTGTAAGATATACTAGAGAATATGTCTTTTTATCGTTGAGTTCCATTACAGAGTTGGATGATGTCTTTTACTCCATACCAAACATTGCCAATATATTTTGGAGAGCGGCAACTGGTGAGAAAGTTGGTATTACTTTGCATTCTTGGAAGCATATGATAAACCTCATGTTGAGAAGTATAATAAAAAACTGTCCGCCGGAGCATGTTTTCGGTTTCATGTCTGAGCTTTTACCTCAGGTATTTACGACGCTAGATGAACTAATGATGACACACTGGGAGAAGGTTTATATTTCTGATTCTATCATTGAAGGGAATGACCAACAGCTATCTGATGAAATGATGGAGGAGCATCTATTAAGACAGCTTACTCAGATCGTTATAAGATCCTTAATTGATTGCGTTGGTCAGTACTCCTTGAAGAAACCATTGACTGATACCCAATTAGAAATCAGAAGACTGATTTTTAAGAATAAGACTATATTAGCTCCATTCCTGAACCTGCTTTGCCATTTGGTGATGATCAAGGATTCTAAATGCTCGTTTAATGTTATTCTGATACTGAGAGCCATTCTCAGTGACATCATGTTGAAAGACGATGAAGTTGATAAGTTTCTCTGTGAAAACTTGACCAAGGCGTTATTACATGTTTTAACGGAGAGAGCATATGAGGATGGACAGAGCGATGCGGCCTATATGATGACATCTTTGTATATAAACATGAGAACGAGAGGCGTTTATATTGTCAACGTGATTAAAAGCTGCCTTCCACTTGCGACGGATGATATCTTCCAAGAGTTGGATACATCGATAGCCGAAAGTAAGAGTTCGCGGGAGAGAAGAAATGCCTTTTTCTTTTTCATTCAAAAGTCCAAGGTGCAAGAAGTGGACGATGTCAAATTGAAGAAGGATCGAAATAAGCAGTTGGAGAGGGTGAATAGAAGAAAGAAAAATGAAACTGATATTATGAACGACCCATTTGTTGAGAATGATGCATTAGGAAATTTATTTGGAGGCAAGTGATATAAATATCTTTTAAGGTTCGAAATATCAGCATAGCATTTCAATATTTACAGGTTGTACTTAAAAAAAAAAAATCTCCATCTATTATTGTATATCAGAATGTAACGGAAACATTAAACTAGTTCTGGTGGATGGCGGCCAAGCTTACCAAACATCCTCCTGGTACTTGTTCAAAGTTTTGAAGTTTCTGATTATCTCAGCAGCCTGATCTTCGCTCAAGCCTTTACCTTCCGAGATGATCTTCACCAAGGCGTTATGGACGTCTTTAGCCATTCTTGCAGCTTCTCCGCAAACGTAGATGAACGCACCTTGGTCAATCAACTGCAAAATCTGTTCTTTACGTTCTATCAATCTGTGCTGGACGTAGACCTTCTTTGGCCCTTCTCTGGAGAAGGCGGTGATCAGTTCAAAAGTTTCGCCTAGTTTCTTAGCGTACAGTGGCCATTCCTCCTTGTACAAGAAATCTTCTGTTGAGTCACGGGACCCGTAGAACAACAAAGCCTTACCCAAATCGGTGGTTCCATTTTCAACCTGTTTAACACGGTCTCTGATGAATCCTCTGAATGGCGCGACACCTGTTCCCGGGCCAATCAAGATGACTGGGGTTGAAGGGTTTGAAGGGAGTCTGAAAGTTGAGCGACGGACGTGGACGGGCAATTTCGATTTGAAGCTCTTTCTTGGTCCTGCTAGGTCAAAAGTGACAAAAGGTTTGGAGCTTTCCTTGTTCTGCTCGAGCTCAATGTTACGTAGCAAGTTGGTGGCGACACCAGTGACCAATCTGCTGCCCACTTTCTCAGCCTCAACGACTGCAGTGATATGGATCGTTGTCTTTTCAGATAGGGAGGAAGAGGAGATGGAGTAATAACGAGGCTGCAGATGCGAGATCGATTCGATCAAGAATTCCAAAGGAATTTCCCATTTTTTACCGCCAGAGAGGATCTCCAAGACGTCGGCAAAGTCGTACTTTTGAGCGTGGATTTCCTTAGCGAACGCTTCTTTGTCTTTGCTCAATCTTGTCGACTCGGACTTGGCCTCCTCGTTTGGAGCAAACTGTTTAACGCTGGCCAACACTTCTCTCGAGACGGGGCCAGTGATTTCCTTGTAGTGGCGGAAGATGGCCTCTACTGTTGTCGGGGTTGGGAATGGGATGCTGACTGTGGAGTCCAACGGTTTGAGGTCGATCACCTGTTGTCTCAGCTCATCGAGCCCAGTGATTGTGAGAAACTTGTCCAGTTTTTCGTTCGGGTTCGAAGGCCAGACAGCCAGATGGTCACCAGTGGAATAGCGCAAGTTTGTGTTCGATAGGTCAAACTCTGCGTGTATGCAGGATCTCTCCTTCGAGTTGAACAACTCTCTCGACGCAGAGATTGGGGCCAAGTATGGGTGGGCGTGGTCGAACGGGCCCAGCGAGAGGTTGGTGTCTTTGTCTAGATACGAGCGGTCCGGCTCGCCCAAGAACACCTTGCCCTCGTCGTACTCGCCAGGGTCCAATCTCTCCACTTTCAAAGAGGGCTCGAATTTGGCGTCGTGCTCGTCCAAATGCAAGTAGTCCTTGAGCACTTCTAGCGTCGACTCCTTCCAGCTCATGTAGTCCTCGTCCAGAGTGCCAGCACCGTCATCGCCTTTGCCGAATTCGGCAATCAGCTGCGCACCGGCTGTTTTCAGCGCTTTGTAAGTCCGCTCAGAAGCCGCGTTGAAGAACTCGTAGGTCGAGTTGCCTAGCCCAAAGAGAGAGTACTTGAGATCAGCCAACTCGCCCTCGCCCAACCGGCCAACAAACTCCTCAAACCCAACAGACGAGTCCGGGAAATCACCCTCCCCGTACGTCGAGATGAAAAACGACACCGGGATCCCAACCTCGTTCAGCGTCTCGAAATCGTAGTCCTCAACGTCCGCAACCATCACGTTGAGCTTGAACTTCGACTTGAGCTCCTTCGCAAACTTGTTCGCGTAGTCCTCGGCAGTGCCAGTCTGCGAGCCATAGAGAATAAGGTAGTGTTTCTTGTTCGCCTTGACAGTCTCGGCAATGTCTCTAGTCTCAGACACAACCTTCGTCCCGTCGTCAGCAACAGCCCAGAGCGACCCTTTCGTGAAGTACGCCACCAGCGCAAGCGCCAATGCCACTAAAACAGAGATGTCGAGCGTGTCCAAAGCCATCCTAACAGAGCGTCTAATATAATATAATATAATATAGTATAGTATAATATAACAATATATGTGTGTGTGTTTCTTGATCGTTCAAGTGGAGTCAATCACCCTTCTCAGTATCCTGGATTCGTAGAAGGCAGCAGCAGCAGCAGCAGCAGCAGCAGTAGTACAGTCCACTATCGGCCAATCAGCAAAAAACAACAAAACGTTACCTCGAAACAGAGACCCTTGTTGCGAATCTCGTTCGTGTGTGTATGTATGTGTCTGTGTCTCTTTCGACTCCTCTCGATTTCTTTCGATTCCGTGTGTGTGTGTTTTTTTTCCTCCCTCTGGCCAGTCTGTCGCTTCTTCAGAAAAAGGCTTTTAAAAAAAAAGTGCTATTTTTTTTTTCGGGTGTCTAAAAAGAAATGTGGCGCGAACCGGATAGTTTTTTTTGTTTTGGCCTTTTCCCCTGTCTGGCGCTACGAGCTGTCGTGTCGCTGTCGTGTTTACGTATATGAGAATATATATATGAGAATATATATATATATATATGTGTGTGATGGGTGTGATGGTGTCTACGTATCGAGGGACAGGTAGGTATTGGTGGCGGTGCCCTTTTTTCTCTTCTCTTCTTCTCCTTCTGAAGGAGCAGTGGGCAATAAGAGCCGGTGCGATTTACTATCTCTGGCTTTGAACGCCAGACGAAACGACGCTGGCAACAAATATACATTCCCTCTCTTTTCCCTCTCTTTTCCCTCTCTTTCTTGGGATATGGGCGGAGAAGGGGAACTCTTGCCGTAAAACAGTGGTGAATTACCGTGTCAAGTTTTAGCCGTTTCGGGAAATTCTATGCACTGCCATGGATCAGAGATCAGAGAACATGGCTACTGGCTACTGGCTGCTGGCTGCTGGCTGCTGGCTGCTGGCTCAAAGCTGTTCTTGCTCTCGCTGTTCTTGCTCTCGCTGTGATTGTGGTTCAGGCTCGGGTTGTGATACGGGTTTCCCATACGTGGCCTCCAGAGTTGCACTGATCTGTGCAAGAAACTGCGGGTTGTCCTCCTGCTCGTCGTACAGGATCTTGATAAACTCGACAAAGCTCTCGCGATCAAACTCCTCTTTGGCCCGTCTGCCGACACTGTACTCGACGATTTCCTCGTTATCGCTCGACTTGACAGAGGTCCGCACAACATACTCGGCCCTGTCGAGCTGCTTGAACAGATCAACAAGACTGCAGTTCAGGATATCGAGCGCGTCATCCGCCTTGACACCGAAAAGCCGGTCAAAGAGCCCAAGCAGCTCAGCTTCGTTCATATGATCGTTCGAAACCACAATCAGCGACACCACCGCCAGCGCAAGCCCGTCGAACACGAGCTGCTCGTCACAGCCAAGACTAGGCGCCCGTTCCTTCGAGTTCCTGTAGTCGTGCCGCCTCTCCATCAGCTCGCTCTGAAACAGCGCATTCGATTTCGGCAGCCACTGGCTCTCAAGCACAAACTTGAGATACGAGTCGCTAAGGTCGTTCACAAGTATATACTGCGCACTCCTCGTCTCTCGCCGCCCAGTCTCTCGCCGCCCATTTTTCGAAACACCCTCCCTCAGCGGCAGCCTCCTTATGCTGAGCCCGTAAACACCTTCTAGTATCAACCTCGCCTTCTCCATAACACCATCAAACCCAACCTTGCTGAACCCAACATCCTCCCATGCAAGCTTCTGGAGATTCGCCCGCGTGATTGCAACGTTCGCGTTGTTCAGTCCAAGCATCGCCCGTACAGCCTTGATGGCTATCTTATCCGTCTAGCAACCAAAGAGGTACACGTTAGTCTTCAACTAAAAAGCATGGCAAAAATGAAAACAATCGCTCACATACCTCGTCCGTCTCAGAAGATCGCTCGTTCGTCTCACCGCAAGACACCTCTGAACCCTCTGCGTCCGCCATCCCGTTCGTCGTCTCACCCCAAAGCAAACAAACAGCACCCTCGAACAGCGCAGTCCCTTCTCTTCAACAAACTTATTATACGCGTTCCCGTTGGCACGCCACTTGCCCCCCCCCCCCCCCCCCCCCCCCCCCCCCCCCCCCCCCCCCCCCCCCCCCCCCC
>JAKTRK010000036.1:0-113290 GCA_030579675.1 Liangdongia quercuum | reverse complement strand
TTTTTTTTTTTTTTTTTTTTTTTTTTATTTTTTTTTTTTTTTTTTTTTTTTTTTTCAAATGTGGCCGGCCCTCTTTATTAAAATTGTATTGTGTTTAGCCCCTACCATAATATGCGTAGGCTGAAATGGAAGAGGGAAACTGCAAAAGCCCTGGAGAGCTGGAAGTAGAGCGCGAGTGCTCTCACAGGAGTCATTTGCCCGAGTCCTTATCAACGCATCACGCAGTCATGTATGTGTGTGTGTCAGTGAGCGAGCGAATGAGTGATTGCCAGCGAGTGTATATATAAACAGCATGAAAGGCCCTCCCTCGTTCTTAACCCCATCCCATTCTCGAGTGCTGTTTGCCATACCGCGCTGTCACGTACCAACTACTGACAACTGACAACTGACAACTGACAACTAGTACTACCACGATTACTCGGTTACCACTACTAAGACACTGCTGCAAGATGGTCAACAACTCGCTCCAGAACGTTGCTGTGCTAGCGCCTGTTGGGAACTCTGCAAAGTACCCCTCGGGCACAACACCAGCAGACATCCTCACCAAGTCAGCCCTAGAGTTTGTCGTACTGCTCCACAGAAGCTTCAACGGTACCCGCAAAGAGCTGCTCGCCAACAGAAACCGGTTCCAAGCTAGACTCGACACGGACGCTTCAGCGTTGAATTTCTTGGCAGAGACCGAGTTCGTCCGCAAGGACCCCACATGGAAAGGCCCTCCTTTGGCCCCGGGGCTCGTGGCTAGAAACACCGAGATCACGGGACCGCCATCGTCGAGATCGATGCTTATCAACGCGCTCAACTCAGACGTCAAGACTTACATGACAGACCTCGAGGACTCGGCGTCTCCAACGTGGGAAAACATCTTGTACGGCCAGCTCAACTTGTACGACGCAATCAGAGGCCAGGCGGACTTTGAAAACGCAGAGAATGGGAAGTCGTACAAGGTGAAGAAAGCGCCAGGACAGACGCCTACTCTCATCCTCAGACCACGAGGGTGGCATATGGTGGACAACCATATCACCGTTGACGGTGAGCCGGTCTCGGCGTCACTGCTGGATTTCGGTCTGTTCTTCTTCCACAACGCCCACCGGCTGATCGAGATCGGCCACGGTCCGTACTTCTACCTCCCAAAGATGGAGCACCATTTGGAGGCTAGACTTTGGAATGACGTGTTCAACGTTGCGCAGGATGTCTTGGATATCAGAAGAGGCACTATCAGAGCCACTGTGCTCATCGAGACGCTGCCTGCCGCATTCCAAATGGAGGAGATCATCTGGGAGCTCAGAGACCACTCCTCCGGTTTGAACTGCGGTCGTTGGGACTACATCTTTTCAACGATCAAAAGACTCAGAAACGACCCGTCGCACATCTTGCCCGACCGTGACCTCGTCACCATGACGTCGCCATTCATGGATGCTTACGTTAGAAGACTCATCAAGATTTGCCATTCGCGAGGCGTCCATGCAATGGGCGGGATGGCTGCTCAAATCCCAATCAAAAACGACCCTGAGGCGAATTCCCGCGCTCTTGCAAAAGTCAGAAACGACAAGATTAGAGAACTGACTAAAGGTCACGACGGGTCCTGGGTCGCACATCCGGCTCTTGCAGCAATCTGTAACGAAGTGTTTGCAGAAATGGGCACTCCAAACCAGATCCACAAGGTCCCTCAGGACAGCGTTTCCGCTTCTGAGTTGCTGGACACAAACATCGCAGACGCAAGAATCACCGAGGCTGGGATCAGGGCAAACCTCTACATCGGACTCTGCTACATGGAGGCTTGGTTGCGTGGGTCTGGTTGCGTGCCAATAAACAACCTCATGGAGGACGCAGCCACTGCAGAAGTGTCTAGATCACAGCTCTACCAATGGGTCAAGCATGAGGTGAAACTCTCAGACACTGGTGAGAAAGTCACTCCAGAACTCACAACAAGACTCCTCGAAGAAGAAACCCAGAAACTGCTCAAATCTGCCCCAAGCGGCAACAAATTCGAGCTGGCTGCCTCTTATTTCAAACCGGAGATCAGAGGCGACCGTTATTCTGACTTCTTGACAACCTTGCTGTACGACGAGATCTCCACCGTTGGAGCCCCGTTGGATCTCTCGTCTTTGAAACCATAGCTCTTCGCTTGCAACCCCTCGTCTATCGCATGCGTATATCCAATATCCAGTGTATCTCTCGCACCACTTTATATTTATTCATATTATACATATTCACTGTGTTTCCCTCCACCTGCCAAGTAAGAAGCAAAGCTCTCCCGCGTCTCGTTTCAGCTGTAAGCTCAGTATAGAAGAAAGGCTGCGTCAAAGAAGAGAGAAAACCGGAAAAAAAAAAAAAAAGAAAGAAAGAAAGAAAGTATATAGACAGAGACATACATATATGTCAGTATTTGTTTATTTATTATTTTTTTAATTAGTTTAATTCATCTGAAATTCACCTAGTCCACTCTCACTGTGCTTCTGTGTCAACTGTGGGCGCATATATGATCTGGTAGAGATGACTGATTACATCCTGCCATTAACAGAGGACCAGCTGACTGCGTATGTCCCTCCAAGCCCTCGTCAAGTGCTCAGAATCTGTCTGAATCTCAAGTACCTCATCGACAAAGTGATCCCCATCCAATTCAGACCAGACGAGGTGCTTTCTTCAGACTCCAAAATAATCAACGACAAGGTTATCCAGCTCGCATTGGAAGCGGCTGGTGGTAAAGGTAACGGTGCACCAGGAACGTCGTCTCGAAAATACAGGGCTGTGCTCGTGTTTGCCCTGCTTAAAGTGTGCAACTGGTACTGGGAACTATCAAGCACCGAACTGCATGACTCTGACCTCTACGACTTGAGAGCATCAGCTGCGCAGGTGCTGGCTTCTGCAATCATCGAGCAGGAGAAAGACGAGAAGTATCTGTTCATCTCGATGCTCTGTCGCCGTTATGTCGTCAACTTGAATACGGAGGATTCCGAACCTTCAAACGCGTTGGAACTGGCAGTCGACATGCATTCACTGATCGTGATCGGGTCCTGTGGCTACCAAAGATGTATGAAATGGCTGTGGAGGGGCTGGATTGTTCAAAGTGCTAAAGACCCTTCGAGCTATGTCCTGTACAGAGATGTCGGTAAACCTTCAATGCTGACGCACTTTGATCCCGATAGAATCAAGACACCTCTATACCAAAACATGCTGGAAATTTTCTTCTCGCTGGTTTATCTCACGCTCTATACCATCATTGTTAACCAGAACTCCACTCAGGTCAACCCGCTGAACATTTTTGAGTGGTTCTACTACTTCTTCACCTTTTCTTACATCTACGATGATTTGCTGAAACTCTACCACGTTGGATACAACTATCTCAGCTTCTGGAACATCTTGAATGATTTCATGTACTCAATCGTGTTGGTTTCGATTGTGTTCAGGTTCTCGAGCCTTTCAAAACCGTGGGACTCTCCAGGCGCTATAAAGCTCGACGAGGCCTCCTACAGAGTGCTCTCGTTAGCTGCTCCACTGATGTGGTCCAGATTGTTGCTATACCTCGACACGCAGCAGTTCGTTGGGGCAATGATCGTCGTTGTTAAGGTTATGATGAAGGAGTCGCTCATCTTTTTCGTATTGCTTGCTATCGTCTTGCTGGGTTTCCTGCAGGGCTTTTTGGGACTGGATAGCTCAGACGGTAAAAGAGACGCTACAATCCTAATCATTGAAAACTTGGGTAAAACCGTTTTAGGTGAAGGTGATTTCGAAGCCTTTTCAAGTTTCGTGCCTCCTTATGCTGCAGTGCTATACTCGTTCTACGGATTCTTAGTCTCAGTTATTCTCTTGAACATCTTGGTTGCGCTTTACTCTTCGGCATACCAGAAGATCTATGATAACGCAGTCAACGAATACATGGCACTTGTGGCCCAAAAGACGTTGCGGTATATCAGAGCCCCAGACGTGGCCGTTTTCGTTCCTCCTCTGAACTTGATCGAGTTTGTGATTTCTCCATTACATCTCGTACTCGGTGAAAAGGAATACGCCAGTCTATGCTACAGAGTGATGCTGTTTTTGTACTCTCCATTCTTGGGATACATTTCTGTTAAAGAAGTTCGTGAATCGAGAAGAGTTGAATACAATAGACTGAAGGGATTATCAGATGACGCCAATGAAAATGACCGCGAATGGGACCTTACAGATGGCTATGAAGAAACTTATGATGGAATATTCTCCACTGAGGGGGGCTCCGTATCAGACGAGAGAGTTACAGAAGATATGAGAGCACAGAAATTCGCTGAAGATGCTGATCCAAACTTCTCTGTCGATAAGTCTTGGTATAGAAGAGTTACAGAACAAGCACCTCCTATTGAAAAGGGAGCCAATGCTGGTATCGGCTGGGAACTTTATCCAATCTACGAGAAATTGGAACAGCTGACAACTATTGTTGAAGGCATTGCTCTCGAAAATGAAGAGTTGAAAAAAAGATCAAACAGAAATTAAGTCGGCTTCACTGTTCTTTCCTCTATACGTTATTATTATCATTATATATAAATATCTTGTTTGTTTTGTTTGAATGTCATCGTTACTTTACCCGAATAAAGCTAGCTTGCTATTGGAGCTTCCCTAGGGGTAGCTACCCAGTACTCACACTTGTACTTCCAGCCCCCTAAACCTCGAGTATCAGAACCGTATCCAGCTTCGATTTCACTTTCGCGGTATTGGATTTCAAACCAATTGTTTACTAACTCAACAAGATCATCTCTCGTCAGTTCTAGACCTTGTGATGGTGCCTGCGCCTTCGTGCCATCTGGTTGTGTTATGATCGAAACATCTATGCTGTCTTCAAAATGCCACAACAATGGACCAAAATTGAACCACGTTCCGCCCTTTTTCAATGCATGGTGTATAGTTTTCAAGTAATCAAGTATATTGGTGGCAGTGTCCAGGAAATACGACGTCACCAATACGTCGAACGAATTCTCTGTAGCTTTTCTGAATTCGATCGCAGAGGGTTCGATTGAGTAGCTATCTGATAGAGATAGTCCTTCAGGGCCATAAAGGTCTGTGAACGGGCCAGAAGTCACGGACATCAGCTCTCCAACAGGTATATTCGGGTATTGCCTCTGGACTTCAATCAGCGTCTCTTGGCTATGAACGTTTGGAATGAAGATAGGTCTTGTTTGTAAATCTCTGCTGACTTGGTTGGAAAAGTTATGAATGAATGGGAATATCGTGAAATGATCCTTGCTATACGAGTGGTTCAGAATATAATTTGACGCAAGAAGCATATGGTAGGTTATTTCGTTTCCCTGGCACCAAAATCCACGTCTAACAAACTCAAGATTCATCCTTCCTAACCCAACACCAGGAACAAGCACTTTTATGTACTGACGCTTCTCAATATCCGGATATTTGGCCTCAATGTACTCAAACACTCTTTTGAAAACAACATTTCTCTCATCATCCGCCTCACTGGACCATTCTCGCAGTAGCTGTTTCAATACAGCCTTCACCTTATCATAATCAGCGTATCCTGACTTCGTCCATGAAGAAGGGTCGCTTGGAGCGCCCCATTCTGCAGCGACGCTCAAGGCGAGGTTCCTTGTGAAATCGCCGTTTATTGAGATGCAGTGTTCCAGCGTCTGAAGGTACTGCGGGAACCATGGTAGGTGAGCCTGTTCTTCTGAAGTGAGACTGTTCCATTTGATTTGGCGCAAATAGAGCAGCTCTTTCCTGGCAAACTCCTCGTAGGTGTAATATGAGTTTCTGGCAACGTTGCAGGTCAGCACATCAGGTCTGCGTTTCCAAGCGGAAAATTCCACTTACAATACTTTTGTTAGAGCATTCAGCTCCTCAGTGTTGGACATTGCCGTCGCTTCTACCGAATGATCTAGCTTCTGCTTCTGCTGCTGCTGCTGCTGTTGCTGCTCTTTCTCGTGTGGCATTGTTGCCTACCTAACTTGTCGTTCAGCTTTTTTTTTCCACTACGCTTTTGCCACATTCACTCAATCAAACACCCATACTATATATTCATTCATATAAAAATACAAACAGCTTCATCCCAACTAGTAGTAATCCAAGTTTATTTCAGCAGTTACAGCTTCCTCCTGGAGCAGAGTCGTTCTTGACGTTCAAGTCAACCCTGCTGCTATCTGCTCTGGGCTCATTTGTAGCACTGCTGTTTCCAGCGTCCGGGATCTTATTACCTATGGCCAGGAATACCTCTTTCACGTTGAACGCAGTCTTTGCAGACGTCTCAAAGAACAGTAGGCCTTCTTCTTCTGCCAGTTGTTTGCCCTCTTCGTATGCAACCTTCCTGTTCTCTTCCTCGTTCTCTTCAACAAGGTCGTACTTATTACCAACTAATGCAATTATTATGTCTTTTGCAGCTTGCTCATGAAGTTCCTTAACCCAATGGCGCGCCTTGATGAACGACGCTGGCTTTGTGATGTCGTACACTACCAATGCCGCCTGTGCATTCCGATAGTACATTGGCGCTAACGATGCAAATCTCTCTTGACCAGCAGTATCCCTAAAAAGCAAAAAGAAAAGCATCTGTTAACAACTCTTCCTAGTGGTCCTCTTTTTTCCCCCTTCTCTCTGCGACAAAAACTTACCATATCTCAAACTTGATAGTCTTGTCTCCAATAGCACATCTTTGCGTCAGGAACGCTGCTCCTATAGTTGGTTCTTGGGTCCTATTAGCTTGAACATTACACACACAATCATAATCATAGTCATATCATGTTTCTTACCTTTGTTCTCCTGGAAATCGTCGCTCACAAATCTCAAAACCAAAGACGACTTTCCTACAGCAGCCTCTCCTAGAAGAACTAGTTTCACTGCAGTGACTGGACGTGTAGAGCTCATTCTCGTCCCTCCCTCTATTACTATTAGTATTATCTCGGCTCAAACAGCTCTCTGTTAGCAGATATCGTTTTTCTTCCTCCCCTGCCTTCTCTTAGAGAGCTATCTGGTCTTGATGTCCGGATGTTATATACCTACATCATCACTTACTTGAAGAGATACCAATGAGAGCCAAGGGCTGGACTGTAGTGCCATCGATTAGTGTCACTGGAGTAGCTTGTCCCGTTACCTACTGGTGTTACATATATTTAAATACACGGCGTAGTTGCCATCAACTTGAGCTTCAGCAGTCTGACAGTTCCATTGTACAGTTCAGCGGTCTATCTTGATAGCTGATCTGTTGCTAGTCATTGACCAGTAACAAGGTTGAACATGATGCTCATTGTAGGTTTAAAAAGAGTGCTTAAGGGCTCTACTATCAAGTAAGTCGTTTAAAGGAAAGCGAAAGGTATCTGTATTCATAGTCTAGGATCTGCTGGCACCTTACCTCCTCTTGTTGCCGGATGGTTGATTTCTATCTTTCCATCATCTTTCGTATGCCCTTCTTCGCCAAAGAAGATCACTGTGACTGTCAAGTCGTCCCTATACTTTCTTGATGTTGGTGAAGGGATCGATACTAGCGTAGATAAATACTCTTTAGACCCGCCTAAGGACAATGCATTACGGATGAGATGTGTCGAGCAGTTACTATCCTCTAGTAAAAATTCGTGCTGGTCGTCAGTTTTCTTGCTTCTGAAAGCAGGTCTCTGAAACTCTTTTATCTTATCATCCGTAAGATCAGTCACTTTTGGAAGTCTATTCTCATCGTTGGACCCGAACAGCGTCCATTTACTGTTATCCGGATGTATGAGTTTATCGCTAACCTTGTTCTTTTCCATCCATTTGACAACTAACCCAACAATCTCCTCGTCAGACAACAATTCGTATAAGCCATCAGAGCCCAAAACGACGAAATCGTTCTTGTTTGGATTAATTGGGGTCGTGCTAATAACTGGCTCTGCTGTCACATATGGTGGGGTCAACAGATTTCTAGGAGGCGCTCTAAAGTATAACTTCAAGTGATCTGGTAAGTTAGCGATTGCTTTGCCGTTGATTTCTTTAAGTTTGTATCTAAAATCACCGAATGCTCTAGTTGGTTGTAATGAGCCTAGCACTCTGCCATTTCTAACAACATTTGGTTCGTTTGGATGCTCGCTTCTGATTCTCTGAACTTCGTATGGGTTGTCACCCGTTTGATCTACAGATAACGATTTAGCCGTCCATTCGTTCTTCTCATTCAAAGACCCTAAAACGGCACGAGAATCTCCAGTAACGGCAACTTTCAGCAGCTTGGAGCTCGAGTCATAGAATGTCAAAAGTCCACATGACCCTGATGACGCTGCTAGCGCCTCTAAAGTTTTTTCTTTGTTGTTTGGATCATCCAACAAGTTCCCTAATGCCTTCTCCACAATTTCTTGATCTAGACGTAAGAATCCGTTTTTGATAGCAGTGTCTATAGTTTCCTGGTTTGGAGTCAATCTGATGCTGCTATTCTCTGGATCAGGTGTGAATACAGCGCCAAGCTCGTTAACAACATGGTTTATTAGTTCTTCTCTTAGCTTCAAACTAGTGTAGTACCCTGAATGACCATCGTATATACCCCAGAAATAAAAATCTGCAATTTCATCATCAGATTTGGGAACAGTGACAACTGATTCTGATCTGTCATCCTCAATAGGGTTGTTACTTGGTAGCTGCGAGATATCGTAACGAACAACGCCTTTACCTCTATTCACAAAATAGCTCTCCTCCAAGTTTCTCAATCTTTTGCAAACTTCTTCGTCACTCAGCAAAAACAAGTTCTGCTTGTTAGCCTTAGAAGACTCAGGGGTGGAATTCGTAGTGGAGAAGGATCTTAGTCCGTTCGAAGGACCTGTATCACTGAGGTAATGTGTTGATAAGGAAACGTAGGAAGCAACCAAAAACACTCCTGATACGAATGCGACTCTCAAGCCTTTGGTGTTTTTCTTGTTATCTTTCTGATTATCTAGCTGGTGGAACTCTCTTATGAAGGAACTGAGCGCTGTTTTTGCGTGCGTTTTCTTCAAGTGGTTGGTTATTGCATTGCTGGATAGTAATTTCTTCGACAGTTTTATAGAGTTGGACCTTGCGACGAAAACTGGAGTCATAATTGTTGAACGATTCTGACTTTTTTACTCTAGCTATCGACGGCTATTTTTTTCAACCCCTGTCTCAAACCGTTGAATCTGTCGGGCTCTAATGATAGTTCTCACAGTGGTTTCAGTTTGTTGCTGCTTTATTTATTGGTTTTGGAGGAGGTGATTCCAAAGCGAGCGATGGGAAAATTAAGTAATCATAAATTAGCCAGAATACGCTTTGTTACAAGGACGAGCAAAGAGTAAGTAGAGTTCGTGATATTTTTAGTTAAACAGGGTGAAGCTGAAGCCAATGCAGAGGAACATTATGGATAAGATAGAGAGCAAACCAGGGCTGCTACAGCTGTAGATAGCATCGGACTTTTCGCTGGTGCCAGACGTGCCAGATGCTGTAGATGTTGCACTAGTTTTAGAGGAGGAGGTGGAGGATTTTGATCCTGAAGAGGCAGTAGAGGTGGAGGAGGAAGCACCAGTTGCAGATGAAACTCCCTTTGAAGATGCACTTGAATCCTCTGATGCAGCAGCGTTTGTGTCGCTATTGGTGAAAATATTGCCTGTTGTCGCTGCAGTAGCCTCAGATGCGCTCCACGTAGAGGAGTACTGTGCTGCACTAACTGCCGAGGGAACTGTGCTACTTATTACCTCGATGTTCTCTTCGTCTGAATAGTTGACCTGTGCGAGAGAAACCTCGAGATCGTCCAGATCGTAAACCACGTAAGCAGATTGCAAGAAGGTGTCACCCAAAATAACCTCTTCATCGCCCGAGCTGAAAAGACCCAGCACACAGTTACTTCTGGAATCGAGCTGTATTGCTAGGTCCGATAATGGAACGCTGATGAGCTTCCCTTGGAAGTCATACACGATGTTATAGCTCGAGCCAGATGAGCACGAGAAAATGTAGTAGCCAAGACTAGACGAATATGTAGCGCCAACGGCATTTGCAATAGCAGTGATCATGTCATCGGGCATGTAGGTCAACGTAGTACCGGAATCCAGTAACGCCGCATAGTTGTTAGTGTCTAATGTAGTGTTTCCGTCACTGGACTCCACGCCAATACCAGACAAAGTGATTTGAATCTTGATTGTCTCTGAATAACCGCTGGATTTCAAGGTGTTTATCATTGGGACAGTAGTTAAGGTGCCGTTGTACTTCTCATGGTCAACGCCACCAAACAATATTGTTCCGGATGTTGAATCAGCAGAGTTCAAATAGAGGGAATACACCCTCTTGCTTATTATTCCGTCCTGAACCAACTTGGCAGGCAAGTTAGCATAGGTGTATTTATTAGCGCCAGATTTGGTGCCACTATAAGTTGTCTCCAATCCTTCAAGGCCGATGCCTAGCACCCCGACAGAGGAGTTCGTTTCGTTAGCAACTGCAAACGACAAGTTCTCGACAGTTGTCCCAGAGAGCGACACGGTGTCGTAACCCCAAGTACCATAAGAAAATGAATCGTCACCATAGACGATGTAAAACTCGGTGTTGTTGGACTTGTAGGTGGAGGAGGAGGATACGTCAAAAGTCCCGTACTCTGAACAATCTATGGTTGAGGAAGAAGAGTCTGAGGATCCTGAGGAGCCTGAAGACACCTCTGTATCCGTGGCACTAGGTGCTGTAGCTGTAGCTGTCCCCAGGTACGAGATTTCAATAGTGCTTTCAAACTCATAACGCTTTCTGTTCCCCACTAGTTTTGGGCGAGGCGCGTCGATCTTTCTGAATCCTTCAGCGGTGTCAAAAGAAGAAGAGTCTGACGATGACGAGCAGTAGGAATTGTCTGAACCGGTGACCCACAGATCTGAGGATCCTGTGTCGAGCAGCACCGTCACATTCTGACCGGGCGTTCCAACTTCGATATCGACAGAGTAGAAATTGCTCTGGTTCTCCAATACTAGCTCAATCGACCCGTCAGCGTTATCTCTTTTCACCAGCGCCGCCCTCTTATGTTTAGCAGCGTCCTTGAAAGTGCTTCCCTTCGACACGTCAAAGTCAAAACTTATAACGTTTTTAGCCGATGTATACGACAGCGCTATAGATGCGAATGCTATGAGCGTCTCCAACTTCATGGTTCTTAAAGGCAACTTCTCTGTTCACTGCACGTTTCTCAATCACTGCAAAGCTGGCTTTCTGTTGCTGGAGGAGGAAATTCAAACGTGAACTTTCCTTATATTGACCGGTGTTCAGTTGCTGCGTGTGGGCTATGAGTTGGCTGAGTATAATACTAAATTGAACTAGGCTGAAAATGCCATGCAGCAGCAGCAGCACCAAGAAAATCGATCAAATTAGTAAGTACTAATTAAAGAAACAAAGTAAAAAAAAAAAAGTGAGGGAAAAAAAGTGACAAAATTTCTCGTCAAATATCCACAAGCAAGTGTCTTTACTTTATGCTTTTACTCTTTCACTCTTTCACTCTTTCACTCTTCCCTTTTTTCTTTTTATCCTTTTCCAACCGTGAGGTTGTTGTTTCTTTTAGAGCTCGTCTCGGAACTTTAAAAATAGAATTTAAGATTGAAGAGTAGTAGGAAACGAGGGAAAAGAAGTAAACCAGCGTATATTGTAGATTGCAATGTAGTATATACTGCTTGTACGAATTCAACGACGGCTTATATGTGTATACCACTGGCGAGAGAGAGTGAGGGAAAAAAAATACTGAATTATATATATAGATATATGTTCTCTGAGTAGTTATATATATATATATATATATCTATATATATATTTCGCTTAGCGCAGAGGACTTGCTGCTGCTCGTCAGAGAGCTTAAAAATGATGTGAATGACGTAAATGACGCAAACAACGATGAACTACGAGTTTCTTCTAGCTAAAAGGAGAGAAGGAGAACGAAAAGAAGCCAGAAATGGCATTTCTCACTTCAGACAAAATGAACAGCACAGCACAGCACAGCACAGCATCGATGCTATGCTTTTAACTCTCTCAGTCTCTTGCACCTGGCAAACTCACCAATCACGGGATTTATTGTCAAGCGGATTTAGCTCAGTCGGGAGAGCGTCAGACTGAAGATCTGAAGGTCCTGCGTTCGATCCGCAGAATTCGCAATAACCTTGTTAGTTTCTCTATTAACTTTTTTTTTATCTTCTTTTTTTAACCTTTTTGCTTATCTTATATTTGCACTCCATTCACAACAATTCGGTTACTGCTGGTGTGTGGTATGTCTATCTATCTATATATGTATATGTATATATATAAATATGTATATGTATATGATGTTTTCTCGAAAGATCGGTTAACCGAGACTTAGTACCCGTAGAGGGAGTGTCCTGGTGAAAAAAAAACCAAAAACTGCATAATATGGCAACAGATAGAACATTTCTTGGTACTATTAACGAGTATCGAGAAGGTGCAATACAGCACACGAAGCTGGAGATAACAAGAATGACGACGACAAAGGAGCTGAACGAGGAGACTGCTCAGAGACCAGTAGTCGGTCCTTCCGGAAGACACATAGTCTACGATAAGGACGGGAAGCCGTAAGTGAATAATTAATAGATTCCCATCTCGATGAGATTCGTATTATTAATATATACCCAATCAATCCAAATAGATGCCGTGCTTGTAACTCATTGCTAGACTTCAAAGCTGCGAATAATTTTGGAGGAGTGCCGCCTAAAAAGAACGATATTTCTACGACTTTGGCAGAAGAGACGACTTCCTCAGGTTATACAAAACGCTGTCCTCCCGATGTCAACGAGATAGGCCGGTCATCATGGACTCTACTTCACTCTATTGCTGCAACCTATCCGGCAACTCCAAGCAACCAAGAGCAGCAGAACATGCTGAGCTTTATTGACTTATTCTCAAAGGTCTATCCCTGCTGGTTCTGTGCCAAAGACTTCCAAAACTACATCTCCAAACCAGAGACTAAACCAAAAGTTAAAACGCAAGAGGAATTTGGTAGATGGCTCTGCGATGCTCACAATGAGGTGAACGTCAAACTTGGGAAAGCTGAATTTGACTGCAACTTGTGGAAACAGAGATGGAAAGATGGATGGGATGACTCAAATTGCAGCTAAACCCTCTCTGCAGTATGTTTAGAATATATATGATAGTAAATAGCTTCCTGTATATATACATATATATCACATTCAATTGAAACACAAAAGAAAAAGGGAAGAAAGGGAGGGGAAGGGGGTAATAGAGTCCGAACTGATTTCAGCTGAATGCTGATAAGTCTAATGGTACCGAGCTGCCTCTTCCCGAAGGATACAGCTTCTCGCGTCCTGTAAATGCCCGAGGTTTTGGCAATTCATTCTGGTTAACGAATCTGAATCTAGAGTCATCGACAGCATTCTTGGGTCCAGAAGATCCACTAGTACCATTTCCAATAGTGTATGCTCTAGCATCAAATTTTGGTTTGGAGCTCAATAGGTCCGGCGCGTAGTGGTTTTCTTCTGGTGAGTTTTTACCAAACAGTCGTTGTTTCAAACCGAAAAGGCCATGGTGGTGTTGTTGCTCGCTCGATCCATTAGTAGGAGGTTGAGGGGGTGCTGCTTTCGACGGCGAGAATGGATTCGATTCCTGCTGCGGTGATGTTGGTGATGGAGGCTCTGGTGCTGATGGTGAATAAGCTGATACTGGTGCCGGTGCTGGCGCAGGCGCTTTACGTATTGATGGCGTGCTAATAATTGGTGGGGGAGGCGCGCTTGGTTTGGACATAGGAGGCGGAGGTGCCGGTGCTGAAGGAGTTGAAGCATAGTCGTCCTCGACAACGAATCGATCGTCCCTTTTCTGTGCAATGTCCGCTAAAAATGATGGGAGCCCTCCCGGAGGCGCTGGTGTTGAGGGTATAGATGGAGGTGGTGGTGCTGCCGGCGCTGCTGGCGCTGCTGGTGCAGAAGACACTGGAAGCGGTGGTGCAGCTGCTGGTACTAAAGGCGCCGAGCTTACTGGTAATTTTGGAGCTGAAGGAATTGGTGCTGCTATTGGTGTTGGTCTGGTGGATTGAGACTCGTCACCAATAACAAATCTATCATCTCTCTTTTTAGCAATATCTGCCAAGAATGCCAGTCCTCCACCACCAGGTACTGGGCTTTGTGTATTTGGTTTCTCTTGGGCTGCTAGTGCAGGTGGTGCAGGTGGTGCAGGTGGTGCTGCTGGCGCAGGTGGTGCTACTGCTGGTGCTGCTGGTGCTGCTGGCGCAGGTGGTGCTACTGCTGGTGCTGCTGGTGCTGCTGGCGCAGGTGGTGCTACTGCTGGTGCTGCTGGTGCTGCTGGCGCAGGTGGTGCTACTGCTGGTGCTGCTGGTGCTGCTGGCGCAGGTGGTGCTACTGCTGGTGCTGCTGGTGCTGCTGGCGCAGGTGGTGCAGGTGGTGCAGGGGCACTGAAGGATGGTAGAGAAGGCACAGATGGTGCACTTGACTTGGGCAATGATGGCGCATGAGGAATTGATGGTGCACTTGCTGCTTGAATATTATCGCTATCCACCACAAATCTATCATCTCTCTTTTTATTAATGTCGGCCAAGAATGAAAGTCCTCCAGGAGGAGGTGGTCGTTGATTAAACGAGGATGGTGCAGCGGAGCCAGGGACTGCGGGTGGTACCATTGGTGGGGCAGAAGGCACTACAGGTGCTGAAGATGTTGGTAGAGGAGGTGGCACCAAACTGCTAGGTGGTTTAGGTGCACTTGGAGCTTTTGGTGCGCTTGGAGCTTGTGGAGATATAGACGCCTTACTCGCAAATTTTTGAGCTAGGGCATCTGCTAAAGATGTTGGTGCCTGTGCTGTAGTGGATCTAGGTGGAGAGCTCTGTGGTAACGGATCTTCTATTGGGACTTGGGCAGCAGGTGAAAATTTAGGAGGAACCTTGTCAACAACATTTGAATCGTCTCTCTTTCTTTGGATTTCAGCCAAAAAGGGAAGCCCACCGCCTGAATTTGGTGCTGCAGGTATTGACGGTGCTGTTGCTGAAGGAATTGGGGGTGCCGATGCCGAAGGTATAGGAGGAATCGAGGGTGCGCCTGAAGTTGGTAGTGGAGGAGGAACATTTGGAAACGAGTCAACAGATGGAGGCTTTTTTTGAGGCCTTGCGGATGGGAGTTTTGGCTTCGGGGAGGAAGGTTGGTCCTGCGAAGGAAGTTCGAATGAGGCATTGCGAACGTGAGAGCTTTTTCCCGGGATCTTTGGTGGCACTTTTCCAAACGATTTTGGACGAGATCCTGGAATCGGTGGTGCGCTTGTTGGTACCGCTGGTGCTTTTCTTTCTGGTCGAGTCGTAGGCAGCGAAGGGATCGAGGGAGCTGTAGGTGTATTTCTAGAAGCTGAATTTGCATGGTGATTGCCAAATGAAGGAATCTGGGGTGCACTTGGAGCAGTATCCTGATGGCCCTGGTGAATATCAACGTGATGTTTCAGCTTCGGAATCCCATTAGCAAACAGTCCTCCAATTTGAGGTGCTGAGGGTGCTGCAGAGCTCGCCGAAGCGCTGTTGCTGTTGCTGTTGCTGCTGCCTGGCACTGGAGGCCCTCCAACAGGAATTGCCGGCGGAAACCCCATTACTGGTGCAGAAGGAGCGCTCGAACTAGCGCTTCCTGAAATAGCTGGTTTGCTTCTATCGTTGGTCTCTGCCTTCTTGAGTCTTGTTCCCTTTCTGATGTCGCCCAGAAGAGCGTCTCTGCCAATCCCAGCTGCAGGAGGCTTTGGTGCTGATCCCGCGCCTAGTGGCAATCCTCCTGGCGGTGGAGGTGGTGGTGGCGGAGGAGCTGGAGCCATCTTGGTTCTTATGTGGTGCTCTGATCTGGAGCTTATTATGCTGCTGCTGCTTTCAACCTCTCTTTTAACCGCCAGCTTCATATATTCCCAATAACTCTATCTGCCATTATACACATGTGTCAATAAACAACTTTGAGGTTATATAATCTATTACTAATAATATTTTTTACTGTCTCTTTAAAATATGTTTCCGAGTAATAGCATGTTTCGATCATGTGATCGTTTTTTCCCTTTTTTATCTGTTCGTTATGTAATCTTTCTCAAAAAGGAATGTCGCATCTGCAAGAAAAAATAAAAAAAGGAAAAACTTCTTCTTCTTCGCACCATCAATAGTACTCAGATCTCGAGCTATCAGTGACCTGGAAACGAGGAAGAGAAAAGATACAGCCATGTTGTGTAAGGATACATGACTGCTGTACTGTAGCTCCTTGTTTCCAGGTACGCGTGCGTGCAGTTTGTATATTTCAAAGATTGGCTTCTTCGAAGATCCTTACATCTATCAATGTGGTGTAATGATTCAAAGCGAAGCCTAGAATAAGAGCCAACGCTCATCATGTTTGAACTCAAAGCAATTAGTAGGATATTTGCGCTATGAGTTCAAACGCGCTCGAACTCTTTGTTTATTTTGAGTAATCGATGGAGTTGGAACATGTTTTAAGGTTAATCTTGCTTGGTGTGTTAGTAAATATATAATGAGAATGTACTGGTACCGTGTGAATCCCAGTGGAGGAGATGAACTTTGACGATAAAACCCTACAGCCTCTCAACTGTTAGATGTAGAGCAGTGCTCGCATCGAGTTTTGTCTGCTGCTAAGTGCTATTTGCTTTGAGATGGGGCTGGAGCTCGATAAACGGGATCAGTTCGAGGAGTGATCCATAAGCTAGTAATAAACCAAGAAAAAAAAAAAAAAAAAAGAAGAAAACAAGAAGGAAAGAATGATGTGCTTCATAGGCATAGTTTTATCCTTCTTTTCCAAAACCTTACGCAATCGTGTTAACATATTTCGTATCACGCTTTCTGAAGTCGGACGGCTTTTACAGCTTTCTTTGGCTCAACTTTGTAGTTCCAAGGCACAGCGCAGATCTCTATGCAGCTGTCTCAAAAACTAAAAAAACTCAATATAAAAGTCCTCAAGAGCTGCATAAGCGTCTTTTGAATCTACTGACTCACGAAGTGCTGGCTAACTAGACGGAAGGTGTTCATGTTAATGAGTATCATGCGTTCGGGATCTTACTATGTCTTCAAGATCTAGGGGTTGGTTCTCTAATCTACACTGTTGTGGGAAAGTCAAGGTTGCGGTCGCTACTGGACAAGATGTGAGTCCTAGTCTTACACGAAGAAGTACCTCCAATTTCGTACAATGCCACCATCTCATTATTATACAAGAATACTGTTTGGTTATGTTGATAAGAGGTTTATTTTTTTTGTTTGAGTTGCTTGTTTGCTTCAAACCTAATACTTTAGATTTGAAACTTTGCCGATTGGTACAGAAGAAGCCAAGGTTGAGGGAATAGTGTTGTTCTGATACGGAAGAGCCTCAATCTTTGAGATAAAAGTACATCTCCATTCTCATCTTGCTCACACGATTGAGGTTGAGCATTTTTCAACTCCTGGTATTTTTCAAAAGGACTCGATTTTGTGTTTTTTGAGTATCACTGTTGAGATTTATTAGCAAACTTAACAACAACGATAAAGATTTCATGGGACATTTGTGGGTAAACTCTCTTCAAGAATTACACCATTGCTATTTGTACCCACTGCTAGGTTCCTTTCTGAAAAAACAATAAAAACTGTACTAATATATTCCACCACAGCCCTGAGAGTAATACGTGAAGAGAGTGTGTTTTTTTTTTGCTTATTATTGTATTGTTCTCATTCATTTTAGGTGATTTCATCTCTCTGATTCCAAAGTCTATAAGAGAAGATATAAAAAAAAAGTTTATCGCTTTTATACAACATTTTCCTGATCTATGCTCTGTTTTCCTTTGAACAGAATCCAATAATAATGATGAGCTATCATTCGGATAAACCAAAGCACACGAAGTAAGCATTCCGTTACTAATTTTCACTTCACTGGTACAATGTGGAGAACAAAAGTGTTTTGCATGTATGCGTTAGCGGATGCATAACATTGTTTGTTCTGCATCGAGATTCATGGACTAACAATAATATTAGATTGCCTTCGTTCACGGAACTCACCTCCAATTTTGCAAGCTCTTCTTTAAGCAGCAAGACAGACCAGATACCTAGAGATCAACATGTAATGTCATATCCAACTCATTATTCACAGCCACCTCAATCAGCTCCGCCAGTGGAATTTCACTCTGCCCAGCCGATTTCGTATCAGTTCCCCCCTCAGCCAGGATTCAACAATCCATTTGCTACTAATGAGCAACAGCATCCTTCAAAGAGCCTAAGAACTGAACAAAGAATGATTCCTAAATACTCCAATAGACTGGGTTATGATAGAAGGTTATCTTTGCAACTTCCACCTTATCCCGTTCACCACCATCATCGTCACCATCAAGATCAGCACAATCAAAGTCAGCATCATCAAAATCAGCATCACCGAAGTCAACATCACCAGCAGTCTAAGCATGGCTCTTATGATTCCCAAACTTCGCTTAACACTTTAGCTGATGTTGCAAGCTCTGATAGTGAGAGTCAGCTTTTATTTGCATCTATCGAACATACGTTGTCTAGCTTCAAGAGCTTGAATTCGATCTTTAATGAGATCAACTATGATCTGGTTCTAAAACTTCAGAATTCAACAATGGAGAGCGATGGGAAGCGAACATTTTATGAGTATTCGTCTGATGATAAGCATCACTTAGATCGTATTACAACCAACAATCTCAATAGTTTTTTGAATGAAATCCCCATCTCTGCTTTGAAAGATGCTCTAGAAGTTAATGGGCAGATTCATAATACACTTGAGCGTTGGTTGGACTTTAAAAATCGCGAAAAGACTACCAATTACACAAGCAACAGTAGTAATAATGGGGTAGATCATGAAATGGTTGTTGTTTCTATGGCTCCTCCAGGGGATCTACACAACGTTGATCTAAAGCTCAACAAGTTTGCTGGCCTACTAGGACCAGCGCAACAAGCGGTATCATCATCCTCACAACAAGAACAGCCAACTACAAAGAAAAGAAAACCTCATAGTAAAAAAAATGATTCCAATGCTATATCATTGGTTGTTAAACCGTCCAACCCTGTTAGTAAAAGCTCTGACTTCAAAAAGCCACCAACGAAGGGAGTTTTCAATGAGGAGTTATCGCTAAAGGCGGACTCCAGATGCCGTCAGTGTGGGTCTAATGATACCCCAGAATGGAGAAGAGGCCCGTATGGTTCAAGGTCACTTTGTAATGCTTGTGGATTGTTTTATGGGAAATTGATCAAGCGTTTCGGATTTGATGAAGCTGCTTTGATAATGCTTAGACGTCGTGACCAAGGCCATGGAGATGACAGAAGAATACCAATCGAATGAAGATAAAGATCCCATATGAACGACAGATTTATCTGTTTAGCAAATGGTACATCTTGGGCTAGTTTGGGCTAGTTTGGGCTAGTCAATGAAGCGTTATAATATTCTTCAATTTTTTCTTTACTCAAGTCGAAATCCTTCCAAGACTCAAACCATGAACTGAAACTAGGGTTATCAACATTAACAGTAGGAATGAGTTGGCCCCACTTCAGAAAGGAGCCAAACATGCATAGCTCTTTAAAACTTGAATGTTCTGAATACGGGATATTTAGAGACGACGACTTTTTGAACTGGCTCATTAAGAAAAGTTTATAGTCGTATTCCTTCTCATCCGACTTGAAAGTTTCTTTGAGGATTTCCGAATTTGATAGTCCTTTGATCTTGGGTTTGTTGAGTTTTTGATAATTTATGTACGACCAACCAGTGGGTTTGATTTTGATGATATTTTTATTTGAAAACTTTGATAGGAACTTTGAATCGGATAGCTTTCCTATTGGGACGATCTGGATTTTACATGTGGATTCCTTTTCATATTCAAAAAGATGCAAATGCGGGAAGTTTTCGATATTTGATAAGACTTTATATCGTTTTTCCGTGATGAATATTTTGGAACCCAAAGTCTTTGCTAGTTCTATGTAGAAGTTCTCTTTACCAATTGAATAGGAGCCAATCAAGATCAAATAGTCTTGGCCCTGGGATGAGAAATAGTTTAGGATGGAGTTCTTCTTGATAGAGTTGTTTATAATTTCATTTATGAAATCACAAGACTCTCTGACCACTTGATCTTGCTTTGTGAATGTGTACAATGGGTTTAGGTAGGTTGTATCCAAATAAATCTGGTCCAAATAAATATTTTGGAAATGCATAATGTGTTGTGACGATACTCTGAAGTCACCTGTATGTAGAACTGAGTTGATCAATTGTTCCTGTTCATCAAACTCTTGAAACAAGAAAAGCGCGCCACCTGGGCAGTGGTTAGCATCAAACAGCGTCACCTTGATGTGCTCTGTTAGCTGGTACGGTTGCTCAAAATCTATGGGTATTATCTTTTCAGCAGAGATATTCATCAAATTTTGTAAAAGATTTGCAGTAGTCCGTGAAGTGTAGATGACGCCTTGGTCCCAGTTTTTGGTTATCCCAATGTAGTGATCTGAATGGTAATGGGATAAAAAGTACTGACTGATTTCTGGATGGCTGCAGAACTGGAAGCCGTCAACTATAAGTTTGTGGTTATTCTTGAACGTCAGGATCTTGAAATCCGGTATCGGCTTTGTCCTTTTGAGCGTTCTTGGTGTTCTCGCTCTAGGTTTTGTCTTTGGCTTTTTTGGAGCCGTTTCTCTTGTCTTGCCTGCTTTTGACGATGATATTATAATAGACTTGTTCGAGTTTGGATGTAAAAGGCACAGTTCCACATGTGATTCACGGGCTTCAATCACCAGCTTGTCCATGTTGATGTTGCAAACAGGGCAGCATACTGTGTAGTCGGTTCGAGATGGGGATGGTGACCTCGATGGTGACCTCGATGGTGACCTCGATGGTGATCCTGATGGTGATAGTGAAGGCTCGAGTGTCAGATCGACATAGACTTTTTCAATCTTGCGCTTTCTACTGAGCAGATCTAGTACCGAGTACTGTGGCATCTTGAGGCATCTTTTTTTTTTTTTCTTTCTTTTACGTTTTTTTCAAGCGAGTCAGTGGTGTGTGGTTAGTTCACGGGGTTGTGTCTATCTACTTGCTGCCTGCCTTCTTCTCTAGTTTTCTTTTCTTACCAGGCAGACTACAGCCGTTTCTGCTCTTGAAGGGATTCGCGAACATGTTTTATTAATAATAGCTGAAATGCGAGCTGAAAAAGAGATATATATATACAGAGAAAGAAAGAGAAAGAGAAAGAAAGAGAAAGAGAGAGACCGCGAACAAGAAATAATTTTCGCTAGAGGAGATGAGAGATTGAAGAAGAGGCAATCAACAAATACTGAACGCGTCTTGGAGGCTTAACAGAAGATTAAGAAGGGTGGGTTTTCGAAATAACAAAGTGGGCGGTAATGGGACTGCTGAGTGTCATTCGCAGGCAAAAACGTAAAGACAAAGAGCTGCGAGCGCTGGTTCTTGGGCTGGACAATGCAGGCAAGTCATCGCTGGTGCAGGCCTGGTGCTCACAGCAAGGTGGTTCTGGCTCGATCTCAGATATAGCGCCAACCACTGGATTCGAAATAAGGACAGTAGCGTTTGGTGGTCATGTGCTGAATCTATGGGACGTTGGTGGCCAGCGGACGTTGCGGCCTTTTTGGTTCCATTATTTTGATGGGCTAGACGCTATTGTGTGGGTTGTTGATCTTGCAAGTGCTGGCCGTTTAGCAGAGGCGTTTGCTGAGCTCCGCAGTGTCGTTGCCGACGGGCGCCTAGGAGGAGCGTACCTACTTGTTCTGCTCAACAAAGCCGACCTCGTAGTGGGCAACGATCCCGGAGATTCTGCTTCTGCTTCTGCTTCTGCTTCTGCTTCGGCGGCGACAGCAGGCGCCGCCAGAGACACCAACAGCAACAAGCAAATAGCCGCGACGAAGAAAGCTGTGGCCGCGGAGCTCGGGTTGGCGGGCCTGGAACCTGGGAAGTGGAAAGTTCTCGAGTGCAGTGCGTACTCCGGGCTCAATGTCCGGGAGGCGCTCACCTGGCTAACGGAGACACAGCATGAAAAAATAAGCCCGGTTTGAAGGAAAGTTCCATCCGTCCTTCTCCATCGCGTTTGTGGTTCTAACCGAAGCTAGCCCCGGATATTTGCAATAATTTTTCCCCGGAAAATTTCGGAGGAACTTTTGAAAAATCACTGAGAATTTTTTTTTTTTTTTTTTTTTCTTCTTTCGTTTTTATAACAACCCCATATATGTGAATTTATATATATATATATATATATCTATATAAAGTACGAACGGGAAAAAAAAAAAAATTGGAGATGTGACTACTCCCCCAGATTTTCGAAGGAGAGCTGCTCATAGGATTTTGAGAACCTCGATTCTGCACGCTATTATTTAGAAAACATATAAACGGATACCTCTTATCTACGATGGTCAAAGTCACTGTTCTTGGTGCTGCTGGTGGAATCGGTCAGCCGCTTTCGCTGCTCTTGAAACTCTCGCCATACGTTGACGAGCTGGCGTTGTTCGATATCAGACTTGCTAAAGGTGTTGCAACCGACCTATCGCATATAAACTCTGGCGTCAAAGTCACTGGGTACGAACCTTCGTCTAAAGAGGACCAGGAGACAGTGAAGACTGCTTTGAAAGGTGCAGACGTTGTCATTATCCCGGCTGGTGTGCCAAGAAAGCCGGGGATGACCAGAGACGACTTGTTCAACATCAACGCATCGATCATCAGAAGTCTAGCCACTGCTATTGCTCAAGCCGCTCCTAAGGCTAATGTTCTAGTGATTTCAAACCCTGTGAACTCGACTGTTCCAATTGTGGCTGAAACGTTCAAGAAGTTTGGCGTTTTCAATCCAAGACGCCTGTTTGGTGTCACCACTCTGGACGTTGTCAGGGCAAACACTTTTATAAAAGAGTACGACAGCGGTAATTCTCTTGATCTTGAGACTTTGAAGGTCAACGTCATTGGAGGCCACTCTGGGGAAACTATTGTTCCTGTGTATTCGGTCTCTGGCGGTGCGAGCGTCTACAACGGCTTGGCAGCACAGGAAAAGGCCAAGTTGGTCAAGAGAGTCCAGTTCGGCGGTGACGAAGTTGTCAAGGCTAAAAACGGTGCTGGTTCCGCCACTTTATCCATGGCTTTCTCTGGCTACAGATTTGCTGAAGCTCTGCTCAAGGCGCTCAACGGAGAAGCGTCAATAGTTGAAGACTCTTTTGTGTTTCTCGACCCTTCTATCCAGGGCGCCTCTAAAGCCCTCGCTTACACTAAGAACAGAACTAAGTTCATATCCCTGCCAATCAGACTAGGCGTCGAAGGTGTCCAATCCATCGAGTCGGACATTTTCGATAAGCTGAACTCTGACGAGGTGAAGCTCGTCGAGATCTCCATCCAAACCTTAGAGAAGAACATTGCTAAAGGAGTTGCCTTTGTTAACAGAACCACTAGCAAACTCTAGAGTCTCTCTCGGGGATGCAACTTTTTTTTCTTTTCTTCCCTCTTTTGCGCATTTCGTGTATCTATCCCACACCATACAACAGACATCCTTCTTCCCCCTTTTCTTCACTCTATACAACTTATCGTATTTTTGTAGAACAAAACCGCAACGCAGTTCCCCCAGTCCCTCTCTTTCAACGGTACATCCCGAAACCAATGGTTTCTTCGTCCTTTCTTTCTTTTGCAAGGCAAGGCAAGGCAAGTATACCACGTCTCTCGACTTCTACTACCTTAAACTAGAACAACATCTTAAACATCAGAAAGTATCAATCAAAAAAAAAAAAAAAAAAAAAACTTGGAACAAAAAAATAAAAATAAAAAAAAAAATAAAAAAAATGAAAACGAAGCAGAAAATCGAAAAGTACAACTTAAAACAGGCTAGACTTCTTCTGTATCTATCAGAACATTTATCGGAAACTTGACATCTTGTTCCTATTCTCATTATTTTTTTGTATGACACTCAACAGTCATCCACAAGCACAGATTGTATAGGAATCACTCTAGCGCTTGCAGACTAACAAAGACTCTCATTTTCAGCAGCACCCTTTCCCTCTAAGTCACATTTTTTTTTCCCCAATTTCATAATTTAGCAGCATACAAATCAATGTCAACATGTCCACTCCGATAACTAGCAATGCAGGGATCGTGACGATCAAGGTCAATAACACTCATGACGAGCAGCTGAGCATTTCCTACGAAAATCCAGCGACTATTGGGCATGGGTCTTTTGGGACGGTGTTCAAGTGTCAATTGCTCTCTCCACAAAATAAAACAATTGCAATCAAAAAGGTTTTACAGGACAAGAGATACAAGAATAGAGAACTACAGATAATGAAGAGTCTGAATAATGACAACATAATCAGACTGTACTATTTCAGTTACGAGAACGACCATCAGACAAACAACAACAACAACCTCTACTTGAACTTAATCATGGAGTACTTGCCAACCACTTTATACAAAAGGAACCAGTTCTTCACTTTGAAGAAACTGAACATGCCGCTGCACGAGGTCAAGATATACATGTTCCAGATTCTAAAGGCACTGGACTATCTCCACTCTCTATCCATTTGTCACCGTGATATAAAACCGCAAAACATCCTTGTCGACCATCAGAAGGGTATTGCTAAAATCTGCGATTTCGGGTCTGCCAAGATCCTGTCTCCAAGCGAACAGAACGTGAGCTATATATGCTCCAGGTACTACCGGGCCCCAGAGCTGATCTTTGGCGCTGTCAACTACACGACTAAGATCGACGTTTGGTCGACAGGATGCGTCTTTGCTGAGCTGTTGATAGGCCAGCCGCTGTTCCCTGGCGAAAGTGGGATCGACCAGCTGGTTGAGATCATCAAAATACTGGGTACCCCGTCCCATGAGGATATAATGGCCATGAACAGAAACTACGTTGACCACAAGTTCCCCTTGATCAAGAAGATCCCGTTGAGTAAGATCTTTAAAAACCTGAACAATAGTAATGACATTGAGATCCTCAGCTTTTTGGAGAAATTCTTGCTCTTCAATCCAATAAAGAGAACAAGCGCACATGAAGCGTTGCAGAATGACTGGTTTAAAGAGCTGCGTGCTTAGAATTGAAAGAAGAGGAAGAAGAAAACAACAACAACAACAACAACTACGACAAAAAAAAAGAAAAAAAAACCAAAAAAAGTCCTATTTGCTACATAGCTATCGTCTGTATACTAATGCAGGGCTCATGAAGCATCTCATCCGCGGTCTCGTTGTAGTTTTATTGTTCTCTCTTTGAAACTCCAAAGAATTGCACTCTCACTCCGTTGCGAGAAGGCAAAAATTACACGTCTTTGCTGCTCTTCTTGCAATCTTTAAAACATCATTGGGAGACTGGGGAAGTGGCAAAAACTAAGCTGTTATTGCTGCTATTGCTATTGCTATTGCGATTGCTATTGCGATTGCTGTCTCTTCTTTGACTCTGTGTACAATGGCCATGACCATGTAAGGAACAGACAACTACGTGCACGCTAAAGTTATGACACAGTGTGCCTGGCGCCCAAAGATCCAAGCTACATCAACATCCGCATCTCGATGCTCTTTCATAACGTTGCCACAAGAAAACAAAGTTCCTGACACCACACCACGCTCATCCACGGCCTCTTCCTTCGCAGCTAAAGCTAGCAATGCCTCAAGAGTTGTGCAGTATCGCACAAGTATCACTTCTCTTACTCAAAGAAGAGTCCTGGAATGGTGTTCGCGAGAGCAGGAGATCACAGAGTCGTCGTCGTCGTCGTCGTCGTCGTCGTCGTCGCGCGCGCGCCCTACTACGTGTTTTGTGGTTTTAGCGGGCGCTACAAAAAGCTCTACTTTCTGGTTTATTCGTGTGATCCGTGTGTGTGATCTGGCCGTTCAGCAACCGTCCCAACAGCATTCAGCATTCAGCCTTCAGCAGTCGCATGCTCATCATGCTCTGGCTTCCCCTGTTCAGCTGTCCACACCTTCCATCCTAGTTTTGGTTTATAGCTAATAAATACATCCTTCTCTACACAGATCTCTCTCTCTCTCTCTCTCTCTGCACAGAGATGGAATAAAACGAAATTACCCGGAAGATGGAGAAAAAAAAAAAAACAGCTAAAAAAAAAAAATACTAAATTTCAAAGAAAAAAAGACGAATAGAAAGAACAGAGGAACTTGAACGAAAAGAAGAATAGACAGGAAACAAAAAAACACAAAAAGGGGGCAACGAACATACAAAGAAAAGAAAAAAAAAGACAACCCAGTAGAAGAGTGAAAGAAACAATGTCCGAGTCATCGAGCGTTTCCTTCTTCTCTAAGTATAAGACAGCCATTGTTGCCACTGTTGGTGTGACAGTTGCTCTGGCATCGGCGTATATCGTGTACAACAACTCGATCACGCATTCTTCTTCGTCCTCCTCAAGTGGTGCTTCTGGTTCAGCAGCTTCGAAGAAAAAGAAGAACAAGAAGAAGAAGTCGAAATCAGCAAGTTCTGGATCAAAGACTGCTGAATACCCTGTGGATTCCGAAAAAAATCCTAGTCTGACGAAGGAGTACGTTGATGGATTGAATGACGAGCAAAAAGAGTCAATTGCATTGAGCTTGAAAGAGGAAGGCAATGAATACTTCAAAAACAAGAATTTTGAAAAGGCGATCAAGTTTTACTCTGCAGCTCTGTTGATTAAGGAAGACCCAGTTTACTACTCCAATAGATCTGCTTGCTACGTTGGCCTTGAAGATTACGACAAAGTTGTTGAAGACACTACCAAGGCGCTGAAGCTGAAACCTGACTACTCGAAGTGCTTATTACGCAGATCGAACGCTTACGAGCAGTTGGAAAAATACGACTTGGCGATGTTTGATCTGACTGCATTGACTATTCTTGGCGGGTTCAACAACAAGTCCTTGGAGTCGATCTTGGACCGTGTTTTGAAGAAACAGTCGTACAATGTGGTTCAAAGCAACATTTCTGACCAAGTCTTCACCTTGCCTTCTGCCTCCTCGATCTCGTCCTTTTTCGGGGCTTTTGAGCCTGAGTTGCACATTGATGGTATAAACGAAGACGAGTTGAAGGAGAACACTGGAGACTACTACTTGATCCATGGTTTGAGAGCATTGAACGAGAGAACCAACGAATCCTATGACGAGGCTGATACTCTGTTCAATCAAGCTGTTGAATCTTACAAAAGCGAAAAGGAAAGTAATGACAGCGAAGACTTGAGCAGAAGACTAGGAATCGCATACGAATACCGTGGTGCTTTCAAGTTCTTGAAGGCCAATGCTCTAGACGCTTTGGACGATTTGCAGAACTCCATCAAGCTGTACCCAAGAGCAAAAGCGTACATTTTTAGCGCTCTGATCAATGCAGACAAGCATGAATTTGAGAAAGCCGATCAGGATTTTGCCACAGGTTTGAAGTTGAATCCAAACAGCTCTGAACTGTACTACCACAGAGCTCAAATGTACTACTTAACTAATGACCTGGAGAAAGCGCGCGAGAATTTCACTAAATCAAAAGAGTTGAACCCAAGTAACGTCTATGCTTACATCCAACTTGCCTGCATTCTATACAGAGAGGGTAAATTTGAAGAAAGCGAAAAGGCCTTCCTAAACGCTAAAAAGAAGTTCCCAACCTCGCCAGAGATCCCAAACTATTATGGTGAGATCTTGGCAGATAAAGATGACATTCCTGGAGCTATCAAGCAATTCGAAATCTCCGCAAAACTACAGGATTCTTTGCCAACTGTGTCAATTGGAGTCGTTCCACTGATCAACAAGGCAACCATTCTCGTCAAGGAACCTTCTCCATCAAACATTGCTTCAGCAGTCGAACTGCTAGAAAAAGCCATTGATCAAGATCCAAAGTCCGAGTTGGCAAAGGCCACCTTGGCTCAACTGAAACTACAGTCAAATGATATCACCGAAGCTATAAAGCTATTTGAAGAAAGTTCAAAATTGGCTAGAAATCTAGAGGAAAAAATCCAAGCCACAAGCTTTGCTGAGGCTGCTAAAATCCAATTGAAGGTTAAAAAGGATCCTATTCTAAGTAAAAAAATCGAGGAACTTTTAGCTCAATTTGGTGCAGCTGATGGCTTGACTGCTTGAAAAAGGTACTGAAGGAAATTTTTTTGTAAATAGGCGTGCGTGATGTTTAGCTCAATAAACAGATTATGACTCAATTAAAAAGAAACCAGAAAACGAAAAACCAATCAATGTCTGGCTTCCATTGCAACCCATCATGCATATTGGCCTACTGTATACACAAGGTATTATCTAAGGCACTTGCCCGTAAATCTCCACCCGCGCACCGCTATTCATTTTAGACGGCCCTATAACATTTTTGTCGTCAAGAGAGCAGAAGCAACTACAATAACATCTCCAATATCCTTTTAACCATATATTACCAATATAGACATGACATGAATCTCAAACCCAGGATTACATTAGATCAATAGAGCACCCAATGCAACGACACCGGCAACACCAACGTTCAATTTGTTAGCAGCACCAGTTTGGACTGCAACAGTGGCAGCACTGGTGGTAGCAGCTTCAGTAGCAGCAGTTGTGGTAGCGGCTTCAGTAGCAGCAGTTGTGGAAGCGGCTTCAGTAGCAGTGGTAGCTTGGATTTGACCATCACCAATTTGGGAGACAGCAGCCAAGGTGGTTGAGTCAGCTAAAGCAACAGAGGAAAGAGCGATGAAAACTAATGAGGAAAGCATTGTAAAAGCGAGTGACAGGGTATTAGTATCTAGTGAATAAGAACAGTAAGTTACTTCTTAGCATCTTCTTGTCTACCCCCAATGCTGGAAGAACTGTCGCCTTTTATAATCTGTCGGTTCACTAACACGACTCTCACTGTTTATGTTTACACAACCGGGCTGTTTACATTTGCAACTGTTGTTGTAAACACTCTTTACCTTAGCAACTGCTACTGACGCGTTCTAGAAACTTGCAATTGCCCTTTGCGGCCACTCGCTTTCCTAAACAAGACGCATGCGGTGCTGTGGCAACAATAGAGATCAATTTCTTTCTCCTCTGTGTCAATCAAGAATGGAATGTCACCTTCCCGATTCATCCTGAAATTGCGTAGTTCACCCGTATGCCGTCCAATGCTTATTACGGGGCGTAACCTCTCGTGACTTTTCACCCACGCTTCCTCCATATAGAGTACGGTTGACATTTCCTGTCTTGTTCGGGGCGACAAAGCGTCAAGTACAAGTCTAGAACTCAAAACTTGTCCTTGTTAGGAACATCCATGTTTCTTTTGCGAATAGAGGTTGCTGGTTACTCTAGGAAACGGATGCAAAAAAAAAAAAAAAGAAAACCTTCCGAAAGACAAACAGATGGACGGAATGGTGGGTTTTTTTTTTCAAGTGTATAGCAAATCATGACATCAGAGTACCTGGTGCAAATTCTAATGGTACAATTGTAAATTTCTATCCTTAGTGCGCTAGGAAGGTGATTAGCGAGTGATCTGGTACAGCAACTCAAGCGGGCGACATCTGACAACTGAACAGTGGAACGAAAAAAGAAGGTGAAAAGAAAAAGGGAATTTGTAAAACGTAAAGACGCGTCATCAGCAACATCACGATCAGCAACATCACGATCAACAACATCACGAGACCTCGACTGTTTTCAAAAAACAATAAAGTGAATCATTGATTATGTAATAATCTAAATAAGTTTGTTGTTATGTAAGTAGTTATGTAATATTAACTGGGGCTTTTTTCCATTAATTTTTTTTTTTTTTTTTTTTTTATTTTTTTTTCTTGAAATTTGCCAGGGTAATTTCTTCATCCAATCATAGAGGGCTATAGGTCTCCACTCAGTCACAAGGACAATAAGAATAGGCACCTACATTATTTAGGACAGAGTGGGATGCAAGATTTTGACACATTCGACGTTTTATCAAGCATTTTTCACTCTCCTCTCAAGATATAACATAGATTACCAGCAATTGGTGCAAAAAGTAAGTAGCAATACATGCGCCACTGCACTTGAGACTTAGGCTTCCTAATACGGATGCAGAGGCGTTAGAAATTCGAAAATAATTGCCCTTTTTGAGGTGGCTAGTGAATGTGGCGGATCAAGCTGGGAAAAAAACGAGTCATAATGTCATCGATTTGGTGAACGAAAAGTATTCGAAGGAGCTTTTTCTTACTCTTTGTTATCATCTTCGAGAGTTGTTCATCCAGTATAGTCACGATGCCAAAAGAATACTCCATCGGGACACAGGTAGTCTGCAGCGACAATGCTGATCAGCACAACTCAACGTCAGTTCCATTGTATCAAACGACAACTTTCAAACAAAAATCGTTAACTGATATGGGCGAGTACGACTATACGAGATCTGGAAATCCGACGAGAAGCCACTTGGAGGCACATCTTGCTAAGATCATGAAGGCAGAAAGGGTTTTCGCTGTGACGAGTGGGATGGGTTGCTTAGACGTTATAACGAAGCTGTTGAAAGCAGGCGAAGAGGTCATTGCAGGTGAAGACCTATACGGAGGAAGTCATAGATTGTTGACTTTACTGGATAAAAACGGACTCATCAACTTGAGGCATATTGATACAACAAATACCCAACTGGTCAAATCGTCTGTTAATTCGAAGACAAGAATGATTTTATTAGAGAGCCCAACAAACCCGCTGATCAAGGTCATCGATTTGCCAGAGATCTCTAGGTACATTAGGCAAAACTACCCAAACTGTCTGATTGTATTTGACAACACAATGATGACACCGTTGAACCTAACAGCTCTAGATTATGCCGACATTCATTATGAGTCTGCTACAAAATATTTGAATGGTCACCACGACATTATGGCTGGAGCTATAGCTGTTAGGGATCCAAAGTTAGCTAAAGATATTTATTTCATAATAAACTCGATAGGAGCAGGGCTAACACCTTTTGAGTGTTGGTTGTTGCTCAGAGGTTTAAAGACCTTGTGCATTAGAGTTGAAAGACAGCAAGAAAATGCCTTGAAATTGGCGCAGTGGTTAGAAAAAATAGGGTTTAAAGTCAGGTACCCGGGCTTGAAGAGTCACCCTCAGCATGAGTTGCATAGTTCATTTAATAGAGGGTTCGGTGCTGTACTATCAATAGAGACAGGCTCAGTTTCCAAAAGTGAAAAAATTGTTGAAAGCACACAGTTATTCGGAGTCACTGTTTCGTTTGGTGCAGTAAATTCTCTCATTTCAATGCCTTGTAAGATGTCACACGCATCAATCGATCCAAAGATTAGAAAAGAAAGAAATCTCCCTGAAGATCTGATTAGATTGTGTATAGGTATTGAGTACATTGAAGATTTGAAGCAAGATTTGAAGCAAGCGCTACTAAATAGCGGGATTGTCAAAGAGATTGATGGTAAACTGATAAAGCTAGAAGATAGTAAACTATAATAAACGTCAAATCTCCATTCTCAAAACGAATTTTTATATTAAACATTACGTTATATATATATATACCAGAAAAATTAAACACAGAGCTTGAATGTTGCACCTCTTAATGCCAAGATAGTAAATCAATATATAATAACTTATAGTATCTATTGAAAATAACAAATAGAACAATGAACTTTAAAAAACTAAATCTCAAACTTTTAAAACTCCCCGAAAAAACGATAAATGAAAGGAAAAGGAACATAATCAAGGACGGCAAGGGAAAAACATGCAAAATCTCGAAGGACGATGAAGGATGCAAAATGCTTTTTGTAGGAAAAGAAAGAAAAAATTGAAAATCACAACAATCACCACGGGGGAGAAGCTCAACCGCAACAGCAAAATTTACTCCAGAACCCCTTATCCGAGGTGGTTGAAATAACATCGTTTTGCTCAGACATCAGATTTTGTTGTTGGTCGTTAACTTTATTTGAGTTAACGGCGTATTGAGAAGAGTTTAATAAATAGTTTGATTGATTCAATTTTGGTGTCTTGGATCTAGAGCTTCCGATAACTGGTTGGTTGGTTTTCAGTTTTGAATTGCTCTGAACGTTGACCTGGTTATGTTGAACATTCTTATGGTTTCTTGGATTAGGGTTACCATATCCATGCAGGTTTGGTTTCTTGTTGATCTGAGAATCCCATCCCTTGCCTCCGTTGAGATTCATCCAGTCATAATATTCATCGAGGGTCTCATGGACGGATTCCACAGCAGCATCCATCAAGGATCTCAAATAGTTGTAATCTGGTTCTTCTTCAAACTTCAAGTTACGGACATACTGCAAGTAGTCACCAAACTGTTGAGGAAATCCAAGTACCAGTTCGCTTAAGGGAGTATTCTGCTTTTTCTCACTGATTTTTTCGTACTTGAGTTTGTTTGTTGGGGCGTTTAGTCCTTGCCAAGGTAGCGAACCTCTCAAGAAATACAAGAAAACATGTCCTAAACTTTCTAAATCGTCTCTTCTTGATTGCTCTCTCCCCAAGTGGGTATTTATGGACATGTATCTCGCAGTACCGCTCAAAGATTTGCGTTCCCTATACGGGATATGTTGTTGAGTTTTAGGATCTCTATAAAACTTTGCCATTCCAAAATCAACCACGTATATGGTGTTTGAATTAGGAGTATTAGCACGTCCGATCAAAAAGTTGTCTGGCTTGATATCTCTAAAGATCAAGTCTTTTTCGTGGATCGCTTGAACTCTCGTGATCATTTGCTTAGCAACCTGCGCAACCGTCTTGACACTGAACTTCCGACCACACCAGTCAAACAAGTCCTCTAATGATGGGCCTAGAAGGTCAATAACCAATATGTTATGTAGTCCTTCGTGTCCAAAGTAATACGCTCTTGGAATCCCTACCGACCCGGCGAGAATCCTGTAGGCTCGGTATTCATCTCGAAGTTGAGGCGCCTCGCTTCTTCTTGGTTCGAACTTGATCGCAACCTGCTGGTTGTTTAAAAGGTTCGTGCCTTCAAATATAATCCCAAACGACCCTTCGCCGATTTTTTTGCCAACTCTGTAGTGGATTCCAATGACGTTTGCCGATTGAGCTTGTGACGATGACATTTCCAGCTTCCAGAATCCGATTAAAATTCACTTCTGTGTCAAGCCACCAGCAATCTCGCACAACTTCTCCAGTCTTCAGACCTGATGCTTATGCGCTATGCTATCTACCCTGCTTCTTGAAACCCTTCTGCAATATCTGGCCAAGGTTCACGATGCGTTCCCTGTGTGGGTTCCACTCCTGTTGGTTGTTGCTTGATAAGATAACAAGGAAAGTAAACAACCGCAAATAACACACACACACACACACACACACCTATGAATGCGGACAAGGAGAGAGAAGGGGAGGAGGGCAAAAAAAAAAAAAAAAAAAAAAAAAATAAAAAATAAAAAATAAAAAATAAAAAATAAAAAAAAAAGGGAAAGAACAAAAAATTACAGAGTACGGATAGTTTGTCTATCCAAGCTCTGTCTTCTACGCTATGGTCCAATGTCCGGGACTCAAGCTCTAGATAGAAATACACCTGCAGAGCGTGTTGTTCTAATGTTCTAATGTTTTTGTTGTTTTGTTGTTTTTGTTGTTTTGTTTTGTTATGTTTTGTTATGTTTCTCTCCCGCTAATTTGCCTGTTGAGAATCTCTCTTAGCCGCCGTTGTCTTAGTGCTTAGAAAAAGTAAACCAAAAAAAACTCCCAATTTGAAACTAGCAAAAAATAGAAAAACATTCAAAATTTAACTTTTTTCTTTTTTTTTTTTTTCTTTTTTTTTTTTTTTTTTTGGGTTTGAAACATTCCGAGTTTCTTTTTTTGGACTGTGCAAATTAGGAAAGCTGGAAATTGCAAATTATGTAATCAGGAATTTGTGATTATGTAATCATTTTTGTATTATGTAATTGATTAGAGTGTTGTTGTTGTTTTTGTTGTTGTTTTTATATAGGGCCCTCCTCGTTTCTCGGAATTAGCCTCTTTTGGATGATCGCTCGGTATCTCGGTTCTCGAAATTCTTTTTCTTGTTTTTTTATTTTTTTTTTTTTGCTACTACTACTACTGCACCGCTGTGGATCGATCTTGCGCTTCTTTGCTGCTATGCTGCGCGCGCGGTGAAAATAAAATATATAAAAATATAAATTTAAGAGGAAGAATAGATGTACCAACAAAAAAGCACACGCACACACGCACAGGAAACGCAGTTTGTGGAGGAGAGAGAGAGAGAGAGAGAGAGAGAGAACACACAAGTAAGCTTTGCTTAAATGCAATGACCGACGAACTCGAAGTTAATTGCAAGTGCTTGGCGTACCATGGTCCTTTGTTGTATGAGACGAAGATTCTGAAGATCCACGAGCCAGATTCGAAGGTTGTCATCACGAAAGAAGGGGACGCCGAGCTCGAGGAAGGCTTGATTCCCGAAGATTTGTTGTCGAAAAAGGCGTATTACATCCACTACAGAGGGTGGAAGAACACGTGGGATGAATGGGTAGATGTGACGCGGTTGAAACCTTTGAATTTGGAGAATTTGAAACTACAGAAAGAGTTGAAAAGCGCAGCACTATCCTCTTCTTCTAATGCTGCTGCTGCTGCTGCTGCTGCTGGTACTTCTACGGGTCATGCAAGCGCGTCTGGCACGACGAGCCGGAAACATATACACACATCAAAAGCAAACGGGGCTCCTGCGCGAGTAAACAAAAGACGGACTGAACTGGATCTGGAGAACGAGGAGGATGCCTCGAAAAGAGCAGAAGTGAGCATTAGGATCCCTGATTCGTTGAAGTCTCTGCTGGTTGATGACTGGGAGCTGATCACGAAAGAACACCAGCTCGTACAGCTGCCATCAAAACCAACGGTGTCTGAGATAATAAGGAGCTATGATTCTTCGAAGAAGAACAAATCTGCCAGCGAAACCGAGGTTTTGAGAGAGTTCCTCAGTGGGCTGGAGACGTATTTCAACAGATCGCTTGGAAACGTTCTGCTGTATAGATTCGAAAGGCAGCAGTTCCTTGAAATAACGAAAAACCCCGAGCTGAAAGATAGAGAGCTGTGCGATGTGTACGGGGCAGAACACTTGATGAGACTGATGGTCACTATGCCTGCATTGATTGCACAAACTACAATGGATCAACAAAGTATCGGCACTTTGAAGGATCACCTTGAAGACTTATTGAGTTATTTGGATCTGAACAAACAATCCCTTTTCCAAAAACGTTACGAGAACGTCACTCCTGGCTACGAAGCCTTAGCCAAGAACGTTTAAGTCGGCATCGTCAGCGTCGGCGTCAGCGTCGGCGTCAGCGTCGGCGTCAGCGTCGGCGTCGTGGGTGCAATCATTCCATAGTTCATGTTTATAGAGAGAGAGAGAAGAAAAAAAAAGTAAATACGTTTACGTGTTTTGAATCATTGGGCATTTCATTAAAAAATTAGATAGTATAAGTAGCATTCAGCCCATTACAAGAGCCGTTTGTCGTTGCTCGAGATCAAGATCAAAATCAAGGGCTACCGCTGCAAGCTTCTTGTTCAGAGGCAAGATCTCTTGGTAAGTGAAATCCGCATACTCCTCGAATGTATCATTCCCGTCAGTCTCATTAATCGTGGATCCCGAGTATCGTCTCACCTTCCCTGAATCTATTTCGGACGGGAGTACGGTCAGTACACTATTTTCACTGTTGTTCATCTGCATGGTTATACTGTTTTGTTTAGTGTGTAGAGGTGGAATATCGATCGACGATTCGCCTGAATCTACGTGTAGTGGTTCAAACACAGAATCATCTTCAGAAGAAACATCTGAAACATCGTTGGACTCTTCAGTCGAGCCCGAAGGTAATTCCTTCAGTAATAGCTCCATAGCTCTTGAGGATGTGCCCTCTTCAACTGTGAAAGAATCTTGTCCTCTCTTCTCATGAACACCTATGAAGGACGAGCCGTCGATGGATAACAATTTGCCATTGGAACTCGCTAAAGCAACGATGGACTCCTTAGAAGCTGGAATTGTTGTGCCACATTGCCTAGTACTTGTGTACTTGTAAATTTCGTTTCTATCTGTTAAGAATTGATTTCTGTAGACCTCGATCGAGTCCAGCCCTTCTTTCAATCCACAATGTGTTAGATCCTCAGTAAAGTCAAGACTCCAATGAATGATGTTCCCGTCTCTCGATCCACTGTATAGATCTGTTGAGCTTTCTTCAGACCATTCTAGCGACGATACTAAATCACCATGCCCCTCTAATTCGGCAAACGCATTCTGAGACCTAATATCCCATAGCCTAACAATTCCATCGACGTGAGATGCCGCTAAGACATTCGAATCATATGGAGCCCACTTCACAAAGTTGCTTGCACCAGCATCAATTGCGTCTCTCGGACTGAAAATTGAAGGACTACCTGAAGGGGCTCTAAGGTCATTCAGGGCAATACCAAAATCACCGCCTAGCGCAACTATGCCGTTTCTTGAAGGTGATGGATCAAAAGCCTGGACACCTAGATTTTTGTTCTTCATTATTGGCAAATCTGATCTATGGTTCAAATCCCAAAGGAAAATGTTTTCATTACATAGACTCAAGAGAGTTGAGCTATCTTTTGACCAGGTTGGAGTCTCAATCTTTTTAATTGCAATATTCCTCAATTTACTACTACTGAAGTGCTTTTTATGGTTAAACCTTTTCAAGATTCTCGCATTTTCGCTTGACTTTGAGTCTGGAATAGACACCATGTGGACCATCCCACTTTTATTACCAGTTAGAAGAACACTTTGCTCTTTCTCATACTCAAGCCATTTCATCGATTCTATACTCGGCAATGAAATTGTTTGCTCGTGTGTCAATATCATTTTATCGACATTAAGATCATAGATGAAAAGATTTGAATCTTTTTTACCGCTGGAAATAGCAATCTGCTCTTCGTTTTCTTGATTAACAGCTATACCAGTCAAAAAGTACTCATCATCTGGTATTTTCCAATAATTTGAAGCTATCTGGACTTTATTTAACGCACATGATTTGTTTAAAACCTCATTCTCATGCTCAAAGTTCTTCAAAAGCCAATTCTCTTTGGATTTACTAGTTTGGTAGACTTGGGAATCTGAACAAACTCTTTTCATTGCGTTTTGACGAAATAAGATGCTTGGTTTGTAATATTCCATATCACCTACCAAAGTGTTGGAACGTATTGATGAATTACTAGCAGCTGGGTGATATATATTGCTGTTTAAAACGAGTGTATGGCTATGCCGTGGAATTGCAAACGAATGTAAAGAGCTGGAAAAGCTCAACGGAGGTGTAATGAATGACTGGGGTAAGAGAGCTCGGGGCACTAGTTTCTTCTTTTTTGCTTGATCTTTAAAAAATGCAAAAACATGATTCATTCGACGCCCCCAGCGATTTATATCTAAAATCCTGGCCTCAAGGCTGGTCGTGTCACGTTTTTTGTTCATGCTATACTCTTGAATGCTCGCTTTCCACTGTTAAAGGTCAGCATCGATTTAAGAATGAACCAGCCGTCGATATATGAATTGCATATATGTGCATATTTTTGCATGCAATGCGAAAGACAAACCCGAGTGATGTGGATGGGAAGATACGAGATACCACTTCGCTCCGTAACAGAGAGCTTGGTTATTTCTCGATTAGTTTGCGAGTCATAATTGTTGAAAGACAACAATTATTACCAGAATTTTAGAGGTAAATTATCCTAGTTTTCTTTTTTTCCGAAAGTTTTGTAAGAATTTAACTATATCTAGTTTTTTTTTAGATATAACCAGCCATTTAAGTTATTTTCTCAAAATTTTAGAACTTTTGAATAACTTCAAATACTTGAATCATTATACTCCCTGATATTCTTAGAAGATAGCTCCCCCTTCATAATGAAGGACTTTTCGAAATTTTAAAAAAATATACCGTGTATTTAGATGAAGCACAAGTGATGATACTCAGTAGTAGCGAGCTCTCATCACGAGTTGTAGAAAGCTTGCAGATTTCAATATCGTTTTCTGGCAATCCAAAAAAATGAGTCAACTTAGTATGACCCCGGCCTCGATGTGTTAGCCTTGTGAAAGATGAAACTGTAATAGCAGCTGATTCATCCACCCTACTATCCCAGTCTTCGTCCTTTTGAAAGATTAGAGCCATCGCTTAATAAGCGATATCATAAAAAAAAATTCCATAAAGAAAATTGGATCAATCAAGGCCAGTGTAAAAGCTATCAAAAATCTCCTAAGTAATCATACCCAACAGGCTTTAGAGGCTTCTCGAGAATGTTGATACGATCTACAAGAGCTGTATTGACACAGAGAAGAGTAGGGAAGACACTGGCTAAGAGAATACATATAAATGCCGATCTTCGCGACGCTTTGACTGGTGCCCGAGAGCTTCCAGTAGTCGTCATCGGTGGAGGCCATGCTGGTTGTGAAGCTGCTACAGGATCCGCTAGAAGTGGAGCTCAAACTTATCTCATCACACAAGATATCCGAAAAATTGGGACATGCTCCTGTAACCCATCCATGGGAGGAATCGGTAAAGGAACTTTACTAAGAGAAGTCGATGCTTTGGACGGAGTGGCTTCCAAGGTAACTGATAAGGCTGGTATTCATTTCAAGACCCTTAATAGATCAAGAGGACCAGCTGTTTGGGGCCCAAGAGCTCAGATTGATCGAAAAATATATCTCAAAGAAATGCAAAATACCTTAAAAAACTATAAAAATTTAGAGCTACTAGAAGGTCAAGTAAAAGATGTGATAGTCGAGGCTCAAGACACTGAAAATGAACCATTAGCCATCAAGGGTATTTTACTAGAAGATGGGAGAATTTTCCGAACTGGTGTTGTGGTAATCACTACAGGAACCTTTCTAGGTGGTGAAATCCATATTGGTTTAGAAGTATGGCCAGCGGGAAGAATAGGCGAGAAACCAACTTATGGAATCTCAGAAACTTTGAAAGATGCTGGATTTAGACTTGGTAGGCTTAAGACAGGGACTCCACCACGTTTGTCCTCAAAAACGATCAACTATAAGCATTTAGCCGTTCAGCTTCCTGATGATCCACCGCAGCCCATGAGTTACATGAATGACGAAGTGTCAGTGCAAGAGCAACTAGTGTGTCATGCGACAAATACTACTAAGGAAGTACACGACTTACTTCGTAAAAATTTGGATAAGTCTATCCACATCAGAGAAAGTGTTAAGGGCCCTAGATACTGCCCTTCAATAGAAAGTAAGATAATCCGTTTCCCTGATAAAGAGACACATAGAATATGGCTCGAACCCGAGGGTTTAGATACTGATATTGTGTATCCTAATGGTATTTCTGTCACGATGCCTGCTGAAATTCAGGAACAGATGCTGAGATTGATTCCTGGATTGGAGAATGTCACAATGACTCAACCAGGGTATGGCGTTGAATATGACTATGTCGATCCTGTACAGTTGCGTCAAACTTTAGAGACCAAATTAGTTAATGGGTTGTTCTTGGCTGGCCAAATCAATGGCACTACTGGTTATGAAGAAGCTGCTGCACAGGGTTGTATTGCTGGTATCAATGCCGGCCTCAAATATCAGGGAAAGCAGCAACTGAAACTTTCAAGATCAGATGCTTACATCGGTATCTTGATCGATGATTTAATAACGAAGGGAGTTAATGAACCTTATAGAATGTTCACATCGAGATCAGAATTCAGAATAACAGCTAGAGCTGACAACGCCGATACCAGACTTACGGGAATCGGAAGATCCTTAGGTGTTATCAGTGATGAAAGATGGGAAAAATTCTCCAACGATAGTTCTCTTATGGAACAACTTGCAGGTGAATTGAAAAAGATCGAGCTTCCAATAAACAAATGGAGCTCAAATTTGGGATTCACAATAGGAAGAGATACTACAAAAAAAAATGCCTTGGAACTTTTGAGCTATAATAATATCAATTATTCCAATTTGTTACCACTCTTGCCTGAAAAATATTCAGTTGCTCCAAAGAGAGTTTTAGAGAAATTGGAAATCCAATCAAAATATACTCCATATGTCACTAAACAAGAGGTGTATATCAAAGCATTTCAAGCTGACGAAGAGATGCTGTTGCCCCTCAAATTTGATTACTCAAAACTACCAAGTATAAGCACAGAGTGTTCAACAATATTGAACGAAGTACAACCGGAAACTATTGGACAAGCTAGAAGAATACAAGGGGTGACTCCAGCTTCCATCTTCGAGCTTTATAAACTTGTCAATAGAAACCAAACGCTCCTCCAACAGCAGAGAGTTACTGTTGGAGCTACAGTATAGTCTTTAGTAATGCGTGTAAATAGTCATGCGTGTAAATAGTCATGCGTGTAAATAATTTGAACGTAAGTGAACGGATAACTTTTCTCAAAACAGCTTTCGTAGATTTCTTTTCAGCTTCAACATTTCCTCGAGAGAAATGTTTTCTTCTGCGAGAGCATCTAAATCGTCTATATTTTTGATGTGCCTCTGTCTTTTCATAAGTAGAACTACAGTGGGCAAGTCAACAATACTTTTCTGATTATGGTTGGTATAAGCTGACAGATCATCAGATAGTTGGCTTAGAAATTGATTCGTCGCTTGGATCAAAATGTTTGATGCTTCTGGTGCAATGGCTTTCCGTGAAAATCTCTGGGAAAACTTCAAAATAGACTTTCCAGGTATCTTCTTGGTCATTATATTATCATCTCTTATCTTTGGATGCCTTACTCTTCCAGTTGATGCTCTCTTTGATCTTCTAGTTTCTGTGAACCAATGCTCCTCAGATTGACCATCTTCATCAGAGCTCACATATTTTTGAGTTTCAAGATGAGTAGGAAATGAGTCCTTTTTTCGCAGAAAGTCATCATATTGCTTGTCATCATACTCATCGCGGGTGTGGGCGGGAGTAATATCTGAATTTCGAGACTCGAAAGGTCTGTAGACAGAATTGTTTGATTTGGGGGTTTTCAAGAATTTATCTGATCGATCTAGATAAGGAGGCATTATACCCTCAGGAATAGCTATATCAGAAAACGTAGATTCGAAATCCTTCAATTCATGAGGAGTGGACACTGATGGGTATTCACTATTTATTATCGAAACCTTGTCTTCATCTTCATCGAATGCAGTTTCAAATTCATTTTGAAAAGACGCAATCTGCCGTATATCTTGAGTCTCTTCGTAAAGTACAGATATTGGCTCATTCTCTCCGGTAGTTTCTTCATAAGGTTGAGAAACTTGCTCATCCTTTTCGATTGTCTCTTCCTTTACATCGTATGATAATTGCCGCTTTTCTTGTTCTTGTTCGTCTTGCTTCAATAAGGCCCTTGACAATACTCGTAGTATATTCTGTGGCGTATCGCTTACTCTTCTTTGTCTTTTGGGAGTTAAAAGGTTCGCTGACACGATAGTGGTACGGCGTCGTCTAGGTGTGCGCATAGGTTGATTAGAAAATCCTGAGCGTGGAGTAGAAGCTCTACTTCCCGACCTCACCTTTTAAAAGTTGTAAGGATATCTTAATGATAATAGCTATCAATCCGCTTTATAACTTACTCTTTCAGGAGTCTTAGCGTCCATGACTTGATTAAAAGTTTAGATAACTAATTACTATGAGAGAGAAGGAAGAAATTCGATATCAAAACAAAAGATCAACAGAAAAGGTTCCGGCACGACTCATCGATTTAAAAATCTTCTGTTAGAAAAGTTCTGAATGACTTGCAATAAGGGTAGCTAGCGAACGCAAGGAGAATGGAGAAACCAGAAGCAACTAACGCAAACGCGGACGACTTAGATGATGGACTTGTATATGAGGTAGATTCAGAGCCAGAAGACGACGGCTTCGTGGTAAGAGAGGAGAGTTCCGAGGAAACAGAAGTGAAAAACGTAGGTAATCCTTCTAAGAGAAAGAGAAAGACCAATGATAAGTTGAAAGAGAAGAAGAAGATAAGAATGGAGCAGGACATCAACAAGAAAAAGGAAATACCTCTTCTCGACTCTGCAGAGCTCAGTAATTATTTTTCTCAATTACTTTTAAAGTACAATAAAGATGCTACACACTTGGATTACTTCAAAAAAAGCGACTTTGTGGATGCTTCTAATTACAAAGAACCTAGAACCCTACAAAACTTCAAAGATTTCACCGATAAATATTACAAGGGTAGAACAATTATTTTATCAATAAATAAGGTCAGAATCGGTGATTTGTTCAAAGCACTCGGCCCGAAGAGTAAAGCCATCAAGGTTGGTAAAGGCTATAACTCCACCGTGAGGGAAGACACAAAATATATTATAGGAACTGTTGAAAGAATAGCGAACATGGACTTTTCAGATAAAGATATCAAAGTTGTTCTTCTGGATGCCACTTACCAAGATTCAAAAACCAACTCCGTTTTGGATGAGTCCAAGCTTACTCCTGTGCTTAAAAAATTTGAAGGAGTTAAAACAATATTATTTTAAATCGTTGGCTGTGAATGTTTATTAGATAAAATTATATACAACAACGGCTAAGAATAAACGAATAGATAAACTAATGCTCGATGAAGTAATCTAAGAGATCAACTTTTGTGACAACATGAATCGGTTTCAAGTTCTTGTCAGTGACAACAGCACTGGCATTCTTCTCAAAGAACTGTTTCAATTCAGCCAAAGTCGTCTCTTCGGTAATTTCAATGAATTTCTTCTTGCTTGATTTGTTTTCATTGAAAATATTGACATCATCGAAATTGTTTAATTTTCTGAAATCAATAATGATAGGTTCAATAACATCAGTGATAGTCACTTTTCCTGATGAGAGAGAGCTCAATAATTTGCTCAAAGTTATCAAACCAATAAGTTTACCATTATTAGTGGACAATACAGGTAACTGGTCGAATCCGTTTTGCTTCAAGATTTTAATAACATTCTCGACCTTTTCATTATCATAAACAGAAACAACAGGCTTCAACTTCAAAGATTTTATCTTTTCAGATTCAAATGGTTTCTTAGACGAAACGCTCGTAGTTTCAATTTCGAAGCCATTAGACTTCATCCATTCATCGTCGACAAACTTTGTCAAATATGATCTTATACTATCAGGGAAAACAACAACTATAGTGTCCTTTTCAGTGAGCTCAGGATGATCCTTGGCATATCTGATAGCTGCAGCTAAAGCACTACCAGAAGATCCACCTACCAAAATACCTTCTTCTTTAATAAGTCTTCTTGCTAGTGTGAACGATTCTTGATCTTCAGTTTTATACCATTCATCAATAAGATCCCTTTTTAAAACATCTGGAATGAAATCGTAACCAATACCTTCAACTTTATACTGCTCGACATCGGTCTTGTTTAAAGATTCTGGAACAGCTAGGATGGAACCTTTCGGATCAGCACCAATGATCTTTATCTTTGGATTTTGTTCTTTTAAATATTTCGCAATTCCAGTGATTGTACCACCGGTACCAGCACCTGCAACCAGCGCTGTAATATCACCTTTGGTTTGTTTGTAGATTTCATACCCAGTGGTATAGTAATGTGCATCTGGATTATTGATATTGGCGTATTGGTCCAAGATGACTGAGTTCTTGATCTCTTTGTTCAACTTCTTAGCGACTCCAATATGAGACTCAGGCGAATCAAAAGCAGCCTCTGTTGGAGTTCTCACAATTTCTGCACCAAGGGCTTTGAGGACGGAAACCTTCTCGTTGGACATCTTTTCTGGCAAAGTGATTATGGTTCTGTAACCCTTAACGGCACCTAGCAAGGCAAGACCGATACCAGTGTTACCAGAGGTCGGCTCAATTAAAGTGTAACCAGGCTTGATTCTTCCATCCTTCTCAGCTTCTTCTACCATACGCAAAGCGATTCTGTCCTTGACACTACCACCAGCGTTGAAGAGCTCGACTTTTGCGAGAATTCTTGGCTTGATACCTAAGGATTGTGGGACCTTGTTAAGTTTGACCAACGGCGTGTTTCCAATAAGCTCAAGGATATTCTCCTTGAGCTCTGGGATGTTTGCATCTGATATACTTGACATATTGAGATAGTAGTTCTATATGGATGCTTATTATCTCAACACTTGGTTAGCGGTCTAGAGTAGGGCTTCTGTTTTTTTTTTTTTTTTAGTATCATTTTTACGTTCGACTGCGCGGCAAAACCCCAAAATTGCGTTCTATCAGCAGGCATCTCCTGGCCGGAGCATTTTACGGGTAGACAGTAGACACACTGGGAAGGCACCGGGAGAAAAATAGACAGGGAGCACGTCCCTCAGCTCCTGCTTCACCAACTATTGACACTTCTGTGCCTCCCCCCTTGTAGCTGTTGCTATCTCATAATTAAAAAAAAAAAAAAAAAAAAAAGTAAACAGACACGCTCTTCAGCAGCATCAACAACACTCGAGAAACGAGCTACGAGCTACGAGCTACGAGCAACGAGCAGCGGGTCTACGAAATGAAACGTGAAGAGATTCGTGAAAAGCTCGTACAGCAGATAGGGGAAAGCAACCGTGGGGAGTCGTACATCTGGTCTCAACAGGTGCCAGAGTTACTTTCCTATATCGAGCTGGAATTGTCTATGGAATTCGAGCCCGGCTTAATATCGACAGCCAAATTATTTGCAACCCAATACAGTGACTTACAAATATCCAAGAAAGTGGTTCTTGATTTTTTGTCCGATCTTCTGCAAGTTAATATCGTGGATTATGTGTACACCAATTTACTTGACACAGAAGTCATCAAGAATGATAACTTCACTGAAGATCTTACAGGAGATCTCTCACAAGCACTCGCTGGAAACAATTTACCGATTGCCACAAGTTCTCCAATAGCTCCGGACGAATCTCTCAATACCCGTGATTCAAAAATGAACAAACGGTTGAACGATCTAAGCAACCATTTCAACACAAAAATCAGCCAGCTCGTTAGTCCCACAAAACCAAAAGACCAACAATCCCTTCAAAATACGCGGTTTAAAAAAGCTTTTCAGCCTGGAAGTTTTCTTTTGATGATTAATACCATACTGATACTTATATTCTGTGGATTGTCTATTATAAGGTGGGGAGTTTTCAGTTTTATAGATCCATATAAATTGATCTTGGACATGTTTGCGAATGACTCGAACGATATATACTGGTGGCAAATGACTGGGTTTACAGAAAGGATAGTATGGCATATGCTTGATTATATACAGTCAAAAGTTGACAATCTCAGACTCAGTAATCTTCCATGACCCACCATGAGACCAAGAACAACAGAAACATTCAATTTTTTTTAGTAATAAATAAGAACATCTATCATCCTTTAGTCTTGCTTTGTTTTGTTTCCTGCGAAACCAAATATCTTGATGAACGAAGTAAAACTATATGGTAATTAGTATCTAGTCAAATCATTAGAAACTTTTATAACCTACTCCTCCGGTTGAATCTCAATTCCTGAATCAACCATTTCTTTCTTGACTAAAAAAGTGAAGATTTATTAGCTCAAAGATAAAGCAGAGAATTGGAAAACAATAACATACAATTCTGCAATGCGGCATTAGCATCTGGGTCTTGCATAAGCTTGAACATTTTCCAGACAGAAGGTTGTTCTCCTTCCTCAGTAACACCAATTTTTTTCTCCATCAAGTCACCCAAGTCCTGGAGAGCTCTAAGAACCTAAATTGTAGATTAGAACTTAAACTGTCACTTTCTTCAATTCTAGAAACAACGCACTCTTGGAGAGGAGTAAATCTTTTCCATGAAGGTAACAAATCTTTTTTCGGCTTCGTCTTCTCCACTTCCCAACGGATCTGGCGAGGTGGCATAAAGCCTGGAAGCCTTGGGTACTGCAATACAGATGGCTGGTCTTACAGCTCTAGTAGTTCCCACTGGAAGCAAATTGGTTATCTTTGACTTGGTAAGAGTTCTGAAAGTAGATCTGAACATTTTAATGCTTGTATAGTCTTGGGTACATTTTCGAGATGATGTTAAGAATCAAAAAGCGTTTTTATATAATCGAGGGCGATTTGAAGATTTCATAATCAGACGCCAAATACTACTGACAAGAAGAGATATAGCTAGTAAATATTGGAAAAAACAGATCTATGTCAATAGAGCTGCGCAGCCAAACGCTACGAGAGTTTCTTGTTGGTTTATCACCCTAACCAGAGGTTGATTTGATTACAGTGTGGTTTTATAAACTCCGACTGTCTATAGTTTCTACAGCTTAATGACTGAACTGAGTCGAACGATAGATAGGAATAAGGCCGGTAGGACAAATATTGCCAGCGAGCCAGTTTGAGAAGATAAGCGAAAACTTCATCGCAAAAGCTTTAAAAGTCAGACACTCTACTTTTGCTGACAAAAGACAAAGAGACAAAATTGGATTTTATTAATGGAATAGTGCCTTGTATAATAGTATCTTTTTCTGCTGTTGACTAACTTCGAATTCCAGATTATGAAAATTTCCATCTATTCCCGCAGTTTTCGCACGTACAAAACGTCGTCAATGGCTCATCAGCAGATCTCGTTTGTAGCTGATAGTAACTAACTTTCTTCTCCTTACATTTACCGCATGTGAATCTATCAGTTACTGCTCTCTCTTGAGTAGCGCCTTGGGCATTGAACAAGTTCTTCTTTTTGATCTCCTCCAGCTCTTTTTTCAAAGATTCGGGTGCCATATCCTTGGGGCTCATCTTAGCAAAGTCAGCAGGAAGCAGATCGCCATTGTTTATTTTCTTTCTCAATTCAGGATTGTTTTTTTGTCTTAGATTTGAAGTCAACGTTCTCAATTTTTGAGTGTATTTAGAATTCGTGGTATCAGAACCTTCATTTGTGAACACTTTGATTTCAATCTCCTTGGCCAAGCTCAAGATTACCTCTGGTGGATGTTCGGAGTCGATACATAATCCATTGTATAACGCAGAAACAGCTCCGTTTCTAGTTTTATTCGAATAGAATGTGACCTTTACACCATCATTCAGGGCATTTCTCGGTCCTTCTGCGACAAACTTGGCGTGCGATTTAGCAGCAGAAGATTCTGACCCACTTGAAGTCGATGGGACTTCACTAGTAGTAGCGATAGCACCACCGGCACTAGATATTTTGCTCCCGGACTTCAATTTCTTTTCCCGGCTCACTTCATCCTTCCAATATTTTATTGTCTTCTTCACCAGCGCCGATATCTCTGGATTTGAAGAGTTCTTGTATCTATTAACCACTATTCCGACTTTGGTTTCCTAAACATCGTTAGTACTTAGTGCTCTCACAAAGCTGGCAGGGCTAATGAAAAAAAAAAAATCCAGAAAAACAAAAAGCAAACAACTTAACGTACTCGTAACAATTGCTCACTTGGAACAATATCCTTTTTGAGAATACTGAGGATCTGGAGAATTGCCTTATCATCTCTGGCTTTTTCAAGATTTGAAACGTATGTTCTGATCTCTTTAACGTCCATTATGCTCCACCACCGCGCGCGCCTGTTTGAGGTGTGCTGACTACGCGTCCCTTGGAATGTGAGTGTTTTTTTTTTTAGAAAATAGATAGGATTCCACTACTCTAACACTTTAAAGTCCGCGCTTTCCTGCCTCTGAGTTCTGGTAGAAGAAGTACAGTCTTCGCTACCCTTCACTTTTCTTAACCGTAATCGACTTTTTCTCTGTTTAGGCGAAGGAAAAAAAAAAAAAAAAAAAAAAAAAAAAGCGAGAAGTTCGCGATTTGTGCACAAATCTGGGTTTTCATACTTGTGCAGTTTGTTACAAATTTGATTTTTTTTTGTTAGTAGCTGGCAGCATAAGGAAGCGGTACCAAGTTGTTAGGTAGCAGAGCATAGGAGAGAAGAGGAATAAAAGGACAAGAACACAGAGTAAATAGGAGAGCAAGAGCAAAAAAAAATGTCTGAGAAGGTTCCTAGACGTGTCATATATATCGGGTCGATACCGTATGACCAGACTGAGGAGCAAGTTCTCGGTAAGTTGTCCTCGATGGTTTTGCGCTTGAAATAAGGACAGTAACTAACAAGGCAGATATTGCTAAATCCATCGGTCCTGTGCTCAACATGAAGATGATGTTCGACAAAGAAACTGGGAAATCGAAGGGATATGCGTTTGTGGAGTACCCTGGTAAGTAGTGATTCGGTTTATACCTGGTGTTTTGAGTGAGACCTGCGTCACCGCGTCCCCCACCACCCATTCTCGACTTGAGAGCGGTTTACTAACGCTATGCATTCTAGACATCGAGACTGCTTCATCAGCTGTTAGAAACCTCAATAACTACACAATTGGCAACCGGGCGTTGAAATGTGACTTTTCTAGTGATGATAGTCTTGTAGGTAACTCTAGCGCCTCTAGCAAGGCTAAGACCGAAGAGTCTTTACCACCTCTTCCTCCAGGAATTTTGCTTAGAGACGGTGAAAACTATGCAGATTCGATTTCGAGAACGTTACGATCGCTTGACCCAAATCGTTTACAGAATATTGTAAGAGATACAAAAGAAATGGCCGTAAGGAACTCGGTGCTAATGGGGGAGTTATTAGCACAGTGTCCGCAGCTTGCCTATGCCATTGCAGAAGCGCTCTTGGTAACCCAACAAGTTACTCCAGAATCCATATCACAGATCCTCCTCAACAGCTCTACCAACACTGGCAGTGCACCAGTAGCGGAGACTAGTATTGTTCAAGAGGAAGAACTAGATGATGAGAAACTGGCACTCATCAAGCAGGTGCTGCAAATACCAGATGAAGAACTGGCTCAACTGCCTGAAGACCAAAGATCCTCGATTCTGGAAATCAAACAAAATGCACGAATTGGTGTCTACGGTCCACAGATCTTAGGCTAATAGAGAGAGCTTGCTTCTTTATGTAGGTGTGCAATACGTGTAATAATAGAAAAAATGCTAGTTGGACTATTGGTGAATCTTAGTACTCTCTTATTTTACGGTAGACGAAACACCACCACTCGAGCTTGACCGACAGAGCAAAAATATATATATAAAAAAAAAAAAAAGTGAGTTGTAAAATCAATTTCTTGGAAGAAAGCCAACAACAACGCTCTCTCCTCTAATAATTCTTCTATAGAAGTTTGATCAAGCACTTCAAGCAGTGTGATCAGTGTAATGTCGCGCTTTTACGGAGAAAAAGAGGCTGATGACCGCTCACCAGGGGCTGACTTGAAACAAGGTGGCTCCTCTGTCGTATATTTAGGTCACATTCCTGGTGACTGGGATGAACAAATCATAAAAAGCGTTGTGGCAGGAAGCGGTAAGGTTGTAGATATCAGACCAAGATTCGATTCGTCCGGGAAAGGGAAGAACTTTTGTTTCGTGGAATACTCGAATCCCACCGAAGCGACTAAAGCTCTTCAGTTGTTATCCGAAATAAGGCTAGGACCAAAGCGAAAACTTAGGGTAGAATTGTCTAAAGAAGGGCTCAGATCTAACGGTTCACGATCAAAGCCTGTTCTTAATCTTAATAGAAACTTTCTTCCTTATTACGTTCAGATTCCAGCTGCAATGCGTGAGAACAGTGCAGAACCAGAGAATATGAACCAGCAACAGCTTCAACAACACCAACAACAACAACACCACCACCAACAACAACAACAACCTAATTCGTTTCCAGATAGTCCCTTTGGTGCTATTAATAGTACTACAGCTACTACGGCTAACAATAATATAGCTCTTATTTCTCCGATTACTAAGGAGGAGCCGTTGCCTGACGTTTTGGCAAAGGCATCGAGTTATTTACCAGCTTTCAACCCTTCTGCATTCAAGTCGGATGATAAAGTCTCATCCAATTTGAAATCAATCCCTCCTGTGCAGTTGATTGAACTAATATCTACACTGAAAAATCTGGTTTCCACAGATATAACGTCCGTTCAAAATGTGCTAGGAATGTCCCAAGATATTCCTGTCACAGTTGTACAAGCGTTGATATTGATGGGACTAATCGATATTAATGTTATAACCGCTGCTCTGCAGCCGCCTTCACAATTATCGGCACCTACGTTACCTTCGCTACCTGCAGTGCCTACATTGCCTACATTACCTACACCTCCTACGTTACCAACTTCGCCGTTATTTCCTCCTTCCTCTTCCTATAATTCGAGCATTGGTGGTGGTGGTGCTAATTTTCCAAACAACACGCCTTCTTACCAAGCAGTACCGCCACCACCTTCAGTATCAAAATGGCCAAATCTGCCCCGCCATACAGCAGAGAGACTTTCTAGATTGGACCCTAATGAAGCTACAATGATTGCACAGGTATTGACCTTAGCGCCCGAAAGTGTTTCGGCTCTTCCGCTCCAGCAGAGACAGATGGTGGTATCCATACGAGCTCAGTACCTTTAAGAACCTCTAAGAGCCAGAAACAACCATTTGAGCTCTTCCATATACGACTAATAAAGGATCCTAATCCCGATCATTATATATATATATATAGAGAGAGAGAGAGAGAGATCATAGTAGAGCCCATATGGGTAAATTTGCCGATTCTGATGCCGATATCCACTCCTAGCCCTGCATTTGCTAGGACTTTGTGTAACACAGGAAAAGCGCTGAATCTCAAGATTTAAAGTCACGAGCCCTGTTGAAATCGAAGAGGACAGAACTTTTTGAGAGTCAAGATAGAGCAAGTACTATACATACGCTATTAGTACTATAGAAGAAACTCTCGAATACATCGGGAGCAAACATTTACAGAGACAATACAATGTCATCTGGAAACAACAGCGATACCACGGAAATGCCCGCCACTGGGCCATTTCCAATCTTTGAGCTTCTACAGGAGGCCTTTATCCCAGTTCAAGCATATGATGCTCAACAAAACGAGAGTGCGACGGCGCCTAATGAAGGCGCCTTCCAAGCGGTTGGGACTGGAGATGGTGATAATATGGTCAACATACCATTCTTAACATTCGGCAACTTGTCCACAGTTATTGGAAACTTTGTTGAGAATGCAACACAATCCCCAGAAACTAGAAGGAAAAAGGCATCCATCAATGCAATGAAACATCTTAAGACCATAAAGTACAACGACTTGAAAGAGTGTGATCGCACTTGTCCGATATGTTACGAACCTTATGATAACGAATCGATTGGAAGCCCCAAGGAAGATGAAAAGACTGCTCCAAATACAATAGAACAAAGAAAGAAAGCACGTCTTCAGCCTATTGATAGTGACCCAGCAGTATGGTTCCCAATAGATAGTACTGGAAAAGGTCATTCTGAGTACCTCAAGTTAGAACCTGCTGCTACAAGTCCTGACGAAGAGCATGTGCCTGTCCAAATGCCCTGTGAACATATATTTGGAAAATCATGCCTTTTCGAATGGTTGAAATCAAATGCAACTTGTCCATTGTGCCGTAAAGAGATTGAATCGGAACCATTGAGGAACGCACCGGGAAATAACACAAACTACACAAGTTCTAGAAATAGATTACTAATTCCGTCTGATTGGGGAGATCCTAGTAATGCCATTGATGATCCCTGTGTTCCAATACCGGCACCACAGCTTATTGGTATTACTCGGATCCCTCCAATCCCTTAATACGGTACTATACTGTATTTGGTATAAGAAATGAGCCATGCCTTTTCCTTTGTTACGACCGATGCACATCACGTATTAATCTGTATTGTAGTAGATAAGCGGGTAACTATTATAGGCCAATTAGAGGCAGAAGCAGAGATGCACATCCTCTTTCTGCATACTATTCGAGCTCGAATATTTATTTTTTCTTCAGTGGTAGCTAACATGGTGATGGAAATCCCTGGGTACTACTATGATAGCGATAAGAAGAAGTATTTCAAGTTAGCTCCACATGCTGAATCCAAGAGTCATGATTATAGCACCACATCTGTAAAACGGAGAAAGAAAGATCAAGAGAGTTACAAAACAAGAAGAAGACATCTAACTGCTACCAATCCATACAGACCCTCAATCAATGAGTTGTTGAGTATCAGGACAACAATTGGACTGCTATCGGATCAAAGTCTACTAAATTCTGTGAAATATTATGAGCTCTCTAATCTAAAATTGAAATGCGCTTCGAATTACGATAATCGCCAATCTTTTGAGAAGATCACTGATTTCAGGAATGGTATATTAATAAGTGGAACTGAAGATATGGTTCATGTTACTACTCGTACACTGGGAGGTGAGCAGTCCTTATGCTTCGAAAATCCAATTTTAGGGAATCTTACTAAAAAATACTCAAAATTAAGATATATTGCATCATTTAATAATTCGATAATAAGGACATGGTCCGGCGATATGAACGAACCAAGTGAGTTTCAAATACTCAACTATGATGATACTACATCGATATCGGTTAAGGGTCGCAATTTCGAATGTTTCAATAGTGCTTTCTTGAATAGGTTCCGAAAAAGAATAGTTATTGGCGGAGACAAATTTATCCATTCTTATGACCTAACAAACTTAAAATCACATGACCTCAAAATAAATAGCAGCGCCTTTTGTTTAGATCTATGGGAAGATGATTCTTATGTGATTGGATTCAGAAATGGATGTATTGGATTATTTGATCAACGCTCAAAGACAATATCAAATAAATCGCCAAGAACGATGAAGATGATAAAGTCCCAAAAATCCAATTCGGTTATAAACATCAAAAAAATCAGTGAGAGTAAAATAGTAAGCTCTTCATTATCGTCTTCGTTGTGTCTTTATGATGTTCGTAAAGGATTTCATGAAACTCTACAAGAGTACTCCAGCACTAAAGACGTCGAAGATGTTTTTGAAGAAAACCTGGGTTTAGTAGATGCAGAGAATTTTGTCATTCAAACTAAAAAGAGCTGCGAAATCTTCAATGTCAACAACGAGGTTCCAATAATGTCCATATCCCCGAGTGTAAATTCAATAGGCAATGGTCAGGTAATGAGAGACTTTTGCTGTAAGAGGACAATAAAAGGATCTGTAGAGCTATATTTGGCTTATGGCCGTTCAATAGAATTATTTGAATGAAATTTTTGAGAGTTTGGTACAACATAGTTGTACATGTAGTTGCCAGTGTTGAATCATGCATTACTGTAACCTACGCTTTTAACCCTAGGCCCTCTAATGCAGTGTCTAGGGTCTTTTGCGTGCCTTTGACAAACAAGATGTGTCAAAGGTGCTCTTACCACTAATATATGCAAGAATACGTAATTTGATCAAATCAGGAGAGTTACTGTATTGGGTAGGTGATTTAGCTGTTCAACGTCAACTCTACAAGATTCAAAAATATTTATTCATTTGTTTAGTACAGATAAAATACAGTTGAACTATTGAACAAAAAGATTAATCATGTCTGAATTTTTAGTTGTTAGTTATGTCTTGCTAACGATAAGCACCATCATTCAATAATTGGGAGCTTCTACTGGTTTGGTTTATATATTGTGAGGTATTATAAGCGAATTGATTCTCGGGGTATTGATTTTGGTAATTGTGATTGGAATATTCAAGTATGTTTTCATAACTCTTGAGTTGCTCATCAAAATTTGTTTGTCTAGGATAATTTCCCGAATTAACTTTAGAAGTTGGTAGAGCAGAGAGCACACTTGAGCCATTCTGTTCATAGTTAGTTTGATATTGTTGAACCTTGAGTTGGATCTTCCTAGCATATGGTGCAGACTTGATGACTGGCAAGTATTTCTTGATATTTGCTACTAGCATGCTCATTGCAACGTCCAATTCATTAGAACCATGAAACTGATCGATCAAAGTTTGAATTACATAGTTTCCGAACTTGTCTCTGATCAATTTATCGAAATTCATATTGATAAGTTTAATGATTTCAGTTAAATATATGTAGTTTTGCTTGAACTTTAAGGTTTTGATGAACTTCTCAATCACATTGGAAGAAAATTTCAAACAAGATAGCCGAACCAAGCTCTTATAGATTCCTTCGAAAAAATCATCAATCATAAAATCTAATGTCTCTGAAGTTTTCAGAAAACTTAATTCAAAAAGAAATTGAATGATATAGTTTCCAAATTGATCGTTTATCAAATCATTTAAGTAGATTAGCAATACTTTAGATATACTGAGAATTTGGTCATAGTTTGCGTTATTCAAAAGTTTTTGTAAAACACAACAGCCATGCTTATGTGTTGAAATTTTGACAATATTGTTGTTCGAGCAGATGGAATCAATTATGAACTGGAACTTTTCTGGGGGGAATTTGAAGATACATTTCTGTATGACATGATTTCCATTCAAATCTTTGATCAGTCTAACAATGTTATTGTCTTCAATCTCGTTATTGGTATCGCTTATCTGTAAGCCGCTAATGATCAAATCTATTTGATAATTGTTTGAAATCTTCTCAATGATCTTTTGCAAACTTCTCGTACCATATTGATTGATCGATACCAAGAACAGAAAAGAATGCACTTTTTCAATCAACAAATCTTTCTGATATGTTGACAAATAATCAACTAATTTCTGAATCAAGTAATTTCCAAATGGATCGACAATTAGGTCAATTAGATTATGGAAGATCTTGTTGAAAATGACATCTTTGAGAGAATTATCTACTTCTAGCTTTCTTTGCAAAAATCGACATCCATACTGGTCAACAGCTAATTTCAAAACATCAAGTTTCTCCATAGGAATCAAATTTAGCTCATCAAAATTTTTATAGTTGATAGAGGTTCCTGGTTTCGCCTGCTGAACAGGCAGTGAAAGACTTGATAAAGAAGAATGATGTTGATGTGTTGAAATATTCGGATGTGATCTATGTTTTTCGGGTAGTGGGCGTGGGGGAGAGGTTTGAAGATTTGCGCCATTTTGTTGGTTCAAGTGATATTGTTGTAGCGAGATTTGGGGTATCGATCCAGTCGAATTACTATTAAAGGAACCTAATGAAGGGTGTCCGCTGTTTGGACCAGTCTGTTGAGATAATCCTTGTAATGTATTAATACTTAGCTGGTTAAACTTGTAGTCTAACTCATTAACAAGGGGCAAAGATTTAAATCTAGATCTATATGTATTTCCCCCCAAAATTGTGTTTAGAGACGATACCGGAGTAGAAGAGGCTGATGAAGGTTGATTGGATGTGAATGTGGATGAACCAGCGGTGAATGAGAGATTTGAATACGACTGATGCTCAGAACCGCTGAGATCTGGAGGAGTTAAAGGCTCAACAATTGAATTCAATGAATTAATGGATAAGTTTTGGTGATGATTGCTCTTGTCATGGTCCTATGAGAAGTTATCATCAGTACTGGTATTCCCTTTTTTTTTTGCGTAGTTCCGTATACGGTGACCATGGAGTACAAAGACGCCGACCTCTAATGGTTGAAAGAGGGCTCTGTCACTGCAGAAGAAAAGCGCTCAAAATAAGAATCTGGACTTACCATTGTAGTCTAATTCCGTGGGCGTAGTATAATATCTGTGTGTGTCTTTGGTATCAGGTCTGTTCCCTTGTATTACAATGTCGCAGCTTTGTGAGATTTCAGGGAATTCAAAGCCTTAAATAGTTTCTTTACAGCATTAAGTAAATATCATCACTTCAAATTAGAATTTGTCCTTAGATTATGGGTTTTTGCTGTAACTAGGGAAATATCAACAAAATTCTACATGTAGTGTGCTCTATAACAAATGAGCACCAGCAGACAGGAGCAGCAGGCGCAAAAGGCATCATCTTGAGCAATCAAATCCTACCATAGAGCAGGGCTACTGATGTGGCAATCAAGCTCCACTTATAGCAATAATACTGACTGCTGTGGAGTCTCTGCTAACAATACCAGAATTCATCTCGTTTTTTGGGATACCTGCCCTTCCTTCTATGATGATTTCTAGATTTACAGCAGTATGCACTTATTCATAACCAATAACTACCCATCACATTTTCTTTTTTTTTGGGGCGTTCCTTCCAGGCAGTGAAAACGAGCCGATTAGTCCCCTTTCGGCTTTGGGAAGACAACCTCGTACAGCTACGTTCTACTATATTAGGGCTTGTGGACTAGTCACTAGACTATGAGATCCACTCCCTTTGTTTCTCGGAAAGAAAAATGTCTGCGTCTAGGCTCCAGATTCTGGAATATTTATCTACCACACCCACACCTACACACTATAAGGAAAAAGGTTCAAGACAGAGGACAATTTTTGAATTAAAATTACACTGTACTTATGCCTGATTTTAAGCTTCTGTATTCAAGGGCAACAAGGCTGCTATATTTACTAATCGCATGCCATCTTCAGGATAGCAATATACTGGATAGTGAAGAAACGCTGGGCTGCTAAAGTGCTGTGCTGACCACGACGTTACAAATATGAAATATAGGGAGAAATCTCAAATGCTGAGAATCTGTATAGCTCTTCCTGAATTTCTTCGAAAGCTATTCATTAACTGTTATCACTTGAGGGATCAGATCACTGATCTGTAAACTACAAACCACGATCCTATGAAACGTAGTAACTACGGGTAGCTATCGATACGCTATCAACTTCTCAATTCACCATTAGTTACTTAGTGGATGTGTGATATGTCCACGCTAGGTCAGTATGCTATTATGCGGTTCAATGATCTGATCTCAAAGTAAATTAGACTTGATTTTACAGCGCCTCTCTTTTTTAGCAAACCTGAAAAATTTCAGTGACTACAGCTATCAACGAGCTGAGAGAATATTTGCACAGATAGCAAGATTGATGGATCATCCTCAATATTGATTGAAAGCTTGGCTAGGAACGAGAGCTATCAAAAAACAGACCTTGAAAGCTCAAGAAAGAGATCGACACTTGATCCCAGAATGCTAAGTTGCCTATAAATCGTGATCACCATCTCAAACCGACATTGCAAAGAATGCCATTTTAAAATTGATCTCTCGAAGAAATAAGTAATTGATGATTAGCATAATGTCTAAGAAAATTCAGGCTGTAGTATAGGAGTTTCGGTGCCTACTGGGCTGGAGCGAGCAACTACTAGTGCACTCTAGGGTTCTGATTTGCCAAAATATAAATAACTTAATTAAGATGAGTCCTTACTCAGATGCTAACTTAACTATTCCGTTTTCTGTAGAAAATACGCTTATATGTGCAACTATCATGTTCAATCATCATCATCATCACTAACATTGATTTGCTCATAGGTTATTGAAATCACAAAAGATTTTGCAAGTTCATTTCCTCTAGCATCAACCTTCTCTTTTGATATGATGTCTATATATTCATCCTCTTCATTAAGCTGTTTCTGATTTAGTTCATCTTCAGGTACGATATCAAACTCATCTTCCAGTTCTTGGTAATCGATATTCTCCTCTATCTCGACAAAATCAGGTGCTAGAGCACTCCACTTCTGGGGTATAATTAAGCTCCATAAGTATATAGCACCAGTGTCCATCCCAGTTGCACCAATTGTACATTTATGATGATTCCATTCAATATCAACAAGCTCTTCTTTAGGTCCTTCCAAAATTTTTATCAACGATCCCATAGAGGTTTCCCACATATAAATTACATGTGCTGAACCAAAAGCAGATGCGATAAGATACTCCGAATTAGAATTGAAAAGAACAGAGTTCCACTGTAGCCTGTTAACTAAATCCTGATACTTATGCTCGGTCTCAAGTTCCCATAAATCAGGATTTGTAGAAAAGTCGGGTAGAATCATTTGCCTTATTATTCTATCAGAAGAGTTGACAGCAATTTTACGCCCATTCGATGAGACCACAATGTTTTTGATGTTAGAACTTGAGATTTTTTGAGAGAACAAAGGAACCAATGTCTTCGTTGAAACTATGCTTATAAGTCCTTTGCTTGTGCCTGTAAACAAATATTTTCCACACGGATGGAATGTAGATACTAAAACCTTATCTTCTTCTTGAAAAGTTTGCAATTCCCCATCTTCTCTCACGAACTTTGGAGATGCATCATATAAGGATGCAACAAACTCAAAATTGTTCTTCGGGTTCAATTCTGCATTCCATACCGGACCGTTAAAGTTGCAACGTTTAATTATCTTGGATGACTTTAAATCCCATAGAACACACTTCCAGTCTCTAGAAGAAGAGAGCAAATATCTTCCACAGGCGGACCAACAAAGAGATTGTATAGGCCTTGTATGGCCTTTGAGTTTTTTGATAATATTTTTGGTATCATTATCTATTATCAGAATGGTACCATTTGCCAAACCTGAAGCAATATAATCACCATTTTTAGAAAATCTGATGAAAACTGAATGACCAACAGCCAGAGTATGCGTTAGAGTTTCAGGATATTCTTTCAAAACTGAAAAAGGATCAAGCAAAGATAGATTCATTCTTGAGTACTTTTTGAGCAGCTTGCGCTTTAGACCTGTGGAAGTTTCAGAGTTCAACAGAACGGTCAACTTTTCACAATGCACAATCTATAATATTAATATATTCTTATGGCAGAAATCAATGAATATTAGAATGGAATCTTCTAGCTGGAGATAATGACAATCCACAACATCGAGGTAGAATTTTGAGTTTTCTAATACTGGTGTTCACGTGAATCAATCGCGTTCTACTCAGGGCTCAAACCACTACTGTGAATTTTTTGATGTTTTTCGGTTTCGTGTCAAATTCAACATAACTTTTTATTGAATAAACAAAACCAAAGAAAAGAAATCGCCAATTGAGAAGATGAGATTGATTGTTCTGTTCTCGCTATATCTTTCAGTTACAAGTGCTTTCTACTTCTATGCCACAGGATCTGAAAGAAAATGCTTCTATAAGGAACTTTCTCGAGATACATTACTTCAAGGCAAATACACCGTCGAAGCGTTTGATTCGGAAACCAATCAATTTAAGACACCAGATTCTAAGGACCTAGGTGTTGTGTTGGACGTTGAGGTAAGAACTGAACTTGAAGTTTGTGTGTCTACGTGAGATTAATATTTTTTTAGGAGGTTTTTGATTCTGATCATAGAGTTGTCCATCAAAAGGGTGCATCAACAGGTGAGTTTACGTTCACGGCACTTGATAGTGGGGAGCACAGAATCTGTTTTCAACCACAGTCACAAGGATGGCTTGCAAATATCAAAACCAAAATCAACATTGATTTTGAGATCGGTAACAGCGAGTCATTAGACAGTAAAAAAGAAGGGAAAGTTCAATCTTTGACCGAAAAAGTCAAGGCACTGAATAGAAAAGTTTCAGAAATAAGAAGAGAACAGCAACTAATGAGAGAAAGGGAGGCAATATCCAGGGATCAGAGTGAAACAACCAACTCTCGAGTTGTACGCTGGTCAATTATTCAGTTACTTGCTTTAGGCGGTGCTTGTGCATGGCAAATTAAGCATTTGAGATCTTTCTTTGTGAAGCAGAAAATAGTCTAATATTTAATCGCCTTATATACTTACTACAGCTGCTACTTCAGGTATCAACTATTTGGATTTATGAATGACTATTATTCTGTTCCTCAATTACTTTCGAGAGATGTAGTAGTCACTTTGGAGCTCGAGGCCTCGAAACTCACGGAAACCTAACATTCACCCGGTACTTTATTGGTGTGTGGATGTAAAGGGTGTCCAGGTTTTGATTACATTAATGAAAATTGCGGCTCAAACTGGTTAACTACTAGACAATAGCAACGGATTTCGAAAATTTGCATTTTTGAGTAATCCTAAAGAGTGTTGCATTTTATGTTATCGACGGTTGAGAATTCTATTCGACTGAACACAGCTTTTTTGCAAAATATTTACAATACTTTTCGAAGAAGTGCGGCTCAACTATCTATGAGAGAAGGGCTAGTAGCTAAATGAAGTAGATGATGAAGCATAAACAATAACCGTGCCGATATTAAAACTACTCACGATTAATCTGTATTGAACACCAGTCTATCTTACTATGAGATATAGTCAAACAAGACTCTTGAACAAATCCGCAGATGTATTACACGATGAATGAATGCTACATCTCTCTTTAGTGATGAACTGAATAAAGATTTATTTGTACATCCGTAAACCATCCTGACACCAATACTGTACACTTTATAAGATTTATTTAGGATGGCTGAGAAGGGAGGAGAATTTAGATTCACGGGATTGAAGAGAGTAGCTGAATTAGATTTCGAAATGTTCAATGGTGGAGTTTCTTGGTGTTAGGGGTTACGAAGTAGTTTTCTTGTTCGTAAGGCCTTGCGTAAGAGTGTAGTGGATAGGATGTTTACGTGAGATTATTGGTATTTTGAAGAAATGGTACAACTTTGTAAGGAGATATGGATGTTAGCGGTAAGATTGAATATAGTCAGTAGGGAACGCTGTAAGCCTCGCTGGAACTGTTTTGTATAAAATATCGTTTAAAACGATCCAGCTGAAAATCCACTGGATCTTTCATGCGAGATAAGTGGGAACAGGGATCATAATCTGGCTTTATTAATTTTTTGGCAACTCCAATGATATTTCATTAGTCAAATTAGTTGAAGAATAAGTGGGATAATTACTATGTCTGATCAGAGGATAAAGCGTGTAAGAACGGGATGTTGGACTTGTAAAAAGAAGTGAGTTATCATATAGTTTCTGTGGTGAATTTTGACTCATAATTTAATAGAAGAAGAAAATGTGATGAAGCTAAACCGCAATGTAATAACTGTTTGAAAAGTGGTAAGGTCTGCGAGGGTTATGAACTGAAACTATCCTTCGACGTTGACGATAGTAGAAATGGGGTTAAGCTGAATGCCAAAGGCGAAATAATACACGGTTTTAGAGGCAGGCCACGACTGAAAGAAAGTTTGGCAAAAAGAGAGCCTGAATTACAGATTCAAGAAGGCGCGTTAAGTTCTAAGAGAGTACAGCACGAAAGAATGCCTCGAGGGAATGTATCAAATGATAGCCCACAGTTGGTGTCAACCAAGTCATTGCTCGTACGAAATGATACAGAACCGAAAACAGATGAAATTGAAGAGAATGAACATACCGATGAAACCCATATGGATAAACAATCTATAGTAAAGAATACAAAAGATAAGTCTAAGAAATTTGATGTTTTTGAGGAATTTCAAAATTTTCAAAACCTTTTTCCTTCTTTCGTGTCAGAGGATATGTTCCCTTCTTTCATCAATAATCTCAAGGATTTTCCCCAGACAAAAATATCGGAGGACAATGGAGTAATTGAAGATGCCAATCAATCATCAGCACTCTCGTACTTAGAGGAAAACATGATGCTGAAACACTTTTTCAAAAAACTGCTGCCACTGTTGGATGCACACCCTAGTTCCCCATGGCCTCAGCTTGCACTGAAGTATTGCGACTTTGAAGTGGCCAAAAGCTGTTTCATTGCACTTTCTTGCATTCACCTATATGAAACAAAGGGTGCCCAGGAATTTTATGGCACGGGTATGGTTCATATTAATAATACGATGGAATACCTAATAGATTATCTTAAAAGTTTAACTGATGATGGGACTCTCAATGTTGCTAACATAGTGACGAACCTGAAGAAACAGTCCCTAGAAAAGCAGCGATCCAACGCTTTCGTGATTTTGTTACTCATCCATGTGCATTTGCTATTCAGCGTTCTAGAGTCAGGTAGATCAGCTTTAGTTCGATTATTTTTCCAACTCTCAAGTTCAATTGTCGAAGATTTGACCTTTAGAAAGTATCTAGAAAGTATTGACGAAAGCTCAACTTTGATAGTCAATTTTGCATGGTTTGATACGATATCGGCGGTTGTTTCACCAGACGCTAGACTTCCTTATTGTGATGAAAGTTGGTATGGAGGTAAAAACGACCCAGTATCAATAGCTAGCCTTATCGGATGTCCAGGAGAAGTATTCAAATGTATATCGAGATTTTGTCGATTGCGAAAGAAACTAAAAGAATCAAAGGGATTCATAACACCAGCTATCTCAGCTCAGTTTGAAGAGATACGCTTTGATCTGGTGAATTATAGAAATTACGTTGCATATAATGAGACCAATTCACCGCAAGAGATAGAATACAAAATAAAGTGTGCTCAGTGCTGGACAATAGCAGTGCTGATGAATCTACATAGGCTTGTCGAACCTCAACGAACGGATATAAAAAATCTGTTTATTGACGAATTTATGCATGTATATAAGAGCATGGAAAGCACTTCACCTTACGTCACTCAAATGGTCTGGCCTGTGTTCACATTCGCTTGTGTTTGCACTACAGAACACCAGCGTTCTATTTTCAAAACCTTTATAGATGTATTATACAGAAACGCAAAGATGGGAACTATAACTACCATGGGTGCTGTGGCACAAGAATGCTGGACTGAGAATAAGTCTTGGGAGGAGATTCTAGCCAGCAAAGAGTGGCTGGGGTCTGGGATAGACTTTTTAGTTGTGTAAAATTCTTGAAACCAGCACAAAGTTTACGTTTATTTTTTAGTAAGAACCATTCTTCATTAAACAACTATACACCGTAACGATCACACTTATAATTTTTGCATAGCGGCAATATCAGTGGATTGGACGTGGTCTTCGTCAGCTTCGATAGTAGCTTGCAAGTCATCTAAAGAGACTTTGTCATCTTCAATAACAACGTTGATTTGCAATTTTTTGATACCGAAACCAACAGGGATCCATTGGTGGGCACCCCAGACCAAACCGTCAATTTCAACCTTTTTCACATTCTCTAACAATTCATCTAGATTAGTCTCATCATCCCATGGCTTAACGTCTAAGGTGACAATCGATTTGGCGGCTGGTTTTGGACCTTTGGCAGCTTTCTTGGCAGCGTACTCAGCTAATCTTTGCTGTTTTAATTTTTCAGCAGCTTCGTCAACTTCTTCGTCATCGGAACCGAAAAGATCAACATCGTCATCATCTTCTTCGGCAGCAGCAGAAGTTGGAGCTGGCAATTTGTCAAATTCTTCAGTGAAAGAAGCAATGTGGTTGAACCATCTAGTGAAGGCTGGGTACTTCTGTTGGAAGGCTCTGTATGCATTTACATCTGCTTGAGTGGCATTTGTGCTATATGAGGTTAGTATGAGAATTAAAACGGTCCAGCTCATAGTCCTTAAAATATGGCAGCATGTTTCTCCGGTTTATCGCTTCGCTCAGGAAAGTGAAACTTGATTGGATTTGATACTCATGTAGTGGTCTTGAACTCCACTTCGTAAACACGGACCAATGTAATTCATCATTGAAAACGAACCGGGAAAAAAACATGCTGCTTCTTGTTTGGTTTGTGTGATTATTGAACGTGTCTACGTTCAGTCACATTGTACCGTAAGGCCATTTTGAGCTGTGCCAGAAATGAGAGCTGTGCCAGAAATGAGGAAAATGCTTACCCATCAATGTATGATTTTTCAGCTAAGACGCTGTTTAACTTATCGACGGTTTCAATCTTGGAGAAGTCTGAGAAGGACATTGTTAACTGTTTTGGAGATCTATAGCTCTTACGGTTGAAACTGAATGAGTTTCTCACTGGGAAAAACTTTCTCAACGAAAAAATTTTTTTTTTTTGCAGCGAGTGAAAACGTGCTGAGATCTACACAAGGGAAGTCTGAACTTTACACAGAGGGTGTCTTTTTCAGAGTTAGAAGTACCGAGTAATAAGGTAGGGCAAGAAGCTAGGCCTCCTATGGAAGAAGGCGAAGCGTACAGGTAGATCCTAAGTGCTGGGATATAGAGAGCGCTTTCGAGAATGGAGAAACCAGTATTCCCACAGGCGCTTTACACAAACTTTCACAACAGAGTAAAGAATGATCAGACCGCGTTGTATATATCTGCCGCTCCAACAAGATCAACTAAACGAAACAAGAACGTGATTAACTATGCTGAATACGAAGAGAACTTTCTTGACGATGAGAACGATGGGAACTACGTTGAGGATGGGTATGCCAGCTATAATAACCACCTTTCTGTCAACGGACACGGTTCATCCAATGGCATAAACAATTACACTGGTAAGATGGCAAGCAAAACAAGACACTTGACCTTTTCTGAGTATGACTTGAATCTGAACAGTGCAAATAACGAGATCTTGATACCGATAAGGATTGATTTAGAACATGAGTCAAACAGAGTTGTAGATTTTTTTATGTGGAATCTTAACGAGACTTTAATCACTCCTGAGCAGTTCGCTTTGATAACGTGTCAGGACATGGATCTTCCAAACTCGTTCCAACAGCAAGTGGCCAATTCAATCAAATCACAAATCGAAGACTACACCAACCTAGTGACTATCCAACTTCCAAGGGACATTGATATTCACGTGATTATAAATCTCTCCTGCAACCTAGACAAGAACCTGTATGAAGACAAGTTCGAGTGGGACTTGACGAATGATTCACTTTCTCCTGAAGAGTTTGCAAGATATGTCGTTATGGATTTGGGGCTATCGAGAGAATTCTTACCAGCGATAGCTCACACTCTCCATGAAACAATATTGAAACTGAAAAAAGATTGCATTGATGGCCATTTGCCCCAAGAGATCTACAATCAGTCTGCTTTTGGATATGAGGGTGGTGTTAGATTGGACCATGAAACTCTGGGACTAGCTTGGGCTCCTTCAGTGGAAGAACTATCGCAATGGGAGATCGAAAAGAGAGAGATCGAAAAAGAGAGAAACATTAGAAGACTAAAAAGAGAGTCCATGAGAATCGACGATGGATCGCACAAGAGAAGAAGTTACAGAAGAAGACACGATGATTTAGAAATTCATTAGAATCAAATTTACGCGTCTTAACTTTTCATAACTCCTATGTAGTTATTTGCATCAACTAGTTTTCAATTTGTAGTCGCGATCAACTAAAGACGCCAAAACCACGAAAAAGTAAATTTGAGCTAACAAAGATTCACAGACAGCTTCAACACGACACCGAAAAGCTGATCATGGTCACTGAGCAGGAAATCCTCTCAAACTTTCTACTAGAAAGAACGAGTTTCGAAAAGGCTCTCTCTTTTGGGCAATTCAGGAAGCTTTTCCCCAAAGGAACACAGGAGAGGACTTTGAGAAAAATCTACAATCATCTCTTAATAGAACAGCGTAACAGATTAAAGGCGGTATCGAAGGCCATTGATAACTTCACAGAATCCCCCATTATTGAGTTAGAATCACAAGAGGCAGATCGCTTTCTTGGTGCTACAATCGGAGAAATTAATAGTAAGCTGGACCAACTATCACAGATCCTAAGTGACGAGGTCATTGCTAAAGAATCAAAATACAAGGAACAGCTGTTAGAGCTAAAGCACCGAATCCAGCAGCTACAAAATCTGGAAATCTCAGATTACGGGTCAGAGTTGACTGTATACACGGAAGAGTTATCTAATTCTTTACTTTCAATAAATCGAGTTTTGAACTCTGAACAAATTATGCGTTGACTTCATTGCTTAGCTTTGGAAGAGGTATAGGATCTCCCACATACTCCCAAACTTCAAAAGCGGAGTTCAAAAGTTTGTGATTGTTTATACAGTATTGAAGCGAGCTGGTAGGATTAAGAGCACCCGTCAAAGCCCTCTGCTGAATGTATACAAGACGTGAAATCCTTGAATGAACAAGAGCCATTGAACACATGGAGCACGGTTCATGCGTCGTAAAGACATGATATCCGAAGCAAAGATAATTTCCCTGCTCGATGTTCAATTCATTGCGCCTCTGCTGCTCTTTCTCTGATACTATGTTCACACAACGCATGATGCTATGATGCAGAGGATGCAAGTGACGCTCATCCGAGGACAATGCCATAATTTGATTAGTACCCGGATCAACTATGATAGATACTATGGGTAGAGTACCCTCAGAAATACAAGCAAAAGCCTTTTCAGCTATAGATGTAAGAACCTCTTTTGTGAAGTCTATATTAATAGCAACATCATTTAAAATCTGATCGTTAGGGTTTCCCTTCCACACAAGAGGCCAGTACTTCTCGCTCCATTCTTTTGAAAGATCTCTAGTAGAAGGTGCCAGTCGAGGCACCTTCTGGAGTCTAATATTACAGTATTCAACACTCAATTTCGACAGTTCATCCTTGAGCTCTCTTCCATTGAATAAATCTGCCGAACAAATGAGAACACGAAGCACATCTGCAGAGATCTTGGATATCCTTTTGAGATGAGAAAACGGAACAGGATCTTTATCGGCTTTGCATTTGATAAAGGGCAAAACTGCCGATGTGGACTTTGGTGAGATGTCTATAGTCCATGCTTCAATCAGATCGAGGTCATCTGTGAAGACTTTCTTCTTGATTTGTAGAAGACAGTCTTCAATGATGCACTTTTTGAAATCTATCTTGAGTTTATTACTCTTTTTTTTAGCCATTATTCAAGGTTTGAACCAAAAAGTTTGGTCAAATATCCTGTTCTTTGGCATCAAAAACTGTCACAATGGAGGTTTATTTTTTTTTCTTGTTGCAGCAACAGCAAAGAATATATCAACAAACTTTCTTTCATGCAGAACCAAGCCAAGGTAATGAATAACGGATTACTACCACTGCTCAAAATACTAGAGACAAAATTCAATACTGATGAGAAGATTTTGAAAGGGTTTCAAGGTGAGGAGTTCCTTTCAGTACTAAGAAATGTCTATTTGCAGCCCGAAAATACTTCAAAACGAAGCCAAACAGATGTCGAAACCCATTGGTCACTGAATGAGACTATCGATTACTGTATTGAGACTTCTTTGAGACAGCGTAAATACTGTAATGTTATAACTCAGGGGTACAAATTGGCCAAAGACGGATCCATTGTTTCACGTTTGCATTCCGTCGATTCAGATTTCAGCTCAAGATATTTAAGAGAATATCCGTGGAGAATAATTCATCAGGTATTAGGCCCCAAAAAACTAAGCGAGTTAATATTATCATACAAAGGCTTCTATTATAATGAGGAACAATTTACGCAGCTTTTCGGTGAAAGAATCGAAGTCAAATATCGAGCTAAATTTGACCCGGGGCATGAAGTGATGCTTAATAGGGCCTTGTATCGAGAAGCGTTCGCGGTTAAAGCTATGGAACCCATACAGAATTCAAAAAGAATCCTTTTAAAGAAAATATTTGACCTCGAATTCCAAAAGAAAAACAACCACTCAAAACTCAGAAAGAGACTATTCCTTATATCGAAGATCACTGAAGATCTCATAAAAAATCACAAGTCATGTAGATACTTCCCAATTTTTGATAATATTTGTAACGATGAACCAGATGTGAAATGCTTGGTTGATATGTCAGTCAGTGTGTCGAAAGTTATAAAGTTTTGTTGCACGATTATCGATAAAATCTTTCCCATAACATTCTTTGGATCGAAAAGCAACAAATCAGTCATTTTTGAGCAGATCTCAGTTTTACTGAGAGGAGCAAAAGGAACAACAATTGATACGTTCGATGTAATGATGAAAATGAAGTTGAAAGATATACGATGGCTTGGAGAAATTACATCAAGACTTTCGAAACCTGATTTTGAAAGACGAAAACGCTTACTACATCAAGCTATTTTTTGGATCTTTAATGACTTTTTACAATCACTTCTAGGATCTTTTTTCCACATCACGCATACAACTTCGTCAAAGCAACTTCTATTCTTTCGTCATGAGAAATGGGTCCAAATATCAAAATCGTTCTTCGAGAAATATAAAGAAACATATTTGAAACGCTACGATGAGCCATACTCCAAGATTCAAAAATATTGTGCAATTGGGAAACTGAGATTAATACCGAAGAAGAGCGATGATTTTAGAGTTTTGAATGTGCCTTTAAGAGGAAGAACAAAGGATGAGAAAACAGAATACCTTGAACATTTACACAAGGAGATAAGACCTTCTAAATCGATTTTAACAAAATTAAGATTAGCTGAGAGGTCTTACTTCAAGAAGATTACTTCTATCAATGAGATACCTCTGCAATTAACATCATTCAAAAAATCCTTAGAAGACCCCAATCATGTACTGCCCAAGTGTTATTTTTTGAAGTTTGATGTAACTGCTTCCTACGACAATCTTCCAATTCAGAGAATTCTTGAGAAAGTGGGTAGAATGATAAAAAATAATGAAATACACTATCTGAAGGATTACAACCAGCTTGATTTATCTACACTCAAGAACAGGAAGTGGAGCGAGTCTGGGGACTTGGGATCCCTTATCAAAGGCGAAGGCGGAAGGAAGAAATTTTTGAATATGGCAAAAGACAAGACTTACTCTCTGACTTCAGAGGAGATATCACAAGTAGTCGATGCCGAATTATTTAAGACCCTGACTTATGTTGGTAAAAATTACTATTTACGGAAGAATGGCATTTCTCAGGGATTGCATCTATCAAGTCTATTCTGTGACTTAGTTTATGATGATTTTGTTCGAGAGAAATTCAAATATTTAGAAAACCCCAGAAGTTTGGTTCTCAGAATCGCTGATGATTTTTTGATTGTATCTACCGACTTCAACCTTATTGAAAAAGCTAATCTGGACATCAAAGTAGGATTTGACGTTTATGGAATACAAATAAACAAATCGAAAACTGCTTTCCATCATCCACACGGTATTTCAGGATCTAATAGTGAGGATGTACTGACTTTTTGCGGTTATGAAATAGACACTAGGAGCCTGAATATTACCAAAAACTTTGAACTCGTCCAGATTAGTCCACGAACTAATTCGTTTTACCAATGCATTAACAGCTTGATATGGAATTACGATACAAGATTGAACTATAATACGTTGAGTACGCAGATCAACTCAATTGATGCAATTTTGAAACAGGTCAAAAATCTGGCAGAATCAGTAGCAGAATCGTTTTGCATATTGACCAAGCATACAAGAACTACACTAGAAGGATTTCGAACATTTTTTGGGGAATTAATAAATATGACCACTAGAAAAATAAACAAACCGCAAGATCCCAGAAATAGTGATCTTGAAAACGAAGCTACGAGAATCATTACGCAAACTTTTTTGATACAGATGAAACAAAAGAATACGAAAAACAATGTTTATATTGAATACTTAGAGTCATTTATTTTAAAGCTATGAAGCGTTTTCATTCTCTACGATATTGGTGATAATCCACTGTATTCCGTGTATATATATTGTATTATACTTCTCAGGATGGTGCGAATGTACTTTTTAAATTATGCTCATCCTTCATACGACGTAATCTTTCAACTTCTTCTATACCTCCACTTTTCTTCAACTTACTTTCTTCTACAAAACCACCTAACTCCTCCTCAAATCCACTGAGCGCTGATAATTCTCTCTCTCTCAGTCTTAATTTCTCCGCCTTTTCTATAGCTTCAACTCTGATGTTATGATCTGGATGAAGTGCTTGTACCTCAGAGAGAAGAGCATCTCTCACATTCCCTAAGCTTCCAGGTTCAGGAATCGGAAGTCTTGCAGTACGGGTTCGAGGGTTTTTGTTTTGCTCTTCACAACATTGCTTTACCAAATTGAAAGTTTCAACTGCCTTCTCCAAATCCTCCTTGAGATCCAATGCAAGGTCTTCCTGCAAAGTAAGAAGTTGTTGCTCGGAGCAGACAGTATCTAGCTCGCCCTCCCAAATCTTCTTCCAATTAGGCTTTTCAACCGAAATATATTTATTCATTTTCGCCAAATCATTTTGTGCTTCTGTAATCTGTTTAGAGACATACTCTATCTGTTTCACCGAGGGACGAGCTCCTCGTTGAGCAACATCTTTTCTTAAATCTTCAATAATATCCTGCAAGTCATCGAACTTTGTGAGTAGTGAGTCAGATTCTTGAGACAGCTTCTGCTGCGAATCTTCCAAATATGCTCTGTTGGATGACTTTGAGGTGTCCAATGAAAGGGTTTTGAATTCGTGGACCTTCTTCAAAATTTTGTCTATAGATTCTTGGAATGACTTTTTATTAGTCGACTGAATTTGAGTAATGACTGAAAGATCATGACGAATATCAAGTAGCTCCGCCAAATCAGATTTTATGGGAATGGAGCCTTCGGTAGAGCTTTTTTTATTTATAGGAGACTCAGATTTGAGTACTGATGGTCCATTTTTAGGAATTTCGTTGACTATTTGGCGTACATTGTCCATGAACTCTTTTTTAAAGTCATCGATATAATCTTTAGTTTCCCGAAGCAGAGCTTCCTGAGAGCTTATGAGTTTCTCTTCAAGATTTTGCAGATCTTTATCATTTTTTCTAGAATCATTCAAAGCGCTTTTTATGTTTAGAGACAAGGTCACATTTTCTTTAACATCACTAAATAGATGCTCTTCTAATTCGTATGATATTCCAGAAATAGGATCAGTAATGTAAATATCAGGAAATGAACCTGAACCTGGCGAATACGCAAATTTTTCGACAAATAACAATCTCAAAGAGGTTGTAGAAACAGGAAGAACTAGTGCGCTTTTTTTCACTCTATCTCCTATTTTCAGAAATACCACAATTTCTCGTGCTTCCACTTGTGAAGATGAGTTCTGTCCTGAATTTCTCTTAGGAAGTGGACTGTTTACATTTTTGGCACTAAGGAAGGCTCTTTCTGAGGGAAGTTCAGGGTCTCTTCCTGGAGAATAACTCGTGAGCTTTGCATATTGGTAAGCAGAGAATCTTCTTGATGCACGGCGTTGGAGAGAATCCCCCTTCTGAAGTTGAACAAGTGCATTCGCAGCTGGGGTTTTCAGAGCTTGAGGCTTGGAGTTGGTCAAATTACTGCTCTCTTCCTTCACGATGTCATTCGTCTGCGCTTCAGAAGAAATTCTTTGCCGCGAGTTGTTTGAAGAATTAGTTTTTGAAGAAGAAGCGGAAGTGTCTCGCTTATGAGACTCAGTTGTTGTAGGATCAGAGCCTTTCGCTAATTTGACGTTTGTTCTCAATGTACGTGCAACCATCTGCTTTGTTTTTAAGCTTTGTAGAAGATTAACGATAATCTCTCTGAGATCAGGCAAAAACTTATCTAGACTTTCTTGAGACGGCGGCTCGCATAGTGCCTCCTCTAGCACCACTCTCAAAGAATGGGGTACATCACCTAAGTCGCTCACGTCAACACCAGCGTTCGAGAACGCTCTACAGGCAACCTTAAACTCATTTCCCAACTGCACATAAGCATCCGAAATATCATTTTCAGAAGCTGAGTGCTTAGCCCACTGTGTTAAGCTCTCTAATAAGTGCTTTGTGGCCACGATAACTCTCGTCACGCTGGACTCAATTGTGCTCAGGCGCTAAAGAAACATTAGAACCAGCCCAGGTATAGCAAGCCGTAGATCACTTACAGCGTGCCTTTTTGCCGGCATCTGCGTCTGCGAGGACATGTGGGGCTTCAACCGAGCTGACAGAGATTAGCTCAGTGTTTTTACTAGTTGAAGTTAAAGCCTACATCAAGCTCTTCTTCTAGATCAGCCCTCAAAATATATAGAGTTACCCGGATACTAATATCTAACAGTTTAGTGAGCTCAGAAGTGAGCAGCATAAAGTCCATCAGAAAGAGTGTGCGCTGCGGAAGAACCTATCGTGTTCATGGCAGATGTGTCGTGACTTAGATGTCGTCTCCACGTGTTGCAGACTCAGAAGAGGACGAGGAAGGGGAGTCACTTGCTGGCATCTTACCAAAAGATCTCAACTACGCGAAGCTTAGATCTCTGCTGAAAAACAGGCTAGACCGTGACAGCAGCTTTCGAATCAAAAAGACTGTGAGTAACGCTGAGACAATATTTTAAAGCCCCTTCTAACACTTTCACAGATAACAGCTCCTGCATCTTTATATGAAGTAATTACAGACTGCTACACAAAAATTCTGTCAACAGTGGAAATCAGTACCCCAGAAACAGCTGATAATTCATACACTCAATATTCTAGCAGGAGAAGGCAAAGATCATTTTACCAACAGCATATTTACACCATAGATTCCGTGTCGTACATTTTAAAGCTTCCTCTTGAAGAAGCAACAGAACTCGTGAAGCAAAATCCAATCTTGATCGAGAAGTATCATGAAGGCGGGCTACCTAAATATTTGAAAAAGCTAAATCAAGGACAGAAAGTTTCTGAAAAGAAGGAGAGCCGGAAAGTCAAGAAACAGAAACAAGATGATCTTATTGAGAACGAGAAATATGAGAAAAAATTGCAAGAGAAAATACGAGAAGACGAGTCATCTGATGTTGATTTTATGCTCAACTCCGACTCAGAAGCATCTGTTAGTGAAGACGAAGACCCTGTAAGCGATCTTGAAAATAATAATGGATCGGGAGATGAAGACGAAGTCATATTTAGAGGAAGAAAATATAGAAGTATAGAGGAGCTATCCAGAGGGTCAAAGCTTCCTAAATCCTTCTTCTCATTAAAGACCACAAATAGCTATGCTCCAAAATCTAAAACTTTGAAAAGTAACGGCACAGAGGACTACAAAATTGGAAAAGCTCGGAAAAAGAAAGGAATGCAATTCACAAATGACGTCGTGATGTATGAAGATTTATTTGGGAAATCAAATTATTCAGAACCCTTATCAGATGATATGAATGTCGCTATTTCTCATGACTCTCTAAATGAATCATCAAAACCCAATATGGAGCGCAATGCTATTCTTGAGGATTCACAGGAGCTTTTTGGTACTCATTATGCGGATGGGTACAGCACTTTCTATCGTGTTGATACGGGAAGAGATAGTATAGATGAAACTACAAATATGTTCCCTGATTATGATGATGTTTATGATGATGATGATGATAATTATATGGGCCTTGATGCAATTGAGGATTCACGGTCAGGAATCAAACAAATGCTTTCAGGTTATTCTCGAAAAGAGACAAATCACGGAAATCTCTCGAAACTAAAGACTACCAACAGTTCAAGAAGTAGGAATTCAAACGGGGGAATTGCTAGAAGACGAACCAGAAAATTCAGTCATAAGACTGTGAGAAGCAAAGGAGTACAAAACAGTAATTCTTATGGGAACAAAAGCATACAAAATGGAACTAAAAATGTACCCTCTAAAAAAAAAGATACAGAGAATAGAAAAAAGGCAATGATGTTTTTTATAACGCCAGATAGCTCCAGCGTTCTCCCGAGAAATGCTCTGACTTCAACGACTGTCGTAGAAGGATTGAGCAACAAGTTCTCGATAATCAATAAACCCCAAAGATCTGGCGAAGGGCCATCACACATGACAGATGTTCCTATTCGAACAGAGGAGCAGAAACCACCAGAGAGGTTGCAATATCTTTTCACAAAGTCACTTTATTATGATATGATCTTCAAAACTGGATACAGACCACCAATTGATGATTTGAGGCTAGAAGTTGAAGATGAAATAATACACTTTTCTCGACTGAATGGTAATAGCATGGAATCTCTGAAACTTTTATTCGATTTGCTTTTAAGAAGAGACATTCGCAGGATTATCAGCATGGAAAAGATTCTTGAATTTTTGAACAAAACTCTTGGCTTTTGTTTTGAAGTTGGTGTTCTTGAGGCCAATGAATTAATAGGACTAACTGATAATTTTCTGGCGCGATTCGAATTATCCATAAGGAAGAGGGGGACTTCAGACTCAATAGATCTTTATTTTTGTGCAATCTGTTCAATATTTTACTACGTCTCATCGAAAATTTTGGAAAGAAACTTTCTCGACGCTGAAAACTCAATCTCCAAAGTCAAGTCGAATGCATTCTTATTCTTCAGTTTATTAGAATACTTTCGAAGCGACAATTTGAAAGAATCAATGATCAATGATGCAGTTTTTGCAGAAGCAGTAACACTCATATTTATTTCCTGCAAAACTGATAAATGGGAACTTTTGAGACAAGTAAAATTGAGAAACTTGAGTTTTTTTGAACTTATTTGCTGCAGATACGACCTAGAAGGTGAACAATGGGATATCGCTGAAGCTATTCTGAAAAATGATATCAGGATTGGGCATTCTAAGACTTTACGCGATGATTTTTTTTCTATTGAGAGACTTGTTTCTACCCATAGATGGCCTCCAAGAGAGTCAATTCTCTCGCTAATGTTCGAAATTTTGAAATTTAATAAATTTAAAAATTTTGCTGGTGAGTCCTGCTTCCCTGTGATATTTACAGAATCCGGTATCAATAAGGATACCGCTTTAAACGTTTACCTAAATCATCTAGTGCTTTATAAATCTAACACTACCAAGGTGCGGGAAAGATTTCTAGAGAGGATAGTGCCTGTGTCAAAAGCTTCATGCTTAGAGATCGATACATTCTGCAATCGACTCAATCTATTACTCTGTCTATCTATTGTATTCCAGAAGAACTTTGAACAGCGAATCGATGACTTTTTACTCAATCATGAACTGGGTTCGAGATTATTCATCGAAAAAGCTCTGAAGGCTATCCTCACTATTTTGATTTCTAACCAGAAAATTGGTCAAGATAATAAAACCAACAGTCTGGAGCACGTCATTAATTGCGTCATCAAAATTACGGGGTATGGAAAGTTTCAAAATTTTATAGACAATCTACCATTCGGGACTTTATCTGAGCCTACAAAGAAGAACATTTTTTTCTGCATAATTAAATTTAAGAATAATTGCAAAATCATGCAAGCCTCGACAAAAGTCGTTGAATCATATATTTCAGGTATCAAAACCAAAGAAGATTTTCGAATTGTTAAGGACAAACTGGGGGATTTGAACCCATCTTCACTACGAGATCTATGGTGTTTTGTATCCGGAAAACTGGCATCAAATAACCTCGAGAATTGGAGTAGGCTTTTGAAGTTCAACAAATTTGAAGATGAGCCTTATATATATACATACGTGTTGAAGCACTCAGGTTACAAGGTCTACGAAATGGAGAAAGACCTTTTTATTACAGTTTTGTTGAAGAATATCGTTAAGAAGGAGTACAGTTGCAACTTTATTGGTTACGTTAGAACGTTGGAAAAGATTGACCCTACACTTTTGAACTCGAAAGGAATCATTATATCTTCCCATAAGCTTCAAATTACAATTTCTCTCATACAAAGTATCCTAAATTCGACAACTCCTTCAGCCAAATCTCTCCACTTATCAATGATGGTAAATTTACTACTCATTGAATGCGGGAACAACAAACAAGACTACATATATAGGTCATATGCAAAGCGAATAACTTCATACTTACATGGATATGCTTTGGGATATGTCGAAAACTCCAGTGCCTTTAGAAGCCTCATGTCAGACTTTGGTATGTGGAATACATCTGATTATTCCAGTAATGATAAAAATGTCGAATCGCAGAAGAATCTCACAATTATTCAGAGACTTGAAATGATTGAAGATGGATTAGTCGACTGTATAAAGACAAGCAAGTGTTTCAGTCCAAAGTTCATAGAACTGCTGAAAATATTTGGTTCGGAACAAAAACTTGCAAGCCCTAATCAAATAGAGAGCTCAAAATTGTATGAGTTGTGCTGCTCAACATCGATTCATATTGCAAATTTTCACATTTCTTCAACATGTTGGATTTTCTTGAATGAACTCTTGAGAACACTGCTTGAAATGATTACGACTTGCAAGTGTTTGGTAAGCTCTGATTTTTTTTGCCTATTTCGAGTGATAGGTTTGTTCCCAATAATATTAAAGTACAGGAACACAAAATATATTGTATATGAAGTTCTTGTTCTCAAATCAATTTACAAGATATTACTTCTGACACTGCGATTATGTGAAGGAACAATAGAATTCGAGCTTTTGGTCAATATTTCGTCTGTTTTTGTTTCTAATGATGTGCTTTTCGATAATTGTATGGTTGATATTGAACCATCGTTTTTGATACACACCCCTACATCCATCAGGCGTACTATAACCAATACCCATCTACCGGTAGATGGGAAATTAGACTTTGAAAAATCAATGACCGAGTTACAGGCCAGCCACCAAGAATTTGTGCGTTTCTTTACATCACCGGAAAACAACGATGAGAATTCGTATGAAATGACTCAGGAAATTTTGATATAGAAGACCTTATTTATTTAAAGTTATAAAGCTAGCCTATTTGCCGCTTTATTATTTTAACATCTCATTTCATTGACTTACTATTTTAGACTCCGCTTCCAACTTATCTAACTGTCTCTTGAGTTCTAACAGCTGGTTGATAGTTCTCATTAATTCCTCCTGTTTAGCAATCACCTTTTCCGTAGATAAGACTGGCTTTTTACCGAGCCCTAACTCATTGAGAATTGCAGTGATTCTAGCTTGAATGCCTGGCTTGTACGTTGTGACTTTTGAAGATCTTAAAAACACGCCAGCGGATATCTTCTCTGTATGTACTTTTAAGCCAAAAGCAGCCTCCTCTCTTGGTGTTAGATTTTTGGATATTAAATGTTGAATAGGACTTTCCTTTTTGTTTTTCAAGTTTTCCTGCTTATCTGCTTGAATTTGCTTCTGTCTTTGCAAATTTTGTTGTTTCATCTTTTCATTTAGAGCGGCAAGTGGATTTTCTGGGGCAGGCGAATCCACTTTACGTCTGCGCTTCTCGGTCATCAACGTATTATATAGCTGACTCAACCCTTGTGAAGTCAAGTATTGATTTATTGAACCGGAAGCCTGTGGTGAATCGAGTAGTTGTAGTAAAGCTGCACGTTCAGTGATTGTTTTCTTGGCAGCGAGTTCAAATTTCTTAGCCTCGATAATTAAGGATTCCTCCTCAGCAATTTCTGCAGGACTTCTTTCCAAGAGTTTACTTAGGTGTGCTTTTCTCTCAATTTCCTTTTTCTTATTATAGTTTAGGTTCCCTATCAGATTCGAATTTTGAGATACTTCCTCTTTCTCATTTTCGTGTATGAGGATTCTTTGGCACACAGAATAAAATCTCTCTTGAAGATCCTCTAAAGTTCTATGGACGTCTTTGTACTTGAACCTGTCGTAAATCACAACCCACTTCAAATCAAAAGCAGCACATAAGTCAAAAAGATAACGTGTTTCTTCGTAGTTCCAAGGTGTCTCTGACTCTTTCTCAGTTTCTTTATCTTCATTGGAATCATCCGTAGGGTGCCCTTCTGGGCTGTTAGCACCATTTTGTTCAAGATGTGTTTCGTTTTGGTTTGTAATCTTCTCCTCGAGAGGCTCATCAGCGATGAAAGAGTTATAGTCCTCTTCTGTGAATGTAGGAATATTGAGGTGAGTATTATATTTTTCAAACTTATAAGGTCCCTCGAAGGACTCGACTGCTTCCTTGGACCCTTTCACCCAGTGGTGTAGCCTCAGCTTATCGTCTCTTGAGCCGTTGTTGAAAGAGGCCCATGTCCATGCAGAGGGCTTGGAGAGCGAATTCAACCTATCCTTGAACTTCTGTTGTCCCCTGACAGCTATTGGAGGTGTATTCTGGCCCAAAAGATTATAAAGTTCTCTTTGAATCCCAGTTTCTTAATGGCATGTTAGTAATGCAAAAGAAGTTAGAAACAGTGCGCTTACGCTTCACCTTCACTTGTTCCGTTTTCTGCTTCTTCCTCAAAGGGGTTTGACTGGAAGAGCCACCCTGTATGTTGAGAACATCTAGAATATCGGATGACATCGGGATCTTCCAGGGCTGTGTTGATTTCGATTCTTGTTTTAATTTGTTCTGCTTTTTTTTATTTCTGAATTTTCGGTTCGGTCTTTCTTTCCAGCCTTCCATCAACAAATTTCTACGATTGTGATCTTTTTTAGTGTACTGAGCGGCTCTCCAAAGAACGTGACGGCATATTTGAGTCGCAACAATGTTTTCGAATGGAGCCAGAAGGAGCAAAATCAGGGCGCCTAAAAAAGTAAGCTCAGCTATGAAGATGGATTGCAACCTGGAGCTCGATTTTCTAGACGTGTGTGGCAAGTGATACTAACATCCAACCAGAATTTGGCAAGTGAAGTCGATTTCGAAAAGTCCTGGAATGTGCTTGCGGATGCGATCAGGCAAATAGAGCATAAAAATGCGTCAGATCTTTCTTTCGAGGAGCTCTACAGAAAGTCGTATAATTTAGTTTTGAGAAAATATGGGAAGCTGTTATATGAAGCCGTCAAGGAGTTGATAGGCACTTATTTATCTAGTAAGAGAGAATATTTGATTAGCAATGTATCCCTGAAAAACGACCGAGTACTTTTCTTGCGCGAGGTGAAGTCTATTTGGGAGGATCACACACTATCTATGAGGATGATCGGTGACGTGTTGATGTATCTGGATCGAGTATATGCCAAAGAAAATCACCTACCCTTGATATATGACGTTGGGATAAACTTGTTCAGGGACAACATCATCAAGCACAATGATAACGAAATTGGAAACATATTGAACTCTTATGTCATGGACGAATTAACTGCAAACAGAAATGGCTTTATTATCGATATATTTTTGAGCAAGTCCATCATTAATATGTTTGAGTCGTTGGTTGAAGACGAGAAAACACTTGAACTGGGCGAGAACTATTACTTGAAATACTTTGAACCCTTCTTTTTGAACGAAACTTTCAAGTATTATGAGAAACTAGGTAATGAGATATTTGGGCAAAACAACGGAACCACATACTTGAAGAAAGTTTTGGAGTTGATTACAAACGAGCAGAACAAATGCATTCTTTGTCTGCCGAATGTCACGTACCCTAAGCTTGTATCTTTAGTCGATAAAACTCTAATAACACGGAAGATAGATGCTGTTATGAAATTTGCAAATGAAGGGTTAAAACAGTGGCTCACGTATGACAGATATCCAGACTTGATACTACTCTATGAGCTTTTATCTCGAGTGGACTATTTCGATGGCTTCAAAGAGCAGCTGAAAGAGATTATTATAGAACAAGGATTAGCATTGGACGAAGATGATCAATTGAAGGATCAAGCTCAGGAGGCTTCTTCGACTGTGAAGCATAAGCAATCGTCGAATAAGAAAATTACAGCAGACGCTATCAGTTGGATAAAGAAGGTGATCACATTGAAAGGCAAATACGATTTAATCCTGAAAAGTTTAAACAATGATGTGAATATCCAAAAGGCCATTGACAACGCCTATGTCGAATTTTTGAATAAGAACGTCAAGATTTCCGAGTATCTTTCATTATTTATAGATGACATTATCAAAAAGCCTGGTAACAAATCGGAGGAGGAAATTGAAGAGGCTTTAGATAAGTCAATAGTTATCTTCAGATTCATCAAGGACAAGGATATCTTTGAAAAGTATTATAAGAACCATTTAGCAAAGCGTTTGCTGAAATCATCGAGTGACCTCGAGAGAGTTATGATCTCGAAGATCAAAAATGAGATTGGGTCATCATTCACATCTAAGTTTGAGGGTATGTTCAGAGATATAAATTTCTCTAAAGAAGTCTCGAGGAATTTCAATAAAAAGCAATTCGAAATCAACGTTTTAACTAAAACGTTTTGGCCGATCAACCCTCCAAGCAATAGTAATGAGATCATCCTATCACCTCAACTAGAACCATTGAAAAAATCGTTCGATGAGTATTATCTAAATTTACACAGCGGACGGAATCTTACATGGGCTTATAACTTTGGTTCTATTGATATTAGAATCAAGTTTGATAAAAAGATTCACGAGTTGAATATGTCACTGTATTGTGGGCTAATCGTTTTGCTTTTTGAAGAGGAAGAAGAACTTTCTTTCGAGCAAATTGAACAACTTACGAGGATACCTAAACCTGATTTGATAAGGAGCCTACAATCCATTGCAGTTGCACCTCGAACTAGAATTCTTATCAAGAAGCCAATGTCTAAAGATATCAAAAATGGTGATATTTTCAAATTCAACCATTCGTTCACAGCGCCGATGACAAAGGTAAAAGTTCTCACTGTTGCCAATAAGGCGGAGACTGATACTGAAAGAAGCAAGACCATTGAGAAAGTTGATGAAGATAGAAAATATGAGCTGGATGCTGCCATAGTTCGTATCATGAAAAGTAGGAAGACATTGAGTCATAATGAATTGGTCGTGGAGACAGTAAAGCAAATAGCACGATTCAAGCCATCCCCACAATCCATCAAAAAGAGAATAGAAGCATTGCTGGAAAGGGAATATTTACAAAGAGATTCAGAGGATAGAAATATTTATCATTACCTAGCTTAGAGGGATACACGTGTCAAGCACATAGCATACCATCACCGTAAAAGTAAATATCAGACTTAGTTACAGAGAACTCTCTCAACATATGCCTGTACAATCTCGTCCACGCAACGCTCAAAGTTTTGAGTTCCAATCCGCTTTACGTTTTTCAAGGAAGGCAGACATTCCTTCTCTCTGTTCGTGGCCTCCGAATAACGAGTGGAAGATACTTCTCTCATACTCCAAACCAGACTGTAGAGGCGTTTCATTAGCAGCATTGACTGCTCTTTTAGCTGCTATTGTGGCTGTACGGGGCCCGCCAGCCAGCTTTTCAGCTAGATCAAGGGCGTTTTCCAAAACATCACCAGCTTCAAATGTCTTTGAAACCAGCCCCCATTTCTCAGCATCGACAGCGCTGAAGTTCTCACCAGTGAGAATTATTTCCAACGCTCTAGACTTGCCGACAGCCCTAATCAAACGCTGAGTGCCTCCTCCTCCTGGAATAACACCGAGCTTGATCTCTGGTTGCCCAAAGATGGATGCTTTAGAAGCATATATTATATCGCAACTGCCAATTTATTACAAGTTAATAACGTATTCCTTCAATTCGCTCGGAAATTCAATTCGACAACTTACGTCATGGCGAGCTCCAAACCACCTCCCAACTACGTAGAAGTAAAGCCTCAGTTAGTATATCATGTTCAAACCATAGAGGGGTTCTTTGGCGAAAGCACCAGTGTCCTCATTCCATTTCCTTTCTTCTGTAATTTTTGTCTTTTATAACTTACAGCAAAGCCCTCGACAGCTGCAATGAGGGGAATTTGACACTTGGAGAATTCCGTCCAGTTGCCTAACAGGTTTCTTTTCAGGTTCTCAGAAGAGGTCAATGGCTGCATTTCTTTGATGTCTGCACCAGCTAATAGATATGACAGGAGCGTATCAGTACATGTCAAATAATCCAAAAAAAAGCAATAAAAAAGCTCAAGACGAACACAGTTTACTCACCAGCGAATGCTCTTTGGTCTCCCGTGATCACTACAGCACCGTACTTCTCACTGTTGCTATCGGCCTCCTTGACAGCATCAAGCAGCTCTTCAATAAGTGTCAAGTTCAGCGCATTGAGCGCTTTTGGTCTGTTGAGCTTGATAAGTAGCACCCCTTGGCGAGGTACCGAGGTTAAAAGGTATTTGTAGGTGGAAGACGACATGTTTCGTTTCTATCGTTTCTATGTCTTGTTCTTGTTCTTGTTCTTGTTCTTGTTTTTGTTCTTGATCCTCTTTTTTTAATCTTCAAGCAATTCCTGGTTGCTTCTCCCTTTTAAATGCGAACCTGTCAATAATGTATGCAGACTGACCACTATTTAACACCCAGATAAGTGTCAGCTTTGTCTCCGGTGCACCCTTGTCTCCTGAACCCTTGTCAAGATGACAAACTGGACTGGATCCCCGCTATACAAAATTTGATCCTCGGCTTCTCTTCTTTTAGCACATTTTGTCTGTGCAACAAGGAATGCCATGCTCTTCTTCTCTGCGGGAACTCTCAGCGTATTAAATAGAAGAGTGCTAAATGGGAATATATACGTGCAATGGATACACACATCTTTAGCGGGTGCTCGTAGTGTTGAGACGCCTGATTTGCATTATATGGTGTAGCGTATATTTTTACGATTGAACTGTGCAAGTCTACGACTCTTGTCTCTTCCTCTGTCTCGCGCTAAGCTTACACACGTTCTTCTCTTTTAGGATGCTTTGTACTTTATTTCCGAGCACCATCACCATCACCATCGCCATCACCATCATCGCACTAGCGTCAACACATCGACTCTTAGTGTGCACACAACATGAGAATCTCTCCCACGGTCATAAATGCTGCTGGGAAAGAATCACACCTGTTGAGGCTGCTAGTTCCAGCATGCAGAACTCTTGACGCATCCAGAAGAGAGCTTTCGTGGATACAAAAAGAGCTGCCGCGCTCTGAATGGCATAGAGCCTGTGCTCTACGATCTAGACATGTACCTTTGCAATATATCTTAGGGACGCAGCCGTTTGGGGAGCTCAGTATTAAATGCCACAGGAATGTTTTGATACCGCGATGGGAAACAGAGGAGTGGTGTAGCAATCTCGTGAGGGTTTTACAGCCGCTGAAGGGCACTTTGAGCATACTTGATGTTTGCACTGGAACTGGCTGTATCCCACTGTCGATAGGCCATTCGCTTCCAAAAGCTACTGTCAGAGGCGTTGATATATCCAAATACGCGCTGGAGCTTGCTATGGAAAATTTAGAGACAACTCGAGTCCCAAATGTTGATTTCAAGCGTATGGACATGTTCAGACCATCTTGGGAAAAAGGCGAGACGTATGATTTAGTAGTCTCCAACCCGCCCTATATCTCACAGAGGGACTTGAACTCAAGTGCTACCGAGCTGTCTGTAAGACTATACGAACCTAAACTAGCCCTGCTCGGAGGCGAAGAGAACTACAGGGCCCTTATTGAAAAATTTGTGATCCCTTTGAAAGCTGAAGGATTCGTATTTGAAATAGGCACAAGAAATCAGGGCCTCTTTATTACGAGCTTGTTAGACCAGCAGTGGGACACAAAGATAGTGCACGATTCTGCTGGGAACCCTCGATGCTCAGTCGGTTGGAAAAAAGCTACAAAACTACAGATCCTAGAGCGCATGTAGTGAACGGATAGATAATGAATGCTAGAATACATATGCAAGCTACTTAGGGACATCAGCCAATTTCTGCCTCTTCTTTGATAAGCCACGACCAACAGCAGTTACTCCAGCCTCTATTGGGATCACCCTTGTCGCGGAAAGTAAATATCCAGTACCATTACCTCGCATAGTCATCAGAGGATGTAACCGTCCAGGAATCGTTTGATAAGGGCGCACCTTGATCTCATGAATAGTTGGTGCCAGAAATCTAAGGTCGCTCATGCAAGCAAGCTGAGCTTCTATCAAAGTCTCCTTGAATTGACTGTAAATAACAATTGGTCTTGAACCGCCAACTTTTTCAACGAGGCTGTTGATAAGGGTAGGAGTGAATAACGTCGAGGCTATTATTAAAGCATTGAAATTCCCCTTGATTGCATCGTCTATGGCATTGTTGATATCAATAGAGTTCTGTTTACGACGGTAATAATGGGCCTTTTTGTTGGACTTCATCTCTTTGAGCTCGTGTTCTGATAAGTCGGCCCATTCAACCCTTTCAGATTCTGGCTCGAAAAACTGAAGTAGGTTTATTGTCTTGATGATCTTGCGTTGTTCTTCTACACTGCAGTTCGTCAAAGTCAGTGCACTCAAATTAGGGTGCTCATTTTCATGGAGAATCAAGATCTCTCCGGATCCTCTCATTCGCTCCATTAGGGCATACGCAAGCATACCACAAGTTTCATCAATAACCAAGTATCTCCCTCCTGATTGAATATCTCCCAAACTCAACATCAATCCGAGTGTTTCTACACTCATATCAAGAACTTTGCTTGCATCTTTCTCCAGGTAGTACTTCAGTAACTGAGAGGAGTCTAGATATTCGACAGTGAACTTTCTCAGAAACTTTTGTTGTTTCCGTTTCAGATATTTCTCCTGTGAATGCTTCGTCTTCATATTAAAGTTTACATGACTCTTGATCAACTTGTCGATAATAGCTTCACCGACATTAGCACCTGATGCAGTCTTTTTTAAAGTCTCAATTTCCTCCATCGAGAGTGTTTGCGTTTCGTTCCCAATATCTACCAAATCTCTATTTGTATCGCTGCTTTCGACATTTAGCTTCTTTAAATAATCAATTTTTTCATCAAGCGTCTTCGGTGGGGGAGTAGCGTTAAAATCAGAGTCAATGTCTGCATTATCGTCAGCTTGCTCAGATGACTCCTCGAAGCCAAATATCGATGACGATACAGGGCGCACTTTTTTACCATCCAAAACTTCGAATGTCTGTCCATAGGGGAAACCAACTATGCCTTCAACCTCGAATATACCAAACTTGCCCAGGTTGATAATTCCACCTTCCTTTATTTGAACTACCTTGAGCCCATTTGAAGGCAACCTGATCACACAGTGAGCACCATAAACAATAGTTCTCTGCTTTTCAATAAACCAGTCACTGCTCATCTTACTCTTCACTGGTTAACCTATTCTATATAAGTCTCTCTGATCCTGATCTCTAATAATTTTTTATACATCATCACATCCGGGTAATGCTCATCGCTTCAAGAAAAAAATTTTGTCACTTAAGAATTAACGATTTACAAAGAGCGAAAAAGTTAAAGTAGGATACCAAGAAACCCAAGAGGATAAAAGCGTAATGGGTAATAGACGTCACAAGAATAAACAAGCAGCACCACCCTCCTATGAGGAGTTCGAGGCGAACAAGGCGAAGAAGCAGCAGAAGAGAAAGAGATCTGGGTCTGTTCTCGAGGAAGCACCAAAGAAAAAAGCAATAGCCAGAGAGACAGCTCAAAAGCCTAAAAAGTCAAAGAAGTCAAAGAGCAAAGATCAAGATTTAGAAGACGAAAACAAAATTGTGAAGGAGCAAAGGGAAGCTGAGAAAGATCTGCCTGAGGTTTCTTTGGAGGAACTTGCTTCTGCAAAGAAGTCATTATTTGACAGTGATGAGGAAGAAAGTAATCAAGAGGACCTAGATGATGAGTTTGATGTTGAAGGAGAAGAGGAAGAAGAATTTTACGATTCGGATGATGAAGTGCAGGAACGTCCAATGTTTTCGGATGATGAAGATGATGATTATGAGACTCTCAATGCAGCTAATATGGAGGCTCTTTCTGCGAAATTAGATGAAGAAGATGCTTTGGAAGAGGAAGAAGCTGAGGCTGAATTACTACAGACAAATATCGTTCAACCAAGAGCTAAGATCTTACCAACTGAAGAGGAAGATGCAGAGTTGGAACAAGGCCCAAAAGATTTGAATATAATTAGAACCAGAATGATTGAAATCGTCAAGGTTTTAGAGAATTTCAAAGAGCTCGCGGAAGAAGGGAAATCAAGAGTTGCATATACAAATAGATTGATCAAAGATATCTGTGACTATTTTGGGTATACACCTTTCTTAGCGGAAAAGTTATTTAACCTGTTTTCTCCATCTGAAGCAATGGAGTTTTTCGAGGCCAACGAAATTGCCAGACCAATCACTATTAGAACAAACACGCTTAAAACCAGACGTAGAGATCTGGCACAAAGCTTGGTGAATAGAGGAGTTAACTTACAGCCAATTGGCCCCTGGACCAAGGTTGGTTTACAGATTTTTGATTCTCAAGTTCCTATTGGTGCTACACCAGAATATTTGGCTGGTCATTACATTTTACAAGCTGCCTCTTCCTTTTTGCCATGCATGGCGCTGGCACCACAGGAGAATGAACGTGTGTTGGATATGGCCTCCGCTCCAGGGGGTAAAACAACATATCTTGCAGCACTAATGAAGAATACAGGTTGTATTTTCGCAAATGATTCAAACAAGGCAAGAACAAAGTCCTTGATTGCCAATATACATCGTCTTGGATGTACAAACACCATAGTGTGTAACTATGATGCTCGTGAGTTTCCAAAAGTCATCGGTGGTTTCGATAGAGTCCTGTTGGATGCACCTTGTTCTGGTACAGGTGTTATTGCAAAAGATGAATCTGTTAAAGTTTCTCGTACTGAAAAGGATTTCATACAGATTCCACACCTGCAAAAGCAGCTTTTATTATCTGCAATTGATTCTGTTGATGCAAACTCGCCAACGGGTGGGTTCATTGTCTATTCTACTTGCTCTGTGATGGTTGAGGAGAACGAGGCTGTTGTAGACTATGCTCTGCGTAAGCGTCCTAATGTGAAACTCGTTGACACCGGACTTCAAATTGGTAAGGAAGGTTTCACCAGCTTCAGAGGGAAACATTTCAGTCCAAAACTGAATTTGACGAGACGTTACTACCCACATACATACAATGTCGATGGGTTCTATGTTGCTAAATTGAAAAAAATTGCGGCATCTCCTCACGATGTCAGTAAAGCTGGGGCTAAAGAAAAGGAGAATCTAGCCAGAGCTGAGGAAGAAGAGGAAGGAATCATTCACGATGACTTTGCCAAGTTTGACGACAGCAATGATAGGGAGTTGGTTGAAAGATCACTAAAGAATAACCTGAGAAAGAAAGGTTTGAATCCTAAGAAGGTATCGAGAAAGGAGAATTAGATTTTGGCATAAATAACATTTTCATGTATAATAGTACGTTTAACTCTGTCTTTTGTTCATAAGAACCGAAAGTAAAGTCGCTGGAATACTACAAGAATACGGCAATAACGAAAAGCTGAATAAAACTGAAAAAATCCAAAAGATTCATACAAAGCTCAAATTTCCTAGGTTGTGTTCCTTGATGTAGTCTGGACCCAGTTCTTCATACTCCTGTTTCGTCAAATAAGAGTTCTGAGCTTCTTCGCTTCCTGACCATTTGGCAATACCTCTCCATGGATCCTGTAGAGGGTCAGAAGCGACACGGACTTTTAAGGGAGCTTCGGCTGGTAAAAAAGATTTGAACTCGCTATAGAGTCTCTCTTCGAAGTTCTGAAACAAGGCCTCGCCACCTGTGGCAAAGATATCCTGTAAAGCATCATAACTATCACCAGAAAATCCTTTGCCTCCAAGTGAAGATAGTAGAATGTTCTCGCTGATCTCACTAATACCAGCTTGATCGATCCCAGCTATACTTGGTTGAAATAAAACCTCAGGGACTCTTATTCGTTCAATGTTCAAATGTAACTGATGCTGCTGGTGTGAATCTTCTGAGTTATAGGGTCTAGGGCCTCTGAGGAATAAATGAACAGTACTTTTTCGCCAATCGTATTGAGCATCAAGGGTGTCTTCCACAGTGAAATTCGGATCGAACTCAAGCAGCTCCTTTTCAATCTTCAGTAAACGGGCGTCCTCTTCCTCAATGAGTTCTTCATCATCGACCATTGCGATATCCCTGTAAATAGCCCAGTCTTCATCATTAGCACCGAAAGTATCAGATGGATCGTTGTCAACAGTAGCAGTAGTTCGCTTTCTTCTCGATTGACCTTTGACATCTTCAGATGCCAAGGAAGCAATGTTTTTCATCCGTAACTGGGCAGCATGAGATTTACGATCATTCAAAGCTTCCTTCAGTTTTTGACGGTCTTTTCTCTTTTGAACTATCACTTTCAACTTTTCTCGTCTATCATGGATCCATTCGGAAAGATTTGATTCCCTCATTTCTTCATCCTTCTTCGCTTCTTTCTCTTGTCTTAATTTTTCTTCCTCCTTTTCTTTTTTGGCACGTTGTCTTGCATCATAATTAGCCTTCAGTAATCTTTGCTTTCTTTTTTCCTTTATTTGGTCATCATCCAACTGATCATCAGGCGTATCAACCAATGGGAACTTAGGTGGTTCGTCCGCTGCATCATCACCGATATCTTGCTTTCTAGCTCTTTGTAAAGCTTTCTCTAAGTTCGATAGATGCTTGTTAAATTCATCTTCATTAGAAAACCCTTCCTCTCTCAATGTTGACTGTGTGACTTTTTTGTTCAATGTCACTAATTTTTCCTTCAGCTTGCTATAGTAATCGAACTCCTGCTCTTTTTGAATGAGTTTTTCTAGTCTTTTCTGCTGAGCTTGTTCTTGAAGTCTTCTTCCGCTCTCCCTTCTTTTCTCGGCCAATCGGGCCAATTCCTCTTCTGTTTTCTGTTGTTGTACTACTTCAGTGAATGGAGCTTCGACTGTGATATCAGTTTTCTCGAGAACATCCAGCGATAGCGCACTTTCTAGTTCTTTCTCATAATTTTTGGATACATAACAAAAATCTTTGACCAAATTATCCACTTGATAACTCGAGATCTTTGTAGGGAAGTAAGGATACTTGAGTTGCAGTAACGAGCTCAAGAAATTTGAGGACGCACGTCCACCCCAATTTATTCTCTTGGCTTCAGTCATAAGACCTTTGCCTTTGATCACAGGAATTATGTGTGTAGATTCATTCCCAGTACTGATAACGAGCCCATTTTTTCCATTATTATAATGATAAGAAAACAAACTGTCAATCCCAACGGCGACTTTATTCACGTTATAAGTCTCATATAATAGTTCGTAAAATCCCCTTCTCTGAAGCAATGGTGCTGCTGGTTTTTCTGTGAGTATCACGGGATTATCAACAGACCCTTGTGATGATACTCCAAGGTGGTTGAAAGAGTAATCAAATATCTGCTCGATGTAATCCCAGTTCGTAATCAAAGGCCCATCGTATGGCGAACGGGCCTGTGTTTTGATAGATGGGTCCAAGAAAACATCATTCCCGATGAAAGTTAGCGTTTTGTTCGTCTTTCTCTCCCTATACTTGGATATCAGCGTTGGGAATACATGCGATGGATCACTGGCGGTCGTCAGGCCTATTCTGACGGACGCTGAACCAAAGTCAATACCAATTGGAACACCAGCCTGGTAATCTCTGCTGAAAGGCTCTGACTTGGTGCTTTCTTCGTGATCACGTAGTGGATAGATCTTCCGTGGTGGAAGCTGGTCATCTCTCGGAGTGACAGACATCTTGAGTCCCTTTTATGAGCACCGCTTCCTGCTTCCTTTGTCGTGCTGTTGTCTCTCTTTACCCAGCTACTTATTGAGAGTAGGTATATACCTGATCCGGGTAACTTGATCATATAGTTTATATGGGAGGCCCCTAAAATTCAAGGCAGAATCCACCGAGCAGACCAGTACTAAAGAAGCTTGATAGCAGCAGTATTTAAAGAGCTCCAAAGAGAAGAGTATAACATGACAGATTCCAAACATGACAAGTTCGCAGAGCTTTTTGACCGGTAAGTTTTTGCCTTCAATTGCGTTACATTATTCAAACTGAATTTACTAACAGCGTTGTAGTCTCGAAAAGGCGACAAATGCTCTCGAAAGCATTGTGAACAACCACGATATTCCATCGTCCTCTATTGGAGCAGGGAAAGAAGCGTTGGTACCTACTGCAGTTTCTGAGCTGGATATATCCGCTGTTCGTTCGGAGTCTTCCTCGCCATCTGTCAAGGCTTTCAGAGATTTCATCGAGCTGTACATCGACCCATTTGTATCATTATCCAAGGAAATTAACTCAATTGTTGGGGAGGAAGCTTCAAACTTTGCTAAAGCTTTCCGATTCCAGGAATACTTAATTGAAGCTGCCTCGAAATCTAAAAAGCCAGATTTCACTAACCCAGCCAGCGTTGCTCTCTTGAAGCCTTTGCAAGACGATGTTGCTAAAATCACCGAATTCAAGGATGATAACAGAAGATCCGAGTTCTTTTCGCACCTGAATGCAATCTCGGAAGGAACTGGTGTTTTGAGTTGGTTTTTAACAGAAACACCTGTTTCATTCATTCCAGATATCAAAGATTCGGCTACATTCTGGACAAACAAAGTGTTGAAGGATTACAAAGAAAAAGACCCTAGACACGTTGAATGGGTCAAGCAATATTTAGGAATATTTGATGGACTGAAATTATACATCAAGCAATACCATACCACCGGTTTGACCTGGAAGCCATCCGGTGCAGAATTTGCAGACGTCTTGAAGAGTTTAGAGAAAAAATCTTCTAGTTCATCAGAGGCTATAACACCTGCTGGAGCAGCATCCTCCCCGGGCCCTCCACCTCCTCCACCTCCTCCACCAGCAGATCTATTTGAAGAGTCCAAGAGTGCAGGGTCTGCGCCAGCTGGAAGCATAAATGCCGTGTTCGGTGAGCTAAACCAGGGCGAAGGTATAACCAAAACTCTGAAAAAAGTTGACAAATCTCAGATGACGCATAAGAATCCAGAATTGCGTCAAGCTGCACCATTGGAGGTTTCGAGAAAGAAATCTCCTCCTCTCAAACCTAAAAAGCCATCAAACTTATCCCTAAAGCCTAAACCAGAACCAGTTATTGAACTTCAAGACTCCAAGTGGGTTATCAAAAATGTTGAAGATAGACATGATATTATCATATCTGGTGAAATCTCCCAATCCGTTGCTATTGCTAACGTCAAGAACTCTACAATCCAAATTAAAGGTAAATTGAATGCTGTTTCTGTTAATGAAACTACAAAATTAGCGTTAGTTGTTGAGCAACTAGTTTCTGGTATTGATATTTTAAAATCGAAGAAGTTTGGTGTTCAAATCTTGGAAAAAGTCCCACAGATTACTATCGATCAAAGTGATGAAGGTCAAATTTACTTAAGTAAGACTTCTTTGGAAACCGAAGTCTACACCACGACTACGACATCACTTAATATAAATGTTCCGGACCCAAAACAGGAGGGTGATTTCAAAGAAGTTGCAGTTCCTGAACAGTTTAAGCACACTTTCAATAGCGAGAGTAAAATGGTTAGCAGTGTTGTCGAACATGCTGGCTAGTTAGTGACATGAATTACAAGACAAATCATCTGTTTTATCGATATTATATACACTGATTGTAGATTATGTATGAGATTTAAACTATTCATTCAGCATCTCTATTTCTCTTGAGGACGTTTTCTAGTTCTCTCAACATAGAACATATATGCACGTTCGTGGACTGGTAAACCAAACGGTGAGATAACCTCAGATTTACCAGGCAATGCAACTGGATCTCTCATATAAACCGCATGACACGTCTCGAATGAGATTTCGATATGTGATGGCAAAATCGCAAATGGAGCGAGGAATGGTCTAACCTTCCATGGTGTAAAATAAGGCTTGTCAGGTTTGTTCAAACCGTATAATCCCTTTTGCCATGGTAGATCTACTTTTGCAGATTTCGGATCCTCCAAAGCTTTCTCAGAATCCAGTTTTTCATGTGACTTCAAAGATTTAACCCAATTAGGATCATATCCGTCATTCTTTTCACTCGAAACGTCTCCTGATTCTTTCTTTATTTTGTATTCTATTCTGATGTCTTCGAGAAGTGCATTTCTTAGAGCAGCTAACTTCTGTCTCACATCACTATGATGCTTTTTATCACTTTCTGACTTTTTCTGATCATTGCTTTCTTTGAAGTATTGCTCACTCACTGCGCGTAATTCTTCAGAAGTTTTCGTCTTCAAGTCTTCGCACGTATAGTTTTTGAAGCTTGTGAAAGCTTTGAACAGATTGAGTGCTTTCTCAGCAGTTTCATCTTTATAAATGGCAGCAAATGTCTCTGATTTTGGATCTTCTTGCTTCAATCCAAGACTTAAAACATCTACCAAAACTTTCTCTTTGGTTTCGGCATTCTGTTTTGCTAACATTTCATTATCTGTCTGAAGCTCACTTTCTAGTTTCTCTTTTCTGCTATTTTCCTTTTCTGACTTAGAACGTCTAGCTTTTTCGCTTTTTTGTTTTTCATGATCCTGAAGCCATACTTCTCTTGGGTTCTCTTTTGCTCTTTTCACATATTTATTCCATCTCAATATCTGTACGTTGTCAATCTTTATGGCTTCTTTGACGCTTGGCTTTGTAGCGCCCAACGCAGTTAATACTTTGTCTGGGCTGACGTGGAAAATATCACCCGGTTTAAGCTCGTATCCTGGCTGTTTGATCTTGATATCGTTTACCCAAACGTCCCCTGATAAAATGAATTGGCGAGCTTGTCTAGCAGAGGATGCAAACATAGCACGAAAAAGTGCAAAGTCAAGCCGTCTTTCCAAGACAGCATATGTTTGTAATGGGATTGGAGTATGACGAGTCTCACCACGCAAAGAACGATCCAAATGTGCAACAGATTCTAAATCTTGAGAGAACGTAGCTTTCCATCTCCCTTCAGTCAAATATTCACCATGGTATGCTCTAGTTTCTTGCTTTGCAGTCCATTTCTGTTGGTATAAGTTTTTACCTTGGAAAAATACGTCACTTTTCTTGTATAGGTTGAATAGGTTGTACTTGTTCCAGGAGGCACGAACACGCTATTCCAAAATGTTAGTGTTTTTTCGTCAGACACAGAACTCATATCATGAGTAGTAACATACTCCTCTGTTCAAACTGTACAGATTCTTAGTTTTTCTGGGCATTGTCCATAAGTCTTCGAACCCAACTAGCGTCGTTCCTCCCTTCGTTCTCGACTCAAAATTTTTCACTTTTGATGATGAAAAAACATCAAAACACCAATAACGACAATGCTGATGAATAGTGACTACGGTACTATACTACTGTTTAAACATTCTAGTCATTGAAGAGATCCTGGTTCAAAGACACTGTGTGTGCTGGATGAGGGATTGGACAACTGAAGAAGAGATTGCGCTTCTACGAGCTATATGCTCGTACAAGCCTGCGGGTATGGACTACTTCTCACCAGTTTTAATATCTAGAACTAATATTATGATTTTAGGACAGAAGAAGCATTTCCACATGTTGTCGATCTTCAACACCCTAAATGCCCCAGAAGCCAAAGGTGGCAGTAATGAAATCACAATAGATGATATTTGGGAGAAACTTGACACCTTGTACGATTTGAAAGGGCTTGATGAACTAGAGGATGCCTTGGATGACACTGATGACGAGGAGCAACCAGTCAAGAATTTCGAGCTTCCTTGGGTTCAATTTGGGGATTTGATGATAGAGAAAGCAAAGGATCAAAGCACAAGAACTAGCAGCCCAGAATCATCTGCAAATGAAGAAGATAGTGCGAACAAATCAGTAGCCAAAGAAGAGACACCAGAGAAAGATAACGAGGAAGAAACTTCAGCTACAAAAACTGAGAAGGGAGATCATCGGGAACAACAAGATGAAGAAGAGACACAAGAAACACACAATCAGGAAGAACAGCAGGTTCAAAAAGTAGAGCAGGCCAACGAAGACAAAGAGGCCCAGGAGGAAGAACAGTTCCAGGAAGAAGAGCAAGCTCAGGAGGAAGAGCAGGGTCAGGAGGAGGATCAGGATCAGGAGGAAGAACAAGCTCAAAAAGAGGAACAGGTTCAGGAAGAGGAAGAAAAACAAACACAAGAACAGGTTCATGAAGAGGAAGAAAAACAAACACAAGAACAGCAGCAGGAAAATCAAGAAAAATTAAGGCAAGAGCAATACGACCAAGAACAGCGTGAAGATCGAGGAGACCAACAAGGCGAGGAATATCAGGAAGAAAGTGCAACTGAGAAATCTGATAGTAAACAAGGAGATGAAGACTCTGCCTCCGATGAGGAAGAGGAGGGACAATCTGCAGAAGGCTCTATAAGGCACGGAGATGATGCTGATGATGATCAAAGCGTCACTGAGAAATCAGAAGGTGAAGAGGAAACATCAGTTACTAGAACCAGGATGAGAACCAGAAACAAGCCTAAGGACGAAACAAAGCCGAGAAACCAAACCAGTAGTCCACCAGGGACAAGAAGACGCACAAGGGCTAGCGAAACCGAAAAGTCTGAAGTGAAAAGAACAAAGATAGCACAACCCACTAAAATGACTACTCGAACGAGGGCCAAGAGCCAGAGTCAACCAAGACGAAGTGCAAGAAGAAAGTAAAACACTGTTCCTACTGATAAGAGATTTATATAAAGCTGTATATTAACGATAAAAATCGTGATTGAAAACATCAGATCACGTCACTTTATCAGCAAGCTTGCAACCTTAGTTGATTTTCAACAACTCAACGTCAAAGATCAAAGTCGCGTTTGGAGGAATCAAGCCTGGGAATCCACGCTCGCCGTATGCCTTTTTACCAGGAATAGTCAAGACAGCCTTTTCACCCAAGGACAATTGAGGAATACCTTCATCCCATCCCTTGATAACTTGTCCAACACCAATGTGTGTCTGGAAAGGTTTACCTCTGTCTCTAGAGGAGTCAAACTTTTTACCGTTCTCTAAAGTTCCAGTGTAGTGGATGGTGACTAAGTCGCCAACTTTTGGAAAGGTTTTACCATCACCTGGGGAGGTTCTCTCGATTTTGAGGTCGGACATTCTTAAAACTGAAGATGAAAAAAGTCTTGATGAGGTAGTCACGAAACTTTGAGACACGTTTTTTCTTGCAATTGCAAACATCTATAGCCTGTGGTCCTTTGCCTCCAGCTCTTTGTTGAGTAACGCTTGCGAAATTGATGGTGACTGTTGCCCGGAAATCAATATTTCTTTAATAGTATAATTTCCTATTTTGTAATATTGTTTTAATTTTGCCCTTGATACTTTTAACTTTACTTACAGCATTAGTGCTCCTCAACTACTGCATCTCAAGCAGCGCAAACACCAGATGGAATCGTACCCCACAGATTACATTCTACACATTCCTCCCTTAGTGATTATACAGGGCCTGGGTGACTCTGTAGAGGAAATTTCTACGAGCGGCAATGCCAAAGAGAAGGAATCATTGGAGAGTAATGCTCTTCTCGAGGATACAGAACCACTGTTCAGGAAACAGAATACTCTTTCGGATATACCTTTTATATCAGATGTGTTGAAAGTATGGGGGAAATATCATGTTGATGAGTTGATATGGGACAGCTGTTCCATGAAATCACAAATATCTGCTTATCCATATCGTTACAAATTCAGATTTGTTGATAATGGCTATGCCTTACCAAAGCTGAAAGAGAAGACAACTATTTCTATATTGTCCCCACAAAACTCAGGCTCAACGTTATATCCAGAAGGTATTTTCACGATAAGTTGGTTACAGAAATACAAATCAATTGTTCCATCTTCATTCATATCTTTTTACGAACTGGATGGTGCATTGACTGAGCCAGAAGAGATCGAGAAAGTAGATCAAGAACTGGCCTTCGAGATTAATAAGCTAAGAACTCAATTGCTAAGTAGAGGTATCAAACTCTTGGCTCTGATTGTTTGCTCAAGATCTAATGTCTTGAACCCTGAACTAGATGAGAGGGTTCAGAACATTCGAAAGCAAACAGGTCTTAATAGCCGAAACGGGCTGCTATTCTTGTCCTCATCGACTCCTAAGGCAGTGAATGATTTCGCACAGGATGTAATGCAGATGGTGAAGTCGTTGACGTTGGAGTTTTATTCGAACACTGAGAAAAAACTTCGCAAAAAGAGAATAAAGACATTGGGCTCAATAGAAAATAACGCCTTGCTGAGAAATCGTATTGAAGCAAGGTATGCTTTGAAACTAGGATTTATCAATGAATTCAAACAACAGTATGAGTATTCTATAAGAAGTTTTGAGACCGCTTATGAAAATTTGATAGACATATTCGATACGTTGCCCGTGAGTGATTCCAATTGGGACCAGTTCAGGCTCTTGTTGGACGTCACTTTATTTCACATAATCAAGCTTAATTTGTATCTAGAGCTAGTGAACGTTTCATATAAAAAGTTTGATGTTCATATTCAAAGCGTCATTTACTTCCTGAAACAGAAAAACATCTCGCCCAAGTCTTATTGCATCTGCAATTGGCTTTATATACAATTCAAGTGGCTTGCTCAACTGTCTGATCTTGCTCCTTTATCACTGGTTCCTTCTAGCGTGCCTTTTGTCCCGGATGAACATGATAGTTTATCTCCTTTAGTTTTACCTCATTCTGGATATTTGTACCTTCAGGCACTTCATTTATTGAAAAGAAGGGAAAAGGCTAAGGGTGCTGCTCAAGATGATAGTACGGATACATACTTATTGGCTGGTGGGATTGAGACTAACAAAAATGACGAAATTTTAAATCTCTTGAATTTTTCAAAATTAGCTTTCCAAAAGCAAGATAATAATCTGTTCGAGAGAAGTATCGCGTCTGTCAATTATCAAATTGCCGAGGAATATTTCAATGTGGGCAATTTTGAAAAAGCTTTCAAGTTCTATGAACAATGCATGGAGGTCATTAAAGATGATAATTGGAATTATCTCTCCAAAATTATTTTTTTCAAGCTTCTCGTATGCTGTTCCAAGTTAAAAAGGCATTATGCGTTCACGATGAATTTGATAGAGCTAAGCTTACTTCCTGCCAAAGAAATTGATGATGAATTGAAAAAATATATCAAAAAACTTTGTGTTAACAGCTTCCATTCTGAAGATCCAACATCCGATATCGATAAGGGGATATTAGCCATCAATCTCTCAACGGATGATAGTTTTGACATATTTCAATCAGAAGTTTTATTCAAATATCCAAAAACAAATTTGACTGAATCCTCACACTTTCAAATTAAACTAAAGTCATTATTCAATGATCTTCTGGATGAAATCATCATTGAAGAATTATCTATTTCTTTTGAAGGGTCTCTACCTTCGATTCTGCTTAAGCATAACTCAAACGCGTCTTTGGAGGTGAAAGATTTGAGTCATCATTCAGAAAAAGGATGTCTCATCGGTGAAACCGACTTAAGTTTTAGAGTATCTAAAGAGAAATACTTGCATTTGGCTATACCGACAAAAACTATCGGGATCAGTAAATGCACTTCAATTTCTGCTAATCTCAAGTATCAAAATATGTTTCAGATTAGATTCAATATACCAATAAAAATGAGCAAGCTCAATAGATACCATATCTGGAAGGATGAAAATGGGATAGAAAAAGTCATTGGGAGCAACGATCCATCTTTAACGGAAGTAATTCCAAGAGTTCCCGATATCAAAGTTAATATAGAAAGTATTGACAAATTTGCCATACCCGGTGAGCATTTCAGATTAAAGGTGAAGATCAAAAATTCCGATCATGAGCCTATTGATCTGACGCTGGGTTCAGAGGTTATTTGCTCCAATGAAAAGGTGTCTTCTAACTGGGACCAAACGAACTCTGGTGAACTAGTTTTGGAGAATTTGGAGAAGGAAAAAAATTTGTTAGAACAATTACAATTCGAAGTTCCTGCTTTGGCTAAAGATGATGATTTGATCTCAATTAAATTGGACATCACCTACTATGTTGGTGGTGACCACGATGTTCCGATAAGAGACGCATTGAATGTTGAAGTGCCAGTTCTTGACCCTTTCAAAGTTTCAATTTCTTTTTTTCCCAGAATACGAAAGGACAACCTACCTGCTGCGTTTGTGATGAGACCTGATGAAGATCCATTGATCAGCCCCTTAAGGTTTTGGCTAACGAAGACAAATATTGTGAATAAATTTAATTCCGAGATTGAAGTCATTGATGACTATGTTTCATTCACCACTGCAAATCAGCATATGATCTGTAAAGAGATAAAATATCTAACCAATACCATAACTCAAGGCAACGTGACCCAAACTGATCATTATATTGAAACCACCATTGATGATGATCGTATTTACCGAAACATGTTGATTGAAGCCGTTCTCTATGTGAGGTGGAAAAGACCCAATTCTCATCTGGTGCATGAATATCAGAATTCTCCTTGGTCATTAAGTTTACCACTTTTAGATCCAAGAGTTCTCTTAGATGTGAAATTTAATGATGACAATAATGACTTGAAACTGATATACATGATTGAAAATCCGACATCAAGAATTTTCAGCTTTTCATACAGCATAACTGAGAATCAGAATTTCCAGATTACAGGCACAAAAGCCCAGAATATCACAGTACTTCCATGTACAAGTCAAAAGATAATATTCCATGCTATACCGTTAGCGGCAGGCTGGCTTGGACTACCACAGTTGAAAGTTTATGACTTACAATACAAAGTTAACTTACCAACACTACTCGTTACCGTTGATGCCCAGACTAATAAGCATGAGATATATGTCAACATCCCACAGTGGTAGGCATGTTTTCTCTTTTAGTTCACTACCGACATTCCTTTGTACTTGGACTCCACCTCATTGGCCGTAATAATGGATAAGTAACATGAGCAGATACATCAATGGTGACAGCAAACATATGGGCATGAGGAGGATTATTTACTGATGATGATGAAGAGTTTAGTTTTTTAATCTTCATAATGTAAAAGCTGAATCTCGGTTGCTGTTATAGGTAACTGTTTTAGCGTTTCTGGCGTTTTTTCAACCTAGAAGATGGTGAAGGCTTGACCGTGATTAAACTGGTGTTATCCTATAGTTAGTCTATAGCTGTGAGGGAAAGTGTCATTTTCGAATTTTGGACTCGCGACTTTTTTACACTGCTGTTTTCTCCCCAAACGAAAGGAAAGATTTACTCCATCATGTTGTTAACAATACTAGCATGATCATAATCTGTGCATAAACTATGAGATGGCTGACTAACAGTCTATTGATATTCTATGTATTATGGGGTACTGGGATGTAATTAGTTCTCAATGATTAGACGTTATAATGAACGACGAGTGGATCCAGTAGCTGATCTACAGTATGATCATAATGTAACCTAATGTGATGTAGTATTATTTTATGCAAAAAAGTTGCGAAATGTTCTTTCGGATATATCATCAAAAAGATTCATTTCCTCTCATTGTTGAGGTCCCTTCGTATATTCATTTTGTTGAGTGTATACAGTTTTCACACTCACGGAAGTATAGTTGCAGTCTGATCGGACGAGGTAGCGCAATCTAGAGCACCAAGGTTATCCACAGCTTTAGTTACAGGGAGAAAGACCAGGGCCGCCTTCCAGGAGAACGTTTTCAATGTTCCTGATCGTTTTGATGTTAGATCTGACGAAACACTGCTCAGTGAAGGCAGCATGGTGAGGGCTGATAACCACATCCCACCTTTTCAAGAGCCTCTTATCAATATTAGGTTCGTTTTGAAAAACATCTAAACCCACCGAGTTCAAGGTTCCATCATCCAGTGCCTTTATTAAGACGTCTTCGTCTATAGCAGATCCTCTGCCTATGTTCACAATACGAGATCCTTTCTTGAAGAGTTTGATAGTGTCCTTGTTGATTAAATTGACCGTCTCTGGAGTATGAGGAACAGCCAACACGAGGAGATCGACTTCCGGAATCAAGTCTTCCACTGATGGATAGTACTCTGCATCGAATGTCAACTTATCTACCTGCTCTTCTGTGAGCGGGGTTCTCTTGGTGTACTTTATCTTAAGACCAATTGCTGAGAGTCTTTTGGCAATTTCTTTTCCGATAGATCCCAGGCCCACCAACCCAGCAATTTTCCCATTAGGTGACTCCAGAGTTTTATTGCCGATGACTAAATCTCTCGAGAAATTGAACTCTTCATCCCCACCTCTTGGAATTGGTTCTCCTGTTTTAGGATCAAAATAATGGCTTCCCAGTACGGCTGCTCTTACCTCTCTGATATGACCATTCTTTCTAATGGCATGCTGCATATACGAGTTGAACTTGAAGATATCAAGTGTCAGCCAGAGCGCAGTATCGGCAACCTCACCTGCAGATTCATCCCCAATATTGGCTAATATGATTCCCTTCTCACGTAGTTTTGCACCATCGAACATGTTGTAACCAACCCAAGTGAAAGCAATAACTTTCAAGCTTGGAGGGAAATAGTCAATGTAATCGTTGAAATTCCCCAAGGAAAATACACCACCAGTAGCCCATATAGCTGAGATATCATTCAAAGTAGATTTCAGATCTTCGATGAAGCTATCCTTAGACTCCAGCTTATACTTTATAACGTCGAAATCCTGCTCAAACTTTTTGAATTCGTCAATGTGATCCGCTAAATCAGTGTGTCCTATTCCTACTGGTACAAGGACTTTTAGTTTCGTCATTTCTCAAGGTTAAAGATCTTTCTTTCCCTGCTGTAGTCTGCCCCAACGTAAAAGCTTCTGAATGGATACCAAGTAGTGGAATTTTATCGATGATCTAAATCGAAGTGGGGACAACTTTTTTTGCAGACTTGAGCGCCAAATTATAGATAGCAGAGTAACTATTTTGCTGACGCCTTCAGACTTGAGTGCTTGACAGCCCTTACTTATCCTCCAGGGTCCCAAATCTCGACGCCAATATTTTCAAAGCTATGGCGCTTTTGACACTAAAAATAATCTGTACAAATTCGGAGATATATCCACTTCTGGTAACTAAATCGGTAATCGCTGGTTGTAAAAGGATATATGCGGCTATGCTACATAATATACCAAAAATTCATCTAACTTTTGATCTCTAATTCTCTGTCTCTCCCAGTCTCTCTCTCTGTTTCCAATGCAAATAAAATAATAAATATATACTTTTAGGCTTTCTCAGTCAGTTCTTGTCATTGAAATAGTCATCAGAACCACTCTCAGGGTTCACTGGTGCTCCTCTACGTTTGCTCCAGTTGCTGTAGTCGATATGGTTTACCTGGTTTTCGAGATTACCATTCAGTGCTCCTCTGAAGGCCTCAATTGAACCTCTATCGATTTTCGATTGGCCATTTTTAACCTCAAAGTGTGCAAGATGAAGCGATCTCTCAACTTCTGGCTCCTTAATATCAGCCCCATAGTAATCCATCAGGAGCTTATCCTTCGAGATGGTGGCTTTCATGTAACCTCTCCAGTAACCATCGTTCCATAGCAGATTATTTTCCGCAACCAACTCTCTCGACATGTTGAAGGACTCGAGTTCATCGAAGTGCTTTGGGAAAGTGGTTGGTGAGCTTACTGCACTTGTGGTGAACTCCACAACAACAGTTCCTTCACCAGTTCCAATATTGTAAGTATCGCCGGGCAAGCTTAACTCGCTCGCAATTGCAATATGGAAATCGCCGCTGAAAATCACAGAGTTTTTCAAATCGTTCTCCTTGATAAAACTTAGCATTCTGTTCCGGTTGGCAATATACCCATCCCAAGCATCTTGGTTGAATTCCTCAAAAGGGAACCCCAAGCCTCCTGTTTCTGATAACGTAAAATCAATATCTCTAACAACACATTGACTGGCTATAAAGTTCCATATGGTATCGTTCTCGGCGAGCCTTCTTTCAAGCCACTTCTCCTGGTCATATCCCAGCATTGTACGGTCTTCAAACTCAACCAGGTTCTTGATAAGCTCTTGATTGTCATAATAATCAGTGAGGTCTCGGGAGTAATGTCTTGTGTCCAACATGTTAATTTTAAACAAATCTCCAAATTTGAAACTTCTCCAAATTTTTGTGATTTCTCGCTGTGGTCTAATAGGCAACCATTCAAAATACGCTTGCGTTGCCTCGTCGCGTCTTTTCAAGAAATCATATCCTCTTGTCTGTACTGATCCACGTAGCCAAGAGTTATCTGCTACTTCATGATCATCCCAAACTATTATCCAGGGAAATTTGGCATGCGACAATTGCAAATCCTGATCAAGTCTGTATGATCCATATCGTGTCCGATAATCATCTAAGGTAAAGCATTCATTTTCAGGCACATGGTCCCTCCCAATAGCAGTACCATTAGTATAGACGCCATTAGCAAACTCATAGATATAGTCACCAAGATGAATAACATAATCAACGGAATCCTGAATGGCTGGGAACCTGTAGGCGTGATAAAAGCCACCAGCATAGTTGGCACACGAATATATAGCTAAACTCAGTTCGTCAACTTGGTTATCATGGGGCAAAGTTCTTGTACGGCCTATAGTACTGGCTGAGCTGGAATTTTTTGGGTTTTGGAATTGATAGTAGTAAGTTGTATTGGGCTCAAGGTTTGTGATATCAACTTTCACAGTGTAATCAATCAATCCATTGGTGAACACAGTTCCTTTATGAATCACATCCATCAATTCCTCATCACGCGACACTTTAAAGTCAAGCTTGATCAAGGACTGAGGATCTTCAAGGTTGAGAGGTGAGATTCTCGTCCAAAGTATGACGGCATCCTTTAATGGATCACCAGATGCAACACCATGTAGAAACTCGTACTCTGGTGTCCCTCTATATTCAGTGAATGATTCGATGCTCACGTTGTGGTTCCAATTATCTTCTGGCAGTGTAATGATGCTTCTAGTTAGCAGATCAAAGTTTAGGTTGAGCGTTTCAGGATCGGCATTAAACTTATGGTATCTGACACCAAATATAAGCGCTGCTAAAAGAGTGATGAAAGATGTGAGAAGTAACATGCTGTCTGCTAAAGACCTCTGTACGCTCAGCACTTGTAAATCGCAATGATTATCGGGGAACGAGTTGAGGTTGCCGAAATCTCAAACCTCCCAAAACGTGTCTGGTGAGTTCTTTTTAAAGGTTGTAGTTGTAATTCATAAGACCATAATGCGCATATTTCAAACGTTCTGTTATCAAATCAGATTTTTTCAATCCTGACTACTCGCATCCTGCAGAATCGCACTTATCTCCATTTGGAGAAATAAGGCCAACGTCCCAGATCAACAGAGCACGTTTTACAATAAAGAGTTCTCGTTTCTGCGCCTATTGTCCAAGAAGCACAGACTTTCGATTCTCCCCAATGTGTCCCACTGAAAAGAAAAACGAAGATCCCTTTCTGGTGCTCCTGAAATCAGCTGAAGCGTTTCCCCATTCGGTCTACTCAGGTTTCATTGAAACAGGTGTAACCTCTATTTGCCCACTACAACCAATTCCCCTGGGGGAGATGCACGTTTTCGACTCTGTTTCTCTTTGAAAAAAGGATGATTTGGTTCTTGCACTTTTTGTGCGTTCTGATGCATAATATCGCGTCTATGATTTGGAACGATTCAACAAGCTGGTTGTTTAATGTGGGTTCGTGGTTTGGAGGTGCGGTGAGCCTTGAATTTTGGTAAGCAGCCTTTGCTTGGCTACATTTAGGTTTTGATATCACATTTGTTATAGTAGTGGATATGCTATATTTGAAAGTGCTTCTCTCCTATGATGGCCGAAGCCTTCTTCGTTCCATCAAGTCTTCAATTTGAAAAAGTTTTAGTACAGAGCTTTTAGAGTATGGAAAGAACGATCCACAGGTCACAGATACATGCATGTAGTCTACTATTACGATTGTGTTTTTTTACTATATGGATCCCGTTTAACGAACCGATACATTTACTAGCAATTGCAGTTCAGCCTCGACCTCCGCAGGTTTTTGAAATTAAGGAAGTGAGAAAAGAGAATCAAAAAAACAGGTACATTGCGAAAAGTCCATATATATTGGGGAGAAAAATGCTCTTACTGTCAATTGCAGTTTCAGTATTCGGTAAACTTTCAGCGCTCCAATGTCATCTCCAAAGTCCTCTGAGCTCGAAGAAGACTGTGAGATTAAGTCGACGGAGCTGGACATCAGCAAGCGGATAGTAACTAATTTAATAAGCGATTCCGACTTGAGCAATTCCTCAGCTTTAGACCAAGAACAGGGTGATGAGAAAAAGCTCAACAAGAATTTTATCAACACTTACTCTGGTATCTTAACTAGTGGGTCAGCCTTCTTATCAGACGGGTATCAGCAGGGTGTTATGACGATGGCCAACGTTATTCTGGCTAAAGCTTTCAAGGAGTATGGGACAGAATATAAGACAATGGTTTCTAATTCAATCCTTGTTGCTAACATCATAGGCCAGATCACTTTTGGGTTCATCTCCGATCGTGTTGGCAGAAGACAAGCATTCGTTTTCACAACGATATTCATCATTGTCGGTGCTATTATTTGTGCATGTGCAAAAGGGTCTACCGAGAAGCGACTCTTTTGGATGCTGATCATCGGAAGAGGTATTTTGGGTTTCGGTGTTGGAGGGGAATATCCATGTTCTGGTACATCTGCAATGGAATCTGCAAACGAGAAATTAACAGTCAAAAATAGAGCTGGCCCCTTCATCTTATCTACAAATTTCTTTGTAGCGATGGGTGTTCCAATTTCCACTATAGTGTTTCTGATCGTGCTCGCAATTTGGGGAACCGATCATATAAATGGTGTCTGGAGAACACAATTTGCTATTGGTGCCATCATCCCATTGAGTATTTTCTATTTCCGCTGGAAACTTGAGCATGCCAAGTCATACAAGACGAATGCAATGAAACTCAAAGTACCTTACAGATTGGTTATGAAGAAGTATGGGAAAGATTTTATCGTGACCGCAATGATGTGGTTTCTCATGGACTTCATTCTCTATCCGAATAATATCTTTTCAACATCCATTTTGGCCGTTGCAATTCCAAATGCCTCATTAAGAAGAACTGGTGAGTGGCAGTTATTTCTTTCTTCATTCTCGGTATTTGGTGTTTTCCTTGGTATATTGGCTCTAAAGTTTTTCACCAGAAGACAAGTCACGACATTCGGATTTGCCAGTTACGGTGTTGTAAGTTTCATTGTTGGTGGTGCTTTCTTGAAATTCACAGAAATTCCTGCACTATTGATCATCTTCTATGCTATTTTGAACATGTTGATCAACCTTGGGCCAGCAAATACGCAGTCAATCTTTAGCTCTGAGACTTTCCCAACCGCAATCAGAGGAACCATGTATGGTATTTCAGCTGCCGTTGGGAAGGCAGGTGCTGCTATTGGGACTGAGGTCTTCACTCCAATCCAAGCACATGCAGGGAAAAGGTACACCTTCTTCGTCTCGGGAGGAGTAGCTATCGCTGGTGCTTTGCTCACTTGGTGGGGCGCACCAGATTATGGTGACCGTAAGTTGGAGTTCCTTGACGATGAGTTCAATGAATTCCTGAGAGAAAACGGCTGGACAGGTAGCATTGGTGAAGAAGAATATAAAAAGGAGCTCTCTTAGTCCATGAAAAAATAGCTTGTCTTTTCAATGGAGTGCGTTTTATGTAGTCAATGTGTAGAGGTTTTAAAGTATTCAGATCAAGTTGTTTTTTCAGGCGATCAAAAAAATAATGTTATGATATTTACTAGTAAAACGTAGCAGATACGGCTATGGTTATCAGACAAGCACGCCAAACGAACATATTTGAGCCTCATAGTGAATACTCCAAGATTTCAGAACGATATGCGAAAGTTGATCTGATAGTGTTTTTGTCCCTTTTCGCGTAGCTGCTCTCATAGTACTGTTCCTCGAAGGCCACAGAATTACTCTGTTCAAATAGGTCAAAGAACCGTCGTAATGTGGATTTCTATATAAGCGAAGAGGTATAGCCTTCTTTTTCCACAGGTTGTACACAAATGGTTATCACATATCAATGACACAGCTAAAGAAGCAGAAGGTTAAGAAGCAGCTAATTCTCTCAGTAGCCACTAGAGGAGGTGCAGGAAATTGGAGAGATCCCAAGGATGAGTCTAGATATTTGTCGAGAGACCTCGATGAATGGATCAAGCTGGCACAGCTGGCAGAGCGCGGGAAGCTTCATTCGATATTTTTTGTCGACCATCTGAGTTGGTTCGATGTATACGGTGGTGATCATTCAGCTGCTGCTAGAACTGGTACCAACGCTGCTAGGGTTTCGCCTACAGAGATTGTAACTGCTTTGAGCATTGTGACTAAGAATGTAGGGTTTGGTATGACGATCAGCACTGCAAGTGAACACCCCTATCATTTTGCTAGAAGATTGGCGACGTTGGACCATCTAACGAAGGGCAGAATTGGTTGGAATATAGTGACTTCCTATATTCCTAGCGTTGGTACCAACTTGCTCAATGGTGGGCCCTTGCCCGAGCATAACGAGAGATACGACAGAGCTCAAGAGTATGTTGATGCTACATATGAGTTATTGCTCAGTTCTTGGAGAGACGATGCAATAGTTTATGACAAGGAAAGCGGAGTTTTTGCTGACCCGGCAGCCATCAGAAAGATCAACCATAAGGGGAAATATTTCAACATTCCAGGACCTGCAATTACTGAACCGAGTATTCAGAGATTCCCACTGATCATCCAGGCTGGGAGTTCTCCAAGGGGAAAGCTGTTTGCAGCTGAAAATGCGGAGTTGGTGTATGTTGGAATAGAGGACCATGAGAAGACGCGTATCTTAGTTGATGAAATCAGGACTCTTGCTAGGGAGAAGTTTGGAAGAAGTCCTGAATCGATTAAGTTTATTGCACCTATCAACGCGTTTGTCGCAAAGACACACGAGGAGGCTATTTTTAAGCAAGAGGCATATAAAAAGCTACAAGACCCAGAGTACCCGCTGATCTATTTTGGTGGTACCTCAGGGATTGATGTGTCGAAATTGGAGTGGGATGAGCCTATTCCGATCAACAGTGAAAGTAATGGGATCAAGGGCAGTCTCGATAAAATCAAAGGTAGTAAAGGTGGTCTTAACAAAACCAAGAGACAGTTGGTCGACTCTCAGATAAACGAAAGAACGAAGTATGTAGGTACACCTTCTGAAGTTGCTGATTTAATAGAGAAGGCTATTGAAGAGACTGATATTGATGGATTCAACTTTCAAACGCTGAACACGTTTCCTCAAGAATTGGAGGACGTTGTTGATTTGCTGATTCCTGAACTACAGAAGAGAGGGTTGGCGCAAAGAGACTATGCAGTTGATGGCGGCACTTTAAGAGAAAACTTTTTCGGCATCAAAGGCCAAACCTTCGTTTCTAAAGACCACCCAGCTCATAATTTGAGATGGAATAAAGGTGTGTCTAAGGAAAATTTCGAGGAAGCTTTGGAAAAACATAAAAAGAAGCGAGGCGAAAGAAGAGCCGCTGCCGGTATACGTATTTGATACTAGTAAATATATGAGTGACAGATATCTGAGATTCTCAGTGTACATGACGCCAATATATATATTTATATATATAACCAGCCAATCTATGATCATCTTGTCTCACAGAAACCATATAAAGACGTAAAATAATTTGAAAAAAAAAAAAAAAAAAAATTGAAAAAAAAAGAGAATTCCGATGCGGGGAGTCGAACCCCGGTCTGCTCGGTGAAAGCGAACCGTGCTAGCCGTTACACTACATCGGAGTGTTCCATACCTTCTGCAAAGTACTGTTTGTGTAGCCCTTCGGGCCCAAGGAGACCATGATATATTATCCGGGTTACTTTTGAAAGCGTACTGCTGCTACTACTACTAATTTAAGTTAGTACTTTTGAACAATCGAGCTGCGATCGGGGCGGTTTCGAGAGAGCAGCCATTTCAGCGAGAGATGAGTTCGGTAGGAAACCGAGCATGCATGCTATGTGGGATTGTAGAGCCTTCAAGAGTTAGTTATAAACTATTCCACGTTCTGTTACGAGAATACTAATGCGTCTCTCTATTTTTTTTTTAGAGATTTCAAGATGAAGGCTGTCCTAACTGCGTTGAAGTTCTGGACGTTGGCTTGTCGACGACATCGCCAACTTTTGAAGGGCTGGTTGCTATTGGAGAGCCAGAGAAGTCATGGGTTGCTAAGTGGTTGAGAGTGAACAATTACATTCCAGGGATGTACGCTGTCAAGGTATATGGCAGACTGCCGCAAGAAATCGTCGAGACTTTACCGTATTACAGACCAAGAGACGGCTCTGCGACTGACTGATTCTGCAAGCCTGTATGACTACACGCATTTTTGAGAATGTGTGTACTGTTTCTGCGAAGTGACGATTCAAATGACGGGAAGAGAGAAGTGGTTTGGGATCAGTTTTGAGTTAACTACTGTGCCTGCTCCAATTCTCACTTACCAATTGTAAACTACTGCGTTTTTGTTAAAACTGTGATCCTTGTTTAAATTAATGGAAATTCTTTCACACTGGAGCTGTTCAAAAAATTCCAGAACTTATTCTCAAGTCCGATCCCTTGTAGTCGATTTTTGCAGTAGTCGATGGACTACTGATCGTTCTCAATATATCCTTCAAGAGAGGTTACGGACAGTACTATTTTTTTTTTCTCAAAAAATATCATCGTTAAAGGCTGAAAAGCTCAAGAAGTCTCAATAAGTGCAAAGAGGTCAGCCAATACGACAAAAACCATATAAGAAGTGCACTAACCCTATTTGGACAGTCTTGTGTCATAATCGACATTAGCATGATATCAGCACGCAGCCTTGGACGTTTTGTGGTGAGGAGAATCCCCATCAGCAAGCTGTCAACCAACAAAACCTTCAAAAGATCGTTTATATCTCCAGTAGAGATCGTTGATTCTTTAACGGCTGGCCTTCAAGCATTGCATGCAACCACTGGTACTCCCTGGTGGCTATTGATACCTGTCACCACAGTTGTATTCAGGACCGTATGGACTCTACCCTTTGCTGTACTACAAAGAAAACGGGCTCAAAAACAAGCGGAGTTACGTCCCATAGTCAATGCCACGGGGCCCATATTGAGGCTTAAGCTTGCGTCCAACGCTCAGCGGGCAAAGGATTCCAGAAAGCAGGATATTGCAACGGCTTCTGACCCGACATACAAGAAATTTTTACAATCAAATGATACAACCTTGAGTTACGAGCAGATACTCTTGCTGAGTGCTAAAGAGCAACGCAAAAGGCAGAAACAGCTCTTCAAAGACAATAACTGCCAGCTGTATAAGAACTTCATTCTACCCGTTTTCCAGATCCCGCTGTGGGTTGCTATGAGTTTTGCATTCCGTAGTTTGTGTGGGTGGACAGACACCGGTTCTAAACCTCTAGACCCGTCGTTGACGAATGAAGGCTTGTTCTGGATTCAAGACCTGTCAGCCGCTGATCCAAGTGGTGTCTTGCCCATCCTTCTAGGCTCATTTGCTATGTTCAACGTTGAATGGAATAACCGTACCATGGAGTTGCAGAATAACAGCAGTTCTAAGAAATCTTTGAGACCAACAGCTTTCGATTCGCTGATGAACATATCTAGACTTGGAGTGGTATTCTTGATGGCAGTGTCCACCCAGGCCCCTGCTGCACTGTCATTGTACTGGATCAGTTCTAACGCATTCTCTAGTGTTCAAAACGTGATTCTGGATTATTATCTCCCTCTCCGTTATTCGCCATATTCACGGTTTTCGCCAACGAAAGCTAGCAAGAACTCCAGCCCTCTGTTCACAAGAAACCTACAACCTTTGAAAAAGGCGATATGATATGACAGGACAATGCATTTGCAAATAGCTAGATAATCATATTGTACATAGATGAAGAAAAAAAAAAGATTGAACCTGAACATGAACATCAATTAACATTATAATATCGCAAACACCGCCAATGGAAATATAGACCTGTATAATAATAATGACTTCCCCCCTCACTCACTCCCCGCCAATTCTCACTTCTCTTTCACACCGGTATATGTCGATCAACTCCTTCATTTTTTCTGCTGGGCTTTTTGTTTCTTCAGTTTTTCCGCCTTCTCGATTTCTCTTCTGCTTCCTTTGAGAAGTTCTAGATGCCCCACCCTGGATGCAATCAGTTTCTCCGTCGACTCAGTGATCGACGATAGCTTCGTGAGTTTGTTCAACGACAACAATTTTGTGTTTTTAGGTTTGATGATTTTTGGCGCAGCCTTCTTCGGATTCTGTTGCTTCTTCGTCACCCTTGCCTTTGTCTTTGACTTCACTTTCAATGGTGCCTGTGCCATTTTATCTCTATCTATAGTCCTATACTTCCTCCTCTTCTTCTTCTTCTTCTTCTTCTTCTTCTTCTTCTTCTTCTTATCCTCCTCTATAGTAATTCTTTATACTAATTCTTTTGGCAAAAGCTCATCGCACCTAAAAAAAAAAAAATTGAATTCCGAGGTTTGACTTCAAATTCCGAGGACCAAACACACGTGACTATTTTTTTTTGTAAGTGACTCTGGACTCTTTTGATATTCTATTACAGAAGAATGTATAGTGAAGGGCATAACGAGAAGGACTAAATAAGCGAAGGAAGATTGAAAGGAACCGAAGATCTGAAGATAAGCACGTCAAGCCAAGATGTCTATGCTTGTACTCCCAGGATCTCAGGCGCTCTCCGCTTTCAGGGTTGCTACGCTCACGAGCGACATCAACACTGCGGTCAACTCCTCTGTTGTCACCTCAGTGCGCTCTGCATACATCCATTACGTTGCTCTCAAAGAAGGCTCTGATCTTGCCACGTCGAGCCATAAGAAGACGCTGCTTGACAGTCTGCTCACTTATGGAAGTCCATTAGAGGAGGGCGAAGCTCTTTCTAATGAGCTTGTTCGAATTGCAACCGCCCAGGAAACTATCAAGCCTGAGGAAGAGGACATCTACGTCATTAGAGTCCTTCCTCGACCAGGAACCATCTCCCCATGGTCCTCTAAGGCCACCAACATCTCGAGTGTATGTGGATTAGGAAATGACGTTGAAAGAGTCGAGAGAGGTCTGGCTCTTCTCGTGAAGGTACGCCGTGGGTTCCCGCTGGACAAATACATTGGCGATGGGGCGCCTCTAGCATCTGTTTTCGATCGAATGACCCAGGCGCTCTATGTTGATAGAAGCCCCGTACACGATGACTTGTTTGCCCACCACAAACCAAAACCTCTAATCGAAGTCGATTTAACCCAAAAGCCAAAGGAACAACTAGAATCTGCCAACAAAACACTGGGGTTGGCGCTAGACCAGGGTGAAATTGACTATCTTGTGAACGCCTTTGTCAATCAGATCGGTAGAAACCCAACTGATGTTGAGCTATTCATGTTTGCCCAAGTCAACTCCGAACATTGCCGTCACAAAATCTTCAACGCTGATTGGGAAATCGATGGTCAAAAGAAACCATTAAGCTTGTTCAAAATGATCAGAAACACCGAAGAGAGAAATCCGCAATTCACAGTCAGCGCGTACAGTGATAATGCTGCTGTTTTTGAAGGCCCAGACGCATATCTTTATACTCCAAATCCGAAGACAAAGGTTTGGACTTCCAAAAAGGAAAAAGTTTACACTCTAGTCAAAGTTGAGACACATAACCACCCTACTGCAGTTTCCCCATTTGCTGGAGCTGCTACTGGTTCAGGTGGTGAAATAAGAGATGAAGGTGCTGTCGGCAGAGGGTCCAAGTCGAAATGTGGATTGGCAGGATTTTCAGTCTCTGATCTCTTGATTCCATTTTTTGAACAACCATGGGAACTGCAGAATATTGGTAAACCTAACCATATTGCATCGCCGTTAGATATCATTATCGAGGCTCCAATTGGTTCTGCAGCTTTTAATAACGAATTTGGTCGCCCTTCGATCACTGGTTATTTCAGAACCTTGACCACAGCCGTACAAAATGGCCAAGACCAGACAGAAGTTAGAGGTTTCCACAAACCAATCATGATTGCTGGGGGTATGGGTGCAATCCGACCACAACTAGCTCTGAAGAACCATGGAATCACACCAGGTGCCGCCTTGATTGTTTTAGGTGGCCAATCAATGCTGATTGGTTTGGGAGGTGGTGCTGCCTCATCCGTTGCTTCTGGTGAGGGTTCTGCTGATCTGGATTTTGCATCTGTGCAAAGAGGCAATCCAGAAATGCAACGTCGTGCTCAACAAGTTATCGACGTTTGTGTAGCTCTCGGTGCTAACAACCCAATGCAATCTATTCATGATGTTGGTGCTGGTGGGTTATCAAATGCTCTACCAGAACTCGTACACGATAACGGTCTTGGTGCCAAGTTTGAGTTGAGAGATATCTTGTCGCTGGAACCGGGTATGTCACCGATGGAGATCTGGTGTAATGAATCCCAGGAGCGTTACGTGCTGGCAGTTGCTCCTCAAGATCTTGAAGGCTTCAAAGAGATCTGTGAGAGAGAGAGAGCTCCATATTCTGTTGTCGGACACGCGACGAGTGAGGAGCGTTTGATCCTTACAGACAGATTATTGAAAACCACACCAATTGACTTGGAAATGTCTGTTCTGTTTGGTAAACCACCAAAAATGTCAAGAGTGGCTACTTCCTCACCTCTGAAGTTGAAACCTACCAATTTCCTAAATGTCAAGTTCGATGAAGCTTTGGAAAGAGTGTTGCATTTACCAGCTGTGGGTTCTAAATCGTTCCTCATTACCATTGGTGATCGTTCTGTTACCGGATTAATCGATCGAGACCAGATGGTTGGTCCATGGCAAACCCCTGTTGCTGATGTAGGTGTCACAGCAACATCATTGGGAGAAACCAACGTCACTACTGGTGAGGCGCTGGCTATGGGTGAAAAGCCAACACTAGCATTAATATCTGCTGCTGCTTCTGCAAAGCTATGCGTTGCAGAATCTTTACTGAATTTGTTTGCTGCTGATATAAAAGCCCTCAATAGTGTAAAATTGTCTGCGAATTGGATGTCACCAGCTTCCCATACTGGCGAAGGTGCAAAGCTTTATGAAGCGGTTCAGGCCATTGGGCTTGAGCTATGCCCTGAACTGGGCATTTCCATTCCGGTTGGTAAAGATTCCATGTCAATGAAGATGAAATGGGATGACAAGGAAGTCACTGCTCCATTATCTTTGGTCATTACCGCTTTTGCTCCAGTATTGAATACTTCTAAGACGTGGACTCCTCAGTTGTTGAAGACTGAAGAACCTTCTATTTTGGTATTGGTTGATCTAGCCAAGAAAGTTCCAAAGGCATTAGGAGGGTCCGCTTTAGCTCAGGTGTACAATCAAGTTGGTGATGTTTCACCAGATGTTCACGATATCTCGTTATTGAAATCATTTTTGAACGCGATAATCTCTTTGCATCAAACCGATATTGTTTTAAGTTATCATGATAGATCTGATGGTGGGTTGATTGTCACTCTACTAGAAATGTCTTTCGGCGGAAGATCAGGATTGAATGTCACTTTGCAAGAGCAAAAGGAAGATGCTCTAACGGTTCTTTTCAATGAAGAGTTGGGTGCTGTTTTCCAGATCACAAAATCCAATTACGAGTCATTCCTGAAGATTTTCAGCGAAAACGGTGTTTCTTCTGACTACATTTCTGTTGTTGGTGAACCTGTATTTGATGAGGAACAAAGCGTAATCGTGAACTTCAACGGCGAAGAGCAATTGAATAGTTCCAGAGCAAATTTACAGACGTTATGGGCTGAAACGTCCTACAAAATCCAGAGATTGAGAGATAACCCTAAAACGGCGGACCAAGAGTTCCAATCCATCCAGGATAATCAGGATCCAGGATTGTCCTATAAGTTGACGTTTAGTCCATCTGATGATTTAGGCATCTCCAGCTTGAGCTCGAAGCCAAGGGTTGCCATATTGAGAGAGCAAGGTGTGAATGGTCATCAAGAAATGGCATGGTCGTTTGAGCAGGCTGGATTCACCTCTGTGGATGTTCACATGACAGATATTATCACTGGTCGTGTCAGTTTGGATGACTTTGTAGGTCTTGCAGCTTGTGGAGGTTTCTCATATGGTGACGTTCTAGGCGCTGCTTCTGGATGGGCGAAATCTGTTCTATACAACGACAAAGCAAAAAAGGAATTTTACAGGTTTTTCAACGAACGTGAAGATACGTTTGCGTTTGGTGCATGCAATGGATGTCAATTTCTCTCAAAGATCAAGGAGTTAATACCGGGCACGGACAGCTGGCCATCATTCGAAAGAAACTTGAGTGAACAGTACGAGGCAAGGGTATGCATGGTTGAGGTTGTTGAGGCTGCAGACATCACTCCTAGCGTATTTTTGGATGGCATGAGAGGCTCTAAGTTGCCAATCGTCGTTGCTCACGGTGAAGGCCGCGCAGCTTTCAAGTCAGATGAAGACCTAAGCAAGCTCGAAAATGAAGGGTTAGTCGCGGTTAGATTTGTTGATAACTACAACAATATTACTGAGAGATTCCCATTCAATCCAAACGGGTCTCCTAACGGTATCACCGGTGTAAGAACTCCTAATGGCAGAGTCTTAGCCATGATGCCTCATCCAGAAAGAGTCACAAGAAAAGAAGCTAATTCGTGGTATCCTGCTGGAGAGTCGGAACTATGGGAGAACTATGGTCCTTGGATCAGACTGTTCCGTAGCGCAAGAAAATGGGTTGGAAATTGAGAGAAAATAAGGCAAAAAAAAAAATAAACAAGAATTCTTTTATCTTTTTTGAATTGTGATATCTTCTTCTTTGAAATATAAACGTGTATAATAGAAACTAGAGTATTTTTTTGGTTTTTTTTTCTTTTTTTTCTTTCAGAAAGAATCGTACAATATCTACAATTAGAAGTCAAAAACAAAAATCTAGTTGTCTCGTTTAGTAATAATGATAATAATACTTGTTGAGTTAGATCGATGATCAGAAGGATTAGGAGGAAACGTAAATTTGATTTTCTAAAAAAAAAAAAAAAAAAAAAAAAAAAAAAAAAAAAAAAAAAAAAAAAAAAAAA